>OZ023265.1:8745794-9345794 GCA_964006375.1 Tillus elongatus
GTAAAAACGGGTAAGATTTTCCTGGCTAAAGAACTTATTCAAGCCACTTGCAAACTTTAGTAAGCACCTTCCTTTTGCAAGTGAATTATATATATATATATATATATATATATATATATATATATATATATATATATATATATATATATATATATATATATATATATATATATATATATATATATATATATACAGATTTCCTCGTATTTTTTTTCTTTTACGAAAAATTCGCTAAAAACGCGAGCGATGCTTCTAGTTGATTAGTTTATTTTCTTATTAAAAATCATTTTAATAAAAATTCTCTACCATAGTACACTTGCTGTGTCCAGATTTTTTGTAATTTAATGTAATTTCTTTTCCAATAATAAAAATGGAATTATAAATTGCTTTTAGTGAATTTTCGTAGAAAAAATTCACTAATGGGGAGATCCCCACTTTTGAATTTGAAAAAATTTTTGCAAATGAGCGCGAACTAGAACCCATATCCGGGGTCAGTTTCAATTTTTATATGTTTTTATATATATATATATATATATATATATATATATATATATATATATATATATATATATATATATATATATATATATATATATATATATATATATATATATATATATATATATATACATATATATATATATATATATATATATATATATATATATATATATATATATATATATATATATATATATTTATGTGCAACACCGATAACTCAAAAAATAATGGGCCAATTTTGATAAAATTTGGCATGTACCTTCCTTTTGTAAATGGCTTGGACAAGTTAGTTAGTCAGGAAAATCGGACGAGGTTTTCCGGGAAAATTTTGAGTTTTCATTCGAAAAATTTTTTATTTCAAAAAATAAAGCTATGATAACCAAATTTGGTAAGTGGGTTTACGATATAAAAAGTAAACTATACACCAAAATTTAGATTTCTATGTTACAAGAAAAAAAAGTTATAATAAAATATTTTGTGCCAGATCATTTATATGAAAATTCACTACCATAACGCACTTGCTGCGTCCAGGCTTTTTTTCCTTAAGTACATTGTTAATAAATGTTGACTAACGAATTCTCAAGTGCCAATCTTTTAATGCCGTTGACTGTCTTATCTATGTAGATTTCTTAGGTGACTTGATAAAGTATCCATAAATTTGATTAGCAATCTACTTATTTCCTTTTCATTTAAAATAATTGGAAACCTTCAAGGTCAGATATTTAAACTAATGCATAACATTCATTAGCGGCGTGTATCATTATTGATTATACATCATCAAATATAAGGAAAATATTTTAAGTAGGTAGTAATTGAAACTTCTTTTTTTTAAGTATCCGTTCAAGTTTTCTTTTTTCATCAATTTATCGTGTAACAACTTGTAATTAAATGTAGATATGTCAGATATTTAAACTAATGCATAACATTCATTAGCGGCGTGTATCATTATTGATTATACATCATCAAATACAAGGAAAATATTTTAAGTAGGTAGTAATTGAAACTTCTTTTTTTTAAGTATCCGTTAAAGTTTTCTTTTTTCATCAATTTATCGTGTAACAACTTGTAATTAAATGTAGATATGTACTGTTTCATGTAGATTATAATTTGCAATATTTACCGTGCAGCAATTATTATCACACGATATTGACAAGGTCAAGGTTTCTATTGCGTCTCTAGTTTTTTTTTAATTCTACGAAATTTCCACTGTTAAACTTGTTTTCTGCAGATAGTGTTTTCCAGTTCAATTGTTCTTACCATCGATTATAAATGCAACTACAATTTAAATATGTCATTTTACTGCTATTTTTTCCAGTGGCGGCTCGTGGGTGTGCACAGGGTTCATGAGTAGGATTACCTACTAGCAACCAGTGGCGCCGCAGGCGAAAATGTTGCAAAATTTTCAGTCACGCGTTTTCCTGACACAGAATTTCAATGAAAAATTATTTTATGCAAAAATATCGACTTTCACAACAATATTTTTTGGGAAATTGGTAGCTATTTGAAATAATATTGAATCACGAATATCGAGGGCATAAATAAATTAAAATATTGGGAGGTAACATGTCAAAAAATTTGATACAGATATCTCTTACCGTTACTTGTAGAGGAAATCAGCTCGCATATCATTGTTCACAAAAATGTTAATCACTTTTTCATTAGAATCCCGGATTGGTTTCACCTTTTTTTTTTCGAATGACAACATGGTGAAAGGCTTCTAAACCTCTCTTTATATTTCTTCCGAAAGTTAACAAGCTGTCAGAAATATAAAGAGAGGTTTAGAACCGTCTCACTCCTCCCTTTCTTTCAAAGGGGCAAAACTGGCACAGATTTGCCGATAGAAAAAAAAGTTAAAGGATAGGCAATCTGAAGGACAACCTATCCATGACGGCGTGTCAGTCAAAAGACCCAGCCTCCTGGAGAAGAATCAGGTATCGTAGCCACCAGTCCATACTGGAGGGCTTTGAAGCAAAAAATAATAATATTGGTGGTTTGAAGGACCACTGAGGTTCCCCCATTAGTCACCATCTATTTGCCCTACAGAATTGTTAATCCCAAAACCTTGGTGTGTGGACTCTTGAACTCCCGAACAATTTCAGTTCACTAAAAGTCCACACTTTACATAAGGAGTGCCTCTAATCCAGCTCCTAGCTGTAGGTGATCTTTAAACTTAAGACACCAGGTTTTCCCGGAAAATGTTGTTTTCTTTCAAAAAAAAAAAAAATTCATTCTCTGTAAATAATTAAGTAAGGGCAACCAAATTTGGTACGCGTGTTTGTATTATAAATAGTGAAATTTGTACCAAAATTTAGGTCCCTAGCTTTAAAGGCAAAGAAGTTATGGGCAGTTAAAGAAACAAATTTTGGAGTTTTCCTCAAAACGTCAAACTTGCAATTTTAAACGTCAAAATTGGCAATGTTTAGGCAAAGAATGTGAAACAAATACCGATTGTGAAAAGAAAATGTTGGAAGAAGAGTGTTCTGCAAACCTTTAAGTTTCAGATTCAACCGTCATTGCCATTCATTTTACTAAAATATTTACAAAATATTCATTTCAAATAGACCCTTTCTCTGATGCTTTGGCTGTCAGTTTAGTTAAGTTGATGCTTTTTTGGATATTTATTTGTAAAGTTTATGGTTTAACGGTCTATAATTTATTTGACTAATTTTCGCAGAACAAATTTGTTAATTTTTCATTTTTTTATCGAAATATGCGTTTATAAGAAAAAAATCTGGACGCAGTAAGTGCGTTTTGGTAGCGAATTTTCGGGTAATTTGCAGATTAGCTCCCGAACGCTTTTCAAAAAACTGTTTTCAGAAACCTGCCCAGGCCCCCCCCCTAGATTCACAAACCCCAAGAAAAATTTCTTGTTCACACCCCCCAAGGAAGTTACGGGACCAGGAGTGAATGTGCTGGGCGGGGTAGGTAGTAAAAAGGAGATATGATTGGAAAATGCGAATCAAACAGGCTTGAAAGTTGTCTTTTTCACATCTTGAAGCCATATCCCCCTTAAACCCTGCTTACCCCGCACAGCACCCCTATTCCCCCAGGTGCCGTAATTTTTCTTGTGGTTTATGCAACGAGGGTGGTTGTATGCACGCGAGGGGGGAAGGAAAATCCCTACGACGAAGCAACCACCCCCAACCCTACCGCAAGTCAAAGTGGGTGGGGTCTGCGTCGTAGGCATTTTCCTTCCCCCCTCGTGTGCATACAACCACCCTTGTTGCATAAACCACAAGAAAAACTTCTTGTTCATACCCCTCAAGGAAGTTACGTGACCTGGGGGCGAATAGGGGTGCTGTGCGAGGTAGGCGGGGTTTAATGGGGATATGGCTTCAAATAGGCAACTTTTAAGCAGTTTTATTTGCTTTTTCTGCTCATATTTCCTTTTTACTACCTACCCCGCCCAGCACTCCTATTCACTCCCAATCGCGTAACTTCCTTGGGGGGTGTGAACAAGAATTTTTTTTTTGTGGTTTGTGCATCCAGGTGGGGTCCTAGTAATATTTCTCTAAACAATTTTTTGAAAATCGTTCGGGAGCTAATCTGCAAATTTACCGAATTTTCATTAAATCCTTCAAATTTCAATAACTCAATTTGCTATTAACGTAAGCTTTGTTGGTTAGGAAACCAACATTTAAGATTATTTTCGGAAAATTTTTGTATATTTTCAGACCATAAGTAATTTTGATAAAATATAGATAGTACATTGTTTCTACTACATAGGCTATACCGGTAATCAGATTGATGCCTGCTCGCATTTGCTATTAAAAACATTTTTATGGAAATTTAACTTCCATAACACATTTGCTGCATCTAGACTTTTGAAAAATGTTTATATATTTTCAAACAATAAATTGGTACATTGTTTCTACTATATAGGCAACCAAGTTTGATGCCTGCTTTTATTAAAGAAAGACATTTGCTATTAAAAATATTTTAAAGAAAATTCGCTACCATAACGTACTTGCTGCGTCAAGAGATTTTTTATTTTGCATTCATATGTTGCTTTCTATTTGAAAAGGGGAAGTGTGTTTTCCGCCATGGCATGAAGATCTACTGGGGGAAATAGATTTTGGCATGTCAGGGACCACAAGGGAAAGTCAGGGATATTGATTTTGACATGTCAGGGACATCAGTGAAAAGTCAGGGAAATTGATATGCTGTTTTTAGTGGAAACCCTGTTATAGTAAATGAAAAGAAAAGAAATATATTTTTTCTATTGAAGTTTGAGCTGGGCACGTGCCCCTGTGCCCCTTATCATCAGCCGCCACTGTCTTACGATGTATCACCAATGTCATTAAAATTAATTACCTTGCATTGTATTTTCTTAAATTTATCATTTTATCAGCGTATTTTAAGTGCAGTGCTATTTTTAGGTGATTTAACACACTACTTGAAAAATATCGGGTAATAAAGTATTGATTTAATTTTCTACTAAGTGAAGATTGGAACCTGTGATGAGTACTGAACTTTTAAAAGCCAAATCACTATAACACATATTTTTAAGGACTTCGCGATCATTTTACTAACAAAGTTAGCGTGATCAGGGGATGAAACATTATAAACTACTTACTACTAACATCACCTTTTATACCGAGTCTTAGGTAAAGAACGATACCGAGAGGGAGACTAAATCATAGACAAATTTTCTGTGTATTATTGTACTTTATTCTTTGCATAATGTATTTATTATTTATATAGTATGCATCTAAACAAACAAAATTATTTGAATAATTTACTATTTTTTGTTTTACAGCTCTAGTCTTATTGCCAGTTTTGGAAGTGCTGTTGCATCAACTCCAATTGATGTTGTCAGAGTAAGTAATGTTCCGTTGCATCAGTAACATAGCAAATTTTGTTGTTGTAATTTTCCTGTGTGAATTCTGAGATGATAATTTTAAACTTGTTTACTGATTAGAATTGTTTGCTGGTGGTCGTAGAAACAGTTTTATCAGTCATGTGTTAATTATTTACAAGTTATTATTAGTGGAATACCAATGGTAGATAAGAACTTTCCTTAATTGATGTTTCAACATGTTTTTATTACATCATTGTACACTTGTTGACGATCTTATTGCAATTTCATGTTTTTAAGCCAGTTTTGACCCTATTATTTATAGTAAAAAAGAATAGCTCATTTGTCAACATTTTGCAACTGTTACATTACATATACATATAATTATCAGTCAATAAATATTTCTGGTTTTGTTTGCTAATTGAGTAAGACCATAATAATTTTAAAAAAAATCGGGACGCAGCAAGTGCATTATAGTAGTGAATTTTCATAAGAATTGTACACTCTTATTATACAGCATATTAGTAAAGTTAATTAAACTTAGGGTTTGAGGTTAGGTTTGATTGTGAGTGGGCCATACCAGTCGCTCCACTGCGACCATAAGGTGTTTTGTGGCTCACGCCTAATAGTCTATATTTCACCCAACAAAGCCAGCCTCCTGCAGAGGTCGATAATCTTTGTGGGCGAAAGTTGATCCAGATCTTCCGGAGCAAGCTTTGTCTTCCCAAAGAGCAGGTGTCTAGTCCTGTCCGCCGCCGGACAGGAACACAGTACATGCTCTGCTGTTTCGTCACTCGCCATACACAGCCGGCATTCAGTTTCCTGACGGACTCCAATTCGGTGCATGTGGCGACACAAGTGGCAGTGTCCTGTATACAGGCCGACTAGAGTACTCAGTTGTTGTCTTTTTAGCTCTAGAAGTTTTTTAGCCCTTGACTCAGACAGGCCATTTATGAAGGTCTTAGAGTGAGCTAATCCTGGCAAATTTTGCCATTGCTGGACTGTCACTCTTTCTGTCCAGATCTTTAGTGCGTTTTGCTGTGCATGATGATATCCCCAGCACCGGTTTTGGTCCGATAAAGTCTCTCTGGGCACCACTCCTGGCAAGTGCATCGGCCGCAACATTGCCATCATGGTCCGAGTGACCCGGTATCCAGACCTGCGACACCTCATTACAGCTGCCCAGTTCGTCAAGGGTAGATTTACAACTCCATACCGTTTTTGAATTGCAACGGTAGGAACCAAGAGCCTTTATTGCAGCTTGGCTATCTGTATATATCTTTATCGATTTGTGTGTGCACTGCTTTTCTATACTTATCCTTGCACACATCTCGATGGCATACACTTCTTCCTGGTGTATGGTTGTGTACTTTCCGAGACTAGTTGATAGTCTAGCATCAGTGTTGCTCCCATATGCGCCAGCTCCTTCCCCCCTATTGGTTTTGGAGCTGTCAGTATACCAGCAGAGATCAGCCCTCAACAGGGTCGTTTGATTTAGTTCCCAGTCCTCCCTTTCCGAGAGGATGGTCTTGAAAGACAGATCTCTACTGATCTTTGTAGGCTTCAAGTCTGAGATCAATTCCAGAATCTCATGACCCTCAATGTCATCGAGGAGTCCAGACCTTCCCAGACTGATTTCCTTCGGCATGCTGTCGGCCGTTTGTTTTAATCTGTACGTTGTCCACCTCACCACCCTTTCCAGCCAAATGTGAAGAGGTGGAATATTAAGGAGGACCTCCAAAGCGGCTGATGGTGTGGTGCTTATCGCTCCCGCTATCATCAGACAAGCTTGTCTCTGTAGATGAGCCAATTAGGCCCTCGCGATACCACGAAGTGCCTTGGGTCACCAAACTATGGCTCCATATGTTATCATTGGTCTGATAACCACTACATAGAGCCAGTACATCTGTTGGAGGTGTGTTCCCCAGTTATTTCCACAGATTCTACGGCATGTCCACAGGGACAGTTTAGCCCTACGGATTACATTCTCTAACTGTACGTCCCAGTTGAGCTTCTTATCTAGGGTAACCCCCAGATATTTGGCTTGTTCCGTAAATGGAATAGTTTCCCTCATAAGAATATGCGGTTTTAATCTGTCCAACCTTCTTCTTCTGGTAAATGGAACAATGATTGTTTTGCGGGGGTTCACAGACATCTGTTCCCTCCGACACCAATCATTCACTACATTTAGTGCCTCTTGAAGAGTACTTGCAAGTTCCTCCTCAGATTTGCCTCTAACCATTATGACAAGATCATCAGCATACACCTGGACCTCAACCTCCCAAAAAAATGGTGATTTTCTGTAAAAGAAATTTTTGCAAATTTTCATTTTTTTCTTCAATTTTGGTCCTAAAGCTGTTTGTGAATAATTATATCCTGGTGGCGTGTAAACAGCCTAAAGAGGTTCGTTGGCCAGGAAAATTGACCCAGTTTTTTTTCTGGAACTTTTAAAGTTTATTTTTGGAAAATGTTTGTACTTTTTGAAACAACAAAGCTATCTTAATGAAATACGGTAGATTGTTACTAATATATAGGTTATAGTGCCAACCAAATGTCTTTTTAAAAACAAGACATATTTACCATTAAAAGCATTCTTACGAAAATTTACTACCATAACGCACTTGCTGTGTCCAGACTTTTTTTTTACCACTCCAGGTAGCCCTTTTAAACTCTAGCCACGACGCTAATACACCACTTTCACATTTCTTCAGGGTTGCATTATTTAATTCCCTACATCCCACATTATTTTGTAAGATTATGGGTTCGGGGGCGATCTCTCATTTACTAAGTTTTCTCTAGCTCTCCTTTCTTCCTGTTTTGCCTTCAGTATGCTTGTAACGAATATCTCTATGTTCTGAAAGTGCTTCACGCTATCTATCATTTTACTGACCAGATTTTCTGCTGTAACTTCTTTACCTATTGCCTATTTTAACTCCCCATTTGGTGCTCTCACGCCATACATTCAAACAAAGTTTGCTTTACATTGTTGTACTGATTAATGATAAGCAGAAAATTTCGCATGGCCTGTCAATCACAGTATCCCATCTGTCCGTCCTTTCCACCCACTTGTCCATCCTTATCAGTTAATTTTCTTTAAAAAAATTCACTAATGAGATCCTGACTTTTGAAAAAAATTTCCTCAAATGAGCGCTAATTAGGCTCCCTAGAACACATATCATGGGTCAGTTTCAAGTTATATATATATATATATATATATATATATATATATATATATATATATATATATATATATATATATATATATATATATATATATATATATATATATAATATAATATATATATATATATATATAATATATATATATATATATATATATATATATATATATATATATATATATATATATATATATATATATATATATATATATATATATATATGGTGGCGCATTGAATGAAATCGACCGATTTGCACCCAGAGAATATTTTTTTAAGAAACGCTGAAACACGTCAATTTTAATATTGAGGGAGACATGTTTTGACATCAAGCTCAACTTTGGTCACATCAACCCCTTAAGGGTGGTGATAACTACCCCTATATTTTAAATAGGGAACATGGGTTGAGTGTTACATTTGAAAGCCCCTTGTTTTCTGAATTCAGCACACTAATTTTTTTGGAAGTTTTATCAACTTGTTTAAAAATTATTCACAGTTGAAGATGCAAAAACGCATTTACTTCATTCCGATGTGAAATGTGCTGATAGTCAATGTTTTGTTGGTTTGTAAAGGAAAAATTGACTATCAGAACATTTCTTATCGGAATGAGAGAAATGCGGTTTATTATTTCAATTTATCGGTCGGTTTGATACTTGATAGTACTACCGAAAATTAATTTCACAATGGTGTATTCTGTAGAAGAAAGATTTGAAATAATTACTCTTTTTTTTCAAAAAATGATGACTGTACCAACCGTACCGCAAATTTGTTTAATGAACGACATCCGAAGAGACATGTTAACAAAAAATACATTTTGGAGATAGTTGCAAAGTTTCGACCAAGTGGTTTAGTAGCCAACAAAAAACGGGATCCTGAACGTGAATTTCCGGTTAGAAATGAGACTACTGAGATCGAAGTTTTAGGACAAACTGCTGCAGACCCAACTTTGAGCACGAGAAAATTGGCAACTGTTTCATACATCAAAAGAAGAACTATTTAGCGAATATTGAAGCATTATAAATTTCTCCCGTATAAAATTTATCTTGTACAACAACTGAATGAAGATGATTTTGATCGGCGACTGGAGTTTTGTGAAGTTCTGACTCCACGAATAGCTGATAACGGGAACTTTCTGTTCAATATCTGTTTTTCAGACGAGTGTATGTTTTTATTAAACTCTACAGTCAAACGTCATAATTGTCGTTATTGGGCAGATAATAATCCAAGAAATATTCACGAAGTCCACACTCAAACTCCACAGAAATTTAATGTCTGGACTGGCATTTTTGGAGACCGTTTAATCGGACCAATTTTTCTTGATGGCAATTTGAGTGGTGAAACGTATTTGGAGTTACTAGAAGATATCGTTTAGCCTCTACTAATTGACATTGTTGAAAATGATGGTTGCTATCAAGAAAATGAATTAGTGTTTCAACAAGATGGAGCTCCTCCGCATTTTTCACAACGTGTTAGGGAGTTTTTGAACAGAGAGTTTCCAGGACAATGGATTGGACGTAGAGGTGCTATTGAGTGGCTCCCTAGATCACCGGATTTAACTCCTTTAGACTTAGTACAATTTACACAACAGAACCGGAGTCTCTGGAAGAATTACGACGACGCATTGTTGAAGAATGTCGTCTAATAACCACAAATGATCCAGAATGTCAGAGCTCGTTTTGAACAAAATTTGTACTTTTGTATGGAAGCTGGTGATCAACAATTTGAACACTTACTTAACTGAATAAACATTTTTGAACGTTTGGTTTTGTTTTTTAGTTTTTTTTTTACGAAAAATTGACTAATTAGTGCATTTCTTATCATAATGAATAAAATACGTTCTTGCAACTCCAACTGTGAATAATTTTTAAACGAGTTGATAAAACTTCCAAGAAAATTAGTGTGCTGTATTCAGAAAAGAAAGCGCTTTCAAATGATGTAACACTCGACCCATGGACCCTATTTAAAATATAAGGGTTGTGACAAAGTTGAGTTTTATGTCAAAACATGTCCCCCTCAATATTAAAATTGACATGTTGCAGTGTTTAAAAAAAAGTTCTCTGGACGCAAATTGGTCTGTTTCATTTTCAATGCTCAACCCTATATATATATATATATATATATATATATATATATATATATATATATATATATATATATATATATATATATATATATATATATATATATATATATATATATATATATATATATATATATATATATATATATATATATATATATATATATATATATATATATATATATATATATATATATATATATATATATAGCTGGCACGTCTAATGGATATATTAGACTCATATAGCAGTCTGGTGTCGCGTACTGCCAGAATTCTACTTAATCAAGCAGTTTTGGATTTCAGGCGACTTTGTAGCAAATTGACACTAAAATAATTCTGTTAATAATATGAAATCTACTGACTGGTAACTTTATTGCAAATTTTATAGGCCATAAAATAATACATGACTTAATTATTTTACAATATTCATAATTATATTTGTATTGAGCGATGGCAAAATTAATCGTATAAAAATAATAAAATATACCAATTTAATTATTACATGGGGATAGCTAGAACTACACCGGCTGTCCCATAATTATAACCTCTATTAGAACTTAATGATTTACTCCTGCAGATGTAATAATAAGATGATAAGAGTAATTAAATAGATGACTATTACCTAAAATACCAATGCCTAAGCAAGTACCTTGCTTACAATAGTTATTTAGAACCTCGGTGGTTCAGGGGTAGAACGTGTGCCTCTGAACCGAAAGGTACTAGGTTCGATCCCAGGGTACTCCTTTCACTTTTTCAGTACAAACTGTAAATTGTATTTGAGCAAGTTGAATGTCTGCACGTTCCGCCCTTCGGAGGGGGCGTAAAGCCGTCGGTCCTGTGTCCATGCGATGTTGGGCACGTTAAAGATCCCTACCCCCCTTATAGAAAGGCAGGGGTTCGGCAAAATTTCCAGGATAGTGAGGTGAAACTGCTCCCTGGCGTCGGTGATTGGCCATAGTCGCGGAAATAGGTTAAAGAAACAAAACACACACACACACACACAAATAGTTATGGCACTCATTTGTTAATTATGTATACATTTAACTGAATTACATTCTGAACTGAATTATCTTTTATGTTAAATATTTTTTTAATTTCAGACTCGTTTAATGAACCAGCGCAAACTAAAGAACTTTGGTGGATCAATTCCGACACACATCTACACTGGAACGGCTGATTGTTTCATACAGACATTTAAGAACGAAGGGTTCTGGGCGTTCTATAAAGGTTTTATACCCACTTGTGTCCGTATGGGACCTTGGAATGTGATATTTTTCATAACGTACGAACAGTTGAAGAATATTTATTAAAACAAACTGTGCTGTAATTTGATGCTGTCCTGTATTAATGTTGTTGTTTCAAGTACTTAATACGTACTTTTTGTCTGATTAAATGAGAAACACTGATATCCTTGACCAGTATTGTGAGTTTGAATGCTCTTGACTGCACTTATTACTAGTGGCATTTATTGTCTACTGTCTCAGTGTACAAATTTAAATAGCACTTAGGAAAATCTCTGTAGCGCTCTCGAATAGTAACACCAAATATAATTTATTTTTAACTTAATAGGATTTAAAAAATTTAGATGATGTTTAGTAAATCACAAATAAATATTTTAAAAAGTAAACTTAGTTTTATTGTACTTGAGAATCTGTATCAGAATTCCCCTTTTTCCCCATGCCATCTTTATCTCCAGCTGTTTTAATTAGCTCTTTGAAATTTAGTCGTCTCCATTGCCTGATGTACCACATCCTGGGCAAAAGTTTTTCTTGTTTTTACTACAGCAACCATAATCTTACTGAATGCATTAAACTAAAACCGTCAGCGAACACAGGCGAACCAGCAGGGATCCAAAGAACCAAATATAATGTTGGGAAGCTTAGGACCATCCTTAGTTTGCATGCCTATGGACAGGAGTTAACAGCACATGCAACAGCACTTCCAGAGAACAAACCAGAACAATATCGTGAACAACCTTAGACTCACCGCAGATAAAGCAATGGAGCAGATGGGGAGGCGTAGGAAAAAATGTTCTCGAACAGAGCATAACTTATCAAGATAGGCGAGACTAAAAGCTGAAGTAAAGCAGACACAAACGCAACAATAAGAAGCTTGAAGGCAGAGACAATACCAGATAATAAAAAAACCTGAGATTCTGGAATTTGTAACGATTGCGGTTCGTTACTACTTTAAATATTCAAAATGAACGCGTAAGAGACTTAACTAATGGCCGACAATCCAATATCTGTAAGGCAATTCATGTTTGATTTCAAAATTTTCATTGAAAATTCGCTAAGAAATTCTATATCGTAGCACCCGTACTGAATTCCCTATAATATACGTCGAAATCCAAATATTGAAAGACGTTGCATTTTTGTTGGGGAAAATGAATATCTCTATTGTCCTGGAGTTCTATGTAAATAACAGAAGCTGATGTAATTATGATGAAAGGGTTGCGGTGCTATCGGGGCGGCAAGGCCGCGGACGAGCCCTGAGGGAACAAAAAAAAAAAAAAAAAAATTATGATGAAATCTAGAAAAACGGTGGACCAAGTCCATTATTGTTTTGAGGTGTGTATAGAAGACGTCGTGGTTTCGCCACCGATTAGAGCTCTTGTTTTATCTCATTTGAAAAGAGGAAGCTAGAAAGAGCTCGCACACAGCCACTAACAGGTCACGGAAAGGATTTTGCGTGCAGCTCTGGCAAGAGAAAGATTGACTTGCCAGCGAGGAGGGTGAGCTAGGCGGTTGACAAGTTATCATTCTAATTAGCGTAGCTCATAATTATCTTAAAATAGGTGATAAAATTCATTTTTGTTGTCGATACTATCTAACAACCGTTGTCGGTGATTGTTTAATATCATTTGGTCGGTTTTTGAATTTAAATTAACGTGTTTGGCAGAAAAAAACGCGTGATCCTTTGTTCACAGGCCTGGTGAAACCCTCAAGTTAATCAAACAAAGTTTCTGATTATTACCGAGCTCTGAATCAATTGGCATTATAAATTTCACTTGAACCAATTTACATTTTAATTGCTGTAGAGAGATCTCACTCAAATTAATTCCGAACATCGACATAAGACGGTTGTTTATTTGATGTTAGGTGCCAAATTGTCTCCCCCAGTATTGGAGCAACAAGATCCACCTGCCCAATAAACGTTTAGGGAAAGTGCCACTTATTCTCTCCAACCTCCCCTCTCGATTGGAATTGGTAAGCCTGTGTTAGGCTCTGATGGTTTACTCTACTTGGAGAGCATCTTCAAAGGCTCAACAGGTAACTCCAGGTGTCAGGACTTGGTGAGTCGATTAAGCTTTATGTGTGGATCAACCAAACCTTTCATGCAGCGGTTCATTATTTGAACCTTTACAATTTGAATTTTCAAAGTAACATGATCAAATTTAAACTTCAATAGTGTCAGTGAGGTGTCTGTAAAAGGGTAACTGTAAATTTTCTGTTTATTCTTTAGAATTTTGTGAATTTAAATACATAGTACCTGAAATTGTAATTAGCACATTTTGTTTGTAAAATATTTAACCTGTACATTTCTTAATATTTTTCATTGACAATCATTAAAGTAAAAATTTCACTTAGTAATATTTTTCTTAAATGGAGCCTCGCTCAAAGGACTGGCCAATTATTTCATTGGAAAATCAACCGAATTAATTGATGAATGTCAAGGAATTTAGATAATGTTGATCTTTAATATACCTCAAATATGTAATGTTAATATTTTTGTAAATTCGAACCATTTTATTTCATAATTTTGTCATATGCTATATAAAATAATAATTTCTTTTTCTTGAAACTCTTGTTCATTTGATATTTATTTGTGTATGAGTTAATATTTATTTGAAATTTGCCAACCATGTTAATTTGATTTTGTTTGCTATCCCAAATTTATTTATATGAATAAATTTAATATTATTGTTACATTAACATATCTGTTTAATTGAAGAGAAATTCCTCCCTAATATCTCTACTTTTTGGCAGCAACACAATTAATAAATTCTAATTATCGTTTATCTAGATTCCTTAAATTTTATATAACCAGGCCCTAGCCTGGGGTGCTCACAAATATAAGACTTCAGGGAGAGCAACACAGAAAAGAATGTGAGTATCAAACCATATCAACATCTGCTCCTAAAGTGTTTCTAGTCTTAATAATAATAATAATCTGATAGATAGATACTTTTAGGGTAGGGCTTATAGGCAAAAGTAACCTCACTATCAAGCAGGTTCAAGTCCACTTGAGGTCCATCACCATATACCACATCTCCAGAAGAGTTTTTGTTTGAGGACAGTTACAAATTCTACCAGTTCACTGAGATTCACCAGCAGAATACTTAGACAAACTCTTAATAAATTAAGCGACCAGGCATATCCTATCAGCCTCTGAATAACCTCATAGATGTAAAGAACATTTTCAAAGAATACTGTTTGAACGGAGGCCTCTAGCGCGACACTACATCTTCGCAACGCCTCTCTTCGGAGACATTACAACAGACGCGACTTTATAAAATAGAATAGCATTTTACAGTATTTGTCTGACTGACTGTATGAAGCGTCCACAGACAGACCAATGGGAGTGTTCTTAAGTATTTTGCTCCTCCCACCATATCTATTTTAGAAAGTATATTTATAGCGAATATAAATCGTACATAATTAACTCAATATTCATCTTGATCATGATCAGGTTCAACTACTATATGCGCTGATTCAGAACCTAAATGAATCTGAGATCTATTTCGCCCGCTTCATGTGAGCTACGAACCTCGTAAGAGAGTCGAGATTCAAGCAGCCATCAAAGCACCTGAAGTTGGTAAAGCTGCAGAACTTGACAATATATCAGCGAAGCTTCATACGTCCTTTGATAAGCTGTTTATAAGACAATTGAGAGAGCAAAACACCTTTCGAGTTGGAAAAAAGGCTTTACGATTAAACTGTCATAAAAAGGTGATCTGAGAGATGGCAAAAACTTGTTAGGTGCAGCAACCCTCCTATACTCAGGTTTGAGACTAAATGATGTCTCATCTCTAAAATGGGCTCACAATTCTGAAATAGCGTTCTGTATACTTGCAGGGAGTTTCCCTTGGTAAGTTTTCTTAAATCGTGATGTGCATTATCAAGTTAGCTGTGGTTTTTATGTATGACTAGGAGGCTTAAACGGACCCGTAGTATTTAACATTCTTCATAATAATTTGACTGCACCTCGATATCTTGAAATATTACAAAATTACGTTAACCAAACCTTAGACAATTTGCATCAACAAGATGTAGCGAACATGTGGTTCCAGCAAGATGGAGCACCTCAATCAGTACGACATACTAATTGCAGCGAACATGTACCTATAAAGTAATACGGCTATGGTAGCCAACCTTACAACACTAAGTGAGGTGTAAGATACCAAGCATGTGCCGCTACCTCGTTGTGTAACTAAGTAGTATGTTGTCACGGCAGCTCCAAATAACACAGTGTTAAAAAATACAGACTGTATACAACCAACTAACAATTTAGTATGCCTTACTGACGAGCTCTAATTAGAGTGAAACTGCTCTACGGTTCTAATTGCATCTAGCTTTACATACTTTGTCCCTATATTAGGGTAGAAATGGACCAGTGCTGACAATTTACTAAATTGTTAGTTCGTTGTATACAGTCTGTGTTATTTGGAGCTGCCGTGACAACATACTACTTGATTCCGCAATGAGGTGGCAGCACATTGCTTCATGCCTTACACCTCACTCAGTGTTCAAAATCTGTGGTCACTAAGAATCATATAGCTAGATACAGCACGGTTTTCAAAATCTGCCCGGTATTCCACAAAAACAAAACGCCTCATTTCCATCTCAAATGTTAAATATGGGCTTTACGATTGTGAAGCCTCGAAGGTCATAAAAACAATAATAGGCAAGCTCCATGTATTTGTGAATGAGTGTAGTCTAAAATTTTTGTTATTTGTTGGCCAGACTAAATATGCAACCAGGACCTGCTATATCTAACAAATTACCACAACACATTTGTAAAAAACCTTACAATTTATTCGCTCACCAAGCCTGCGTCAAAAATTCTAAACGTTTGGTGATTACAACTTTGTTTATATTCCGTGCATTTACTCAGCCTTAGATGCATGAGGATGATTCAAATAGCCTTGTTGAAGTGGAGCTGGATTGGTCACACTCAGAAAGATATCGGAAGATAAATCCAGACTTTAAGAAACATTGCTAATGGACTGAAAAGAGTTGAAAACTTTGGGGAAAGTTGTGGCTTTAACCCAAAACAAGACTAGATGAGACAGCTTCAAACAAAAAATCACCAGGACCTAACTTGAACACCTCTATAGTAATAAACACTTAAATAATAAATTGTGTATTCTGATTCTGGAGATACAATCACTGTAAAAGTTCACTATATTTAGGTAAACAAAAAAATTTGCACAACCTTTACATAAAAAATCTATTTAACAATAAAATAAATAAAAATAATACAAATTAACAGCACTTCTAAACCCATAACCTGTACGTTTGATAATTACTCACAATCTTCTAAACTAGCTTTCGAAACTGGTGGTACGTAATTTTGTGAGAATATTTTTCCCCGGTGGTTGAAAATGTAGAATGATGGAATGTTTCTGAATGTCTCCCAGCTCTTCTCTTCTAATTCGGCTGCTGCTTTGATTTCTTTAAAATCGCCTATTACGTATATAATACCGTACATGATGATAAACAGGCTAATGAGTGCTTGAATGATTATCTGAAATTTTAAAAGTCAATCTACTGTATAAGTGATTTTGATAGAAAGATATACGTACATCTGGAGGTAAATGTGTAAATTCTAGTTCATTTAATCGTAAATATGATCTATCTGCAACGAAAATTAGGAAAATCAATTATTTGAGTCCACATTTAACATTAAACAACTTACGCTGTGCTGCTGAATAAGCAGCATTGAATAGTGATAAAAAGCCGAAAGCTATACAAGCTCTGTGAATAAACTTTGAAGGCATTTTGTGTTACTATTTCTACAAAATCAAATTCATTTGCTTCTAATTTCTTATTAAAATTTCTAAGGATAACTTTTCGATTCACCTTCACAAATTGGTAGTTTGCGATTGACAAATGACAGATGGATGACATTTATAATTTATGATAATAATGACGTTCTGGCAATTGAATTATTTTGTTCTTAGCTAAGCTAAAATCCAAACCTTTCTAGGTGGATTCCTTGGTACTTAGTGGTCTGAGGTACAATATAATATAACCTAATAAAATATTAACATTTTAATATAGCATTAAAACAAGGGTAAAACATCCAGGGTAGATGGAAACCTTAAGCTTTAAAATAAAGTAAATGCTTTTAGCGGTCTGTAAATTACTTAAGTAGGTAGATTAAATTAATTGCCATACAATTTCTTGACTGAAAAGTACAATGGTAGTTTGAGAATTTAAAAAAAAATTGTTAAATTCTTTCCCAGAAGTAGGTATGATTCAGCGAGACCCTCGAAATATATAGCACGTAGTCTGTAGAAGTTTGCAAATTTAATAAATTCAAATTTTTTAATGAGGCTCGATACATAAATTAAGTAAGTACATAAAATCTAATACTTTGGTTTAGGAGAAATTGTATATACTAAGACAACTCTTTTGGGAGGAGTTATGTGTAATGTGGCACTCATAAAGACAAATTTTTTTTTGGAGTACGAAAGCTTATTTTACTGTTAAAACATTTTTCCATTCCTTAACCTAAAATGGGTTTCGTTTCATTTACCGTTGTTTTTTTTTAGAAGTCATTCAATTTTGTGTGAATTTTTTCGTTGCATACCTAGAACAAATTGGATTTTCCTTCAATTATAAATGATAATTTTAAGTAGCATACCTAGGACAAGTTGTATTTCCTTCAATTATAAATGATAATTTTAAGTAAATTCCTATATTTTCTGTGCCCAATGTGTTGAATGGATGCAAAACGGGAGAAGGAAATTTCATTTAAAGTTAAAATGACGAAGAGAACTTTATTCGAGGCACGAGCGTTGTTTCCATTTTTTTAATAAATATTAATAACATTTATAGGTAAATTAGCAGATTAGCGTATTGTTCGTTTTTTTAAAATCCGAAACATGCTTAGAGGAACCCCTTTATGCATTAACCATCGGACAAATGCTGTGATCTCAACTCCACAATACAGTTAAGAGACCTAAAGTAAATTTGAGGTTCTGTGCAAGGTAAACATGCTACAACTGAGCTAGAAATGTAAACTGTAAAAAACTCACCTTACAGAATTCCATAGAAAGGGGAAACTACTTACCAACACCGTTTCTCCATAAAAAACTTCCACTTTGCCAAATTAAAAAAAAATACGCTAAATAATAAGCGTAATCTGATTCCTTAAAATTAAATAAATAACTGAAACTGCTACCAAAGCATCACATAAAGGGTCTATTTTAAATAATCTTTTTGCAAATAATTTAATAAAATAAAGAACAATGAAGATTGTAGCTGAAACTTAAGGCTTTTTAACATCTTGACATTTATGCTGCATAGCCGTTCATATAGGTTCTCTATCTAGAACATGTCAATTTTGACGTTTTGAATCGCGACTTTTTTGACGTTTTAAGAATAAACATTAAAAAGCTTATAACTTCTTTTGTTTTTAACGTAGGGATCCAAATTTTGGTACATGGCTTTATTTTTATGGCATAAATCCTCGTACCCAATATGGTTGCCCCAACTTTGTCATTTCCAGAGATATAAAAATTTTCCGAAAGAAAACGCAAAATTTTCTGCGAAAACCTCAGCCGATTTTCCTGGCTAACGAACTTATCCAAACCATTTGCGAAAGGAAGGTACTCACCAAGTTTTATCAAAATTGGTCCATTATTTTTTAAGGTTAACGGTGTGGCATATATATATATATATATATATATATATATATATATATATATATATATATATATATATATAAAGTCTGAAACCAACCTCGGATTTGGGTTCTAGGAGTCCTAAATAGCGCTCATTTGAAGAAATTTTTTCAAAATTCAAAAGTCGCGATCTTCTCATTGATGATTTTTTTAAAGAAAATTCACTAAAAGTATTCATCAGTCCATTTGTCTTGAAATTAACGACATTCTGTGTCTACTTTCCGCTTTTTTAAACCAGACCTGTTGATAGAATTTGCTTGAATATTTCCCGCGTCGTACTCTCGACCGTACGCGAATATGCGATGCGTACTTTATCAGTTGTTAAGAATTACTGAGATGACACGCGCGCTGAGCGATTTATATATTACCCACAATAAGCAACTAGAATAAGCGCATAGGGCAGCTTCCCGAATGTTTATCTGTTTGTCTCTTTCTAACGACTATTTCTGACTCGATCTGTGGCGTTCCACTGCGTACGCTTAATAATACAGGGCTTTAATTAATTCCCGAACCCCACGTGACCGCTTAAGTTAGGCAACCCGGCATACACGGTTGTACAACCTGAATTAATGAAATCCCTAAGATGCCAGTGTCGTCTCATATTTCCTTTGGGGTTTTATAAAAAATATAATAAGTTGAAACAGTAAATGTTTTAAATGTATTTATTATTTAGTATATTTAACAGCAAGTCTGTTCATGTATGGTTTACTGTTATTGATTGTTAAAAAAATAAATTAAAAACATAATAAAATATTACTTTTATTTTGTATAGATATCAAAATTTTGTAATGTACGCAAACAAATCCGATTATTTAAACTAAACTTCTAACTTACGGTTTTTTACTCAATACACATTATTGAGTAACATGTAACAAATACGTACGTGTTTGGGCAGATTACCGACGAACAGATTTGGTAGGGCTTCGTTCCATGCGATGTCGAATATCGTCAACAACATAACCTTAACATACCTACACTTTTAACTTACGTAAAAACGCAATGAAAATGCTAAGTTTTGATAAAAACTGTTTATTTTTATTGTTTAACAGATAGAAAATTATTTGAAGAAGGTCGAACTTGGAAAATGCACAATATACATACAAAATAACTGTCAAAAGGGAATTGAGCGCCAATGGACTGAACTGTCAATTGATTCAGTAACTTTAGGGTCCCTAGTCTAGTGTTTTTTTTTGGTTACTTTTTGACTGATAACTCATAAAATCATATTCCACTAAGAGAGAGAGACAGAATCTGGTCACGTGGGGTCCGGGAATTAATGAAAGCCCTGTATTATTTATCGATTTGAATTGATATCGTTATTTGAATTTTCTCTGAATCTCGCTGGCCGAATTGAAATGGTATATCGTATATAAGAGTGTGTGTATGTATTTATATACTGACGAGTCTAATATTGCTATATGTAAGCAATCCAAAGGACAATAAAGATTATTATTATAGTTTTTACATTTCCAAGATAAATAGGAATGCTAAGATTTGTTTAGCTGGTTTGATAGTTCATGTAGTGCGGCTTTACAAAGTTTTGGACTAATGATTGGTAAAGACATAATCAAAAAGAGTTACAAGTTTACTTAATGGTTTATTAAATTATCGGATACAGTAATAAACTTAGCTTTATTCTAAACTATCACATTGATCATTCTAATACAAAAAACAATTAAACTATACACACAAAAAGACTTAACTAGAATGAAAACTAGAACGAAATCTTAACAAAACAATAAACCTTTAGACAAAATTGTTTACAAGAAGTTGGTCAGTCGAATGCGTAACATCCAAATTCAAGGTTCAAAAATATTAATCAAGACACACTATTTTATAAACTCGTATTTGGAAATGGTAAACTATACCAAGAACAATGAAAATTTATAATTATATTAATTTTTCTTTGCTCATAAGTGGAAATTACAATTTTACAGTGCAACAGAATTAAATAACATCACAAGTTAATTATTTAACATCTCCCTACAAAATAACTTTATCTTCGTTCTGACGTAACTGCTTCTGACCAACCTGTCACTTTAATAAAACCTATATAACATATAATCTATGCATACAAATCACAGAGAAATCTATAAAGTGATAAATATGTAACGAAATACAGAACCAACAATCTGTGTCCGACCGAACTTTCGGTTTCGGAAAGTTTCAGTGCTAAATTAGAGTTTCGGTTTCGGCAGAAAATCTGTCGAAATTACGATCAAAACTGAAACTACGTTCGTGAGCTTTCGTGCGGTCTTCGGGAGCGATCGGCATAGTGGAGAGTGTCGAGTCGACGAGGCTAGGAGACTACGCTCATACCTCCCGAACCTCATCTCATATCAAATAGAATAGATAGTTTTTTTTAGGGTGACTAACCTATTAATTTATAAAATAAATAACTGCTTCTACGAACACAAACACATATTTGCACCCAGCTAAAATGAACAGAAACTTAAAACAAAACATATATAAACGAATTACCTTAAAAGGAAGTTTTAGTCGGACACTACAAACAATGCAAGCTGTTCTCTCATTTTAATCATCATTAAATTTATTTATTTTCATATAAGAATATGCAATATTTAAATACTCTACTACTATATAAGAATGCAGTTATATTATAATTTTTAGTTTTCGCACCTCATATTTAGATAGGTGAATAAATACATTGACTTTTTTTCATGTATTAAAACGACAAATTAAATCATCTTAGCCATGACAAATTATTTTTATAATTGGCATTATTTTTGCATGTTTGGACAAAATTGATTTTTTGTTACTCTGGCTTAACTGTCACTTAACTTCTGTCATTAAGGCATCACTGACATTGTTTTATCATTTGGGAACAACTGAAGTATTGGGTGCTTTCAGACAAAGCCACCTTAATATATAAATCATAACATCATGTCATGAGTGACTATCGCATGCTGTAAACTGGCTAATAACTTCGTGAGCTATTGCTCACGAAGTTATTAGCCAGTTAGAATAATAATAACTTCGTGAACTATTGCTCACGAAGTTATTATTATTATATATTATTGTATATAATGTTATACAATGGCTGCGGTTTCAATCAGACGGCAACTCGATGTGATATAGCGAAAGGAGAGTGAGATGATGTGTTCAGCTCTCTATATTATGGTGGTTTTGGGTAAGTGAACTAAGATGTCCAGTATGCTGTTCCACTATTGAGGCTTTTAGACACTAAATATAAAATACGGTGACTGGAATAAGCGGCAACTTAGAATTTTTCTACAGATATCGCTCAGCCGGTTGTCGTTGGTTTTAATGACAAAAACTTGTCATTTGAGATTTCAACAGTCAACATTAAAGTCGTTTTGTTACATCAGAAAAAAATGTATCTACATTAAAAGCCAACAATTTTTTTACCTTCCACAAACCCAATGATTTAATCATTTGAATAATAATATATCAAATAATACGCGGCACGTTTTCTAAGTATGGTTTTAAAATTTGGAAGCTGTAGCACAGCGTTCGCAGTTCCACGCATGCACGCAAAGTACCTTCATCCATTGCCTAGCCAAAGATACCATTAGAGAAGCATTCGCGTGCATGGCCGTTTGTTTATGTGTGTTTAAAATGCCCCAGATCATTGGAAATTCAGCCAATTGGTAAATACGCTGTGTCATTCGATTCTTAAATGCAAGGGACATGAAAGCGGCCGAAATAATTGATAGATTAATGGACTGTATCGAGAAAACGCTGATGAAATGTTAAGAAAACGGCTTAAAAGCATTTGCACAATGCCCTCACATACAGCTTATCGAACATAAGATCACATTGCATGTGAAGAACGTAAGATCACATCTCCTGTGAAGAACTTGATCACCCTCCCTATAGACCTGACTTAAGATCACATCGCCTGTGAAGAACTTAATCACCCTCCCTATAGTCCTGACTTATCACCAAGTGATTATCATTTGTTCTTGCACTTAAAGAAACAACATGCCGGTCAGTACCATGACGACGTCAAAAGGGGTTTGCTGGAGTGGCTAGCAAATTCAGATGGCATGTTTCTATTCGGACGGAATTCAGAAGGTGGTGGTACGCTACAATAAATGCCCTAATGTGGGTGAAAATTGTGTTGAAAGTAGTAATAAAAAATATTTTGAGTTAAACTTTTCATTTTCTTTGTCCGTTGAGATGACAGGTTATAAAACGAAAGGTCCCGAGTTCAAGTTTCTGGTGTGTCAACACACTGTTGATCTTGTCCGTGAAGTGAATGTAGCTTGATTGGGATTTTTAGTTAAATGAGATAAATTGGTTGAACTGTGCTTATGATCTCACATGTCGCAACTAGTGCCTGATCTCGATTAATTGAAAATCGTGAGTTTTCACATTGCAGAAATTCGAAAAAATCGAATAACTGAGTAAGTGAATAATCGATAAATAGAATAATCGATTTTCTCGAATATCTGCAATGTGAAAAAGCGATTTTCGATTAATGGAATCTAATAAAACTGATAACTGAACGGACAAACGGGCCACTGAATCAGTGAATGATTGCTACTTATTCCCGGAGTAATAAATGTCAATGTAAATCATAAATATTTATTTTAATTTGTTTTTTGGAAAATTCAAACATATATTTCATTTACCTAATCAATATAAATTTTGTTGAAAATGATATATGACTTATTTCGTGTTAGATGAAGCAGGTCATGGTTCGAATCTAATAAATTAAAATTAAATGAGGGAAAGCCATCAATACTAACTAAATCTACAAGTTATAATCCAAATCCTCAACAAGCACAACTGTTGGGAATAATATTCAATGAACGCCTAAATTGGAGGGACCATGTCGAGGCATTAAAGGTGCAGCTTTGAAAATCAATATTTTTACTGAGGAGGATTGTTCAAATAGCTGGGTTTGAGACTGCACAAACTGCATATTATTCAAATTTTCATAGTATAGCTTAGGGCTGGGGATCGAATACGAATAGTTCGAATATGAATTATTTCAACGAGAGTGTATTCGAATACATTCGGATATTTGAATATTCGAATATATATATGTATTATGTCTGGGAATGATCCCCAGAAGATTCTTAGAAGCACTCACCGCAGAGAGCACTAGGAGAAAAAATGATCCCCAGAATATTCTTAGAAGCACTAATCGCAGAGAGCACTAGGAGAAAAAAGTAGATCCTCCAAATAAGTGATTATGAATAATTTGTTAGCTTTGCACTATATAGGCTCTCTTTGCTTGGTTTCAACTAAATATTTCTAAGAACCATATAATTTTGTCGAATATTTCTATGAATCTTACTGTTTCTTCACGCCTTCATGAGCCAATAAAAATCTGCAGAGAAACAGCATATGTCGGATTACTATGCGGAAGGTGTCGCAACACATTTTGAGACTTTGAATTGTAGGGAGCTTTTATCGAGCTGAAAGCGATAAATTATTGGGTTTCCAGATTGAGGTATAGTTTGTTTAAAGTTAGTTGAAAACACTTGAGTAAGTCTAAAGCTGTATTTGTCCTTTAACTCATAGGCGGCGCATAGAAGTTCATAAACAACAAAATGTAATCAAAATATGATGATAAAGTTATTGTATTGTATGTTGTAACAAATCGACTGGTGGTTATCCATATCGCATTCGAATTATGCAATGAAAACAAACATGAATTTACCCTTTAACACATAGAGGATCATAAATACGAAAATAGAAATGCAAGAGATTCTTAGATATACTAACAGCACGGCAATGATTACAAGTTCGTCTTGCAACCTACATTGTAATATAATATACCAACATTATATTCGTCATTAATTTTTCTAAAATAAACAATGAAAAATTTCCTGAATTATTTGAAAGTTAAGAATTAAATAGCTAATTTTCTAGGAAACAGAGGCAGATTCAAAAAATGATAACGAGACACATTCATGGGCTTAGGGGAGTGTTTTTAACTGTGCGAATATTCAAATACTCTGTGAATATTCGAATACTCCACGAATATTCAAATAAATCGAATAGTCGTGAAGCTTTCGGAACAAATATTCGAAT
Source organism: Tillus elongatus (assembly GCA_964006375.1). Lineage (NCBI taxonomy): Eukaryota > Metazoa > Arthropoda > Insecta > Coleoptera > Cleridae > Tillus > Tillus elongatus. The sequence goes on from OZ023265.1 coordinate 8,771,297, forward strand.
ACACAAACGGATAAATTCCCAGCACTAGTATAGCCACGTATGGAATTTTGATATGGGGAGGGCATTCTGAAATGGATGTTTTTATCATGCGGAAAAAAGCGCTGAGGGTACTCACTTTTTCTGGGTTTCGTGACAGCCACTGTTTGAGAGGACAAAAAAAGCTACCATCCCTTCGGCTTACATGTTATCTTGCCTGCTTTATGTGCATAGTGAGGCATGCCGATTTTCATGACTATGATACGAGAGGAGCCCAACATCTGGCAGTTCCGTATCACGGTGTGGGAAAGGCACAAGCTGTGAGTTATGACTGCGTAAGGATTTACAACAAGCTTCCAGAGGTCTTGAAGAGCATGCCAATGGAGTCCCTCAAAAAAGAGGCGAGGATAATCTTGGGCCAACATGTCCTCTATTCCGTCACAGAATATTTTGATAGGTTCTAGCCTGTTATATATATTGTGTCTGAATTTTATATTTTGTTCTATCTGTATTATGTATGTTTTAGTTTAATCCATTTTATTTGTACCTTGTTTATTTTGGTATTGTTATCTGGTGGACATTCTCCAGGGTTTATATATGTGTGTATCTTCAGGGAACAATAGCTTACCAAAAAGGCATCCCTAATGTTACATATATATTATAATATTATTTCAAGAAAAATTAGGAAAACGGATAAAGTAGATTAATTTTAAGTTGTTGAGTAGATCAAATCGGTATTGTAATCATTTGACATAGATTTGGCATCATCACATTTTACGTGTTTATATAAACAACACACAGGTTTGTTAATAATTGCAGATTGCAATCATAGAGCATTGGTTAGCATTTAATTTGCCGTATAGGGGAATGCTGATTTAGTAGGTTTTAGGAATTTAGTTCAAATAAGTTTATATATAGAAGTGTTTGTAAATATTGATACTTTTTTCATATATTCATTAAACTTGTTACATCGTTACTATGTCTGTCTAGTCCATAAATTATAACAGTGTCCCCCTATACCCCCTCAATTAATCCTCCAGCTCCTTAGACAGTATTTGATTTGTGCGCTTTAATATTATGTATACTGTATGACATGGTCTTTTGTGCCAGAATAAATATTATTATTATAGTTCGCTTATTAATAGGTGTAATTTTACAGGGCTTCTTCTGATTATTATTACAATTAAAACTAATATTTGCTTTGATAAACTATGTTCCATTGTGTTTAGTGAACAACAAACGATTAATCGAAAAAAGAATAATCAACTACTTGGAAGTTCAATTAATCTATTTATTAATCGAGAAATCGAAAAATCTATTAATCGACGTCAAAATTCTAACAACGGTTATTTCGATTTTAGATTATTCCCGAAATCGATTATTCGATTATCATTTTTCGTGATTTTTGCCAGCCCTTAGTAACAACCATTAAAAAACTTTCTTTGTTCAGTTGCTAAGGAACCTAGTATAATTTATTTTCTTTAAAATTTGACGAGTACATTTCTCTTTTAATATATCATGTACTTTTTTGTGACGCCTTACCTATGTGGGTCCGGGGACTAACTAAAAGAATAGGCCCAAGGTAACTCCTGCCTGTCGTAAAAGGCGACTAATTAGAATCAAACAATGGCGGGGGTCTTGTCCATGTGGGCCTGGAGGGAGGCAGATATCTCTGGGGAGTGATGTACACCCGGATTTTGAGGCCTTCACTCTGGGCTTAGAAAAGGATGGTTGCCCGCGCTTGGTTGTTACTCGGGAGCGGGGTTCCGGATGAGTGCCGCCTTGGGTTGAGTGCTGGCGGGGGTCGTGTGTCTAGACGACCCGGAGGGGGTTGACAACTCTAATGAGTGGTAAACACCCGGAGTTTGGGGCCCCCACTGTGTGCTTCAGAACAGACGGACGGCCTCGCTTGTGCGATGCTCGGGAGCGGGGCTCGATGGGATGTCGCCTTGAGTCTAGCACTGGTGGGTGTCAGGTCTAGACGAACCTGGAGGAGAGCTGAGATCTTTAGGGGTGGAATAAAACAGGGTTGAGGCCTCTTCTGTGAGCTTCGAAACGAACAAACGACCTACTTGGATGCTGCTCGGATGCAGGACTTCATGATACTGCACTGACTCAAACACTGACAGATGTCTGGTCCAGACGAACTCGGAGATAGGTTATCTCTCTTTGAGCTTTGAGACGGGCAAGCGACTTCGCTCAGATGGCAGTACATCTGTCAAACAAAGTTTCACCTCGCAGGTGTCGTCTCCTGTCGGAAGCTCGATTTGTTGGGTGAAATTTAAGCTAACGCTGGCAGGTGTTGGACCTTGACGAACCTGGAGGTGGCTCGGGTCTCTAGTGGTGGATTACACCTGGAGACTTGGGCCTATTCTGTGAGCATCGATACAGGCTAACGACACTGCCTGGATGCTGCTCGAGGGCGGGACTTCATGATATCGCCTCGAGTCAATGAAACACTGGCGAGGGTCTGGTGCAGGTGAGGCTGGGGGGAGGTAGACATCTCTGGGGAGTGATATGCACCCGGAGTTTGGCGCCTCCACTGTGGCCTCAGAGACTGACCTGACCTCTGACCTGGCCTCACTTGGTTGTTACTCGGGAGCGGGGTTCCAGATTATACCGCCCTGGATTGAGCCCTGGCGTGTGTCTAGACGTCCCGGGGGGCTCTGATCTCTGATGAGTGGTAAACACCCGGAGTTTGGAGCCCATATTGTGTGCTCACGAAACGGACGGACGGCCTCGCTGGGGTGATGCTCGGGAGCGGGACTCGATTGGATGTTGCCTTGAGTCTTAACACTGTTAGGTGTCAGGTTTGGAAGAGCCTGAGGGGAGCTGAGATCTCTAGGGGTGGATTACAACTGGAGATTAGATGCTGCTCGAGAGCGGGACTTCAAGATACCGCCTCGAGGCAAATACTGACGGATGTCGGGTCCAGACGAACTCGGAGAGAGGTTATCTCTCTTTGAGCTTCGAAACGGGCAAGCGACTTTACTCAGATGGCAGTACACCTGCCAAACTCTCACCCTCAAGAAAAGATCGACTCCCTCAGGGAGCTGGAATTGATGGGTGAAATCTAAATAATTAGACGTGAGCCACAATAGACCTAAGGTCGCGGTGGAGGGACTGAAATAGCCCACTCACAATAAAATCTAATCTAATTTAATCTACCTATAAAAAAATATAACTTTGACACAAAAAAAGACAGCTGTCATTTTTTTGTTTGTTTTTTAATAAAAATTCTTAATTTTTTACTTACTATCTTTAGTGTTTCATCAAATCAAAAGGTCACACAAAAAAAAAAGATGCCAATGCCAACTATAAAATAAAATCATCACGGCCACTTCTTATGTTTCAAATATCTGGTTAAATTTATAGCTGGAAAAAATGCAGGATTAGAAAAAGAGTGTTGATAATTATAGATAGGTTATGTTATCAGAGTATTAAAGACAAATATATTGAGTGGGAATTACCCTTTGATATTTGAATATTTGGCATAACATGATTTTTATAATATTATATATGCGTAAATGGTTACAGAAATGTATCAATCTTCGTAAACATTTCTGTAAGCGATACAGTTGTTTAGTTGAATTCCCGGTCGGTAAGGACCACGGGAGCTACCAAAGTCCAGGCGTAGAGGGCTAAACACAACCAGCTAGAAATGCCCTTTACCCACATAGATGCTGAATTAGCGTTCAGAGTTTTTAAAGATGAGTTTGGCCTGAAAAAAAATAGCAGGAAGAATTAGTAAAACATCATAGAGCAAAAATTCAATGAGCTTCCTAAGTTATAGCTCTACAAAATTGAACACTTGTAAAAAATAATAAATTACAGATTTAATATCACTCACATAATTGAGTACTAGACAAAAACAACATAAGAAATTGATAAAAAAAAATGTAACTTATACTTTATAAATATGTCGAATAAACAAACATGTATTTTATTTGATTTATTTATTTTCCTATTCATGTCTGACAGGAGATTTTCCATACAAGTCCAACAGAAAATATAAGAAAACGGCAAAATAAAATTATACCAGGTCTTCAAATTATTAGAAACACTTTTGGTGGAGTTTTGGTATATATATATATATATATATATATATATATATATATATATATATATATATATATATATATATATATATATATATATATAATTTCAACAACACACCTCGAGGGTTTACAGCCTAAATACTATCGTACCGTGGGTGCTGACAAGGAGGAAAGAGGCAACTTGTTAATTCTGGACTTGAAGGTTTGGAGGTTCGTGGGAGAAGGAAAAACATGTGCTGGCAAGGAATTCCACAACTTGGAAGTCCTCGGGACAAAAGAGCGGGCATAACAAGATGTTCTATGTCTGGTGACCTGGACAGTAAAAGGGTGCATTCGCTCTGTTCCACTGGTAGATCTGTTGGGGGCAGCAGGTGGAGGAACATTGGAAGAAAGCTCCTTTGAACACTGCCCGTGTAGATATCTATAAAGGAGAGACAGGTCACCAACGGCACGTCGGTGGGCAAGGAATGGCAGCCTTTGGGTGAAGGTAGGTTCACCGATGAGACATATAGCTCTCTTCTGAATTGAGTCCAGGATAGCGAGTGTAGAAGCGGCAGCAGCACTCCAGATGTGGGAGCAGTATTCGAGGTTTGGTCTTATTTGCGAAGTATATAAGGTATAGAGATTAGCTGGTGAAAAGTATTTGCAGGCCCGGAAGAGCAAACCTAATTTCTTAGCAGCCGATTCTGCAATTGATGTGACATGTTGGTGCCAATTGAGATTTCGATCCACAGAAATGCCAACAAGTGAAAAGGACTCATTACTTTGAATAACTTGTTTTTTCATCGTGATGGGTCTAGGGCTGGTGTATCTCTTATGAGAAAGAAAGCAAGACTGTGATTTGGTGGGGTTGAATTGTACAAGATTTCTACTTCCCCAGTCTAATATTTTTTGGAGATCCACGGAGACAGAACCCTCCATGAGTCTGCGATCCTCATCTAATTGGGCTAAAGAGACAGGCTTAGAATATTGTATATTTGAGTGGAGACTGCTGTCGTCCGCGTAACTGTGAACTGGGTTGGATGTGCTAGAGAGGAGGTCATTGATGTGGAGAAGAAACAAAGTAGGGGCTAAAGCTGAACCTTGAGGAACTCCTGCATTAATTGGATACATTTAAGAGGAATGGCCATCCACGACAACAGAAATGCTCCGGTTGGAGGAAATTTGCTGTCCAGGTACAGTTTTGGTGGTAGGCCATATGCCGGAAGTTTATTAAGCAATGCTGCATGCCAGACCTGGTCGAATGCTTTGGATATGTCTAGAGCGACAATTTGGGATTCACTGTGTAGTTGCATGGACTTGTTCCAAGAATGGGTGACAAAGGAAAGGAGGTCGGCAGTTGATCTGCGCTGACGGAATCCATACTGCCTGTCGCGGATTAGACTGTTTTTCAAGAAATTTTAATAATTCGGTGTTTATATACTTTTCCATCACTTTAGAGACGACTGAAAGGAGAGAAATAGGTCTGTAGTTGCTAGAAAGCGCTTTGGATCCTTTCTTGGGGACGGGTTGTACTCGAGCAGCTTTCCAGTTACTAGAGAATATGCCTTTATTGTAAGATGTCTGAAACAGACGAGTCAGGACAGGAGCAAGTTCTGGTGCGCATTTTTTGAGAACAATTGCTGGGATCTCGTCAAGGCCAGAGGCTTTCCTGGTATTAAGAGAAGAGAGCATCTTTCACACATTTTTAGTTTTGAAAATGATATCTGTCATTTTATGCGTGACATTGGGGACTGTTGGTGGCTGAACATTTGGAGGTGGGTAGAGAGTAGAATTGCTGGCGAACAACGAGGCAAAAAGATCAGCCTTGCCCAGGGCGGTAGAAACAATTTCATACCCTGAGACAAAAGGTGGAAACGTGCTTTTGCAGAAATTATTCCCAATAGATTTAGCAAGAGTCGAGAAGGGTTTGCTGCCGCTGGAGCTTAACAGGACTTTGTTTTTGATGTGGTCATTACACCAGTTTTTTGCTCAGAAAGAATGCAGACATAGCGGTTTCTTGCGTCGTTAAATGCTTGACGGTTTTCTCGACTGGGATTGTGTAGAAGCGTTTTGTGAGCTTTGACCTTTTCGGGTCTGGCCTTGTCACAGGATTTAGAATCTGAATGTATGATCAATTTGAAGGTGGATATAGGCAACTGCTTTTACAGATTGCTGCGTTATTTTTTATTATGGTTTTATTTTTAAGTACCATTTGGAATTGTTTAATTCTGTAGGTGCAAATTTAAATAAATAAGGAATATATATTCATAAAAGAAAAATAGGCATACTTACTTATACCAATTGGTCAAAGTCATCATCACGTAAAGGGTAGCCAGAGCAAACATAATGTGGAAGAAACTCCAGGAGTAAGCAACAGTCTCTTCTTCATTATCCCATACCTTCTTCTTATCGCCGTCACCACTTTCACCTCCATCGTTACCTGTTATGGGTACATAACCGTTAGTGCCTAACAAAGTGTAGGAAGAGAACAAAAAAATTAAAAATCTAACTAAAAAGTAGATAAGCAGAAAATAAAGATTAAAGAAAAATGCAAGAAAGTACAGGGTTAAAATATGGATCAAAATTAGTAAGCATAAAATATAGGATAAGAAATTGATAGATTTTTATACAGGGAATGATAAGCAGAAATAAGCACAAACACATAAACATAAAGTGAAATAAAGAAAAAATAAGTAGAGTAAGTTGTAAATGGTATGATTTAAAAAAAATCAATACTAGTGGCATCTTAACAGTGGCAATTTGTGTGACTACCAGCAGGAAGCTGGCCAAACTCCAAAGGCTGGCAATCCTGGGTATCACAGGCGCTATGAGGACGACACCCTCAGCCGCGTTAGAGGTCCTGTTGATGCTGCCACCGCTTCCCATCTATATCAGAAGGGAGGCTATGGCGTCGCATCCTAGAATGCGAGACTCTGGAAATTTATGCGGAGAGGGAGCAGTAATAGGGCACGTAAGAGTTGCCAAGGAGGTGGAACAGGAAATTCCGATTTCCGCTATCAAGGTATGGGATGCCAAGGATGATATTAGGTTGACTAAGCCATATACCCTCAGGATCCCCAGTAGGGATCAGTGGAGGGAAAATGAGGTTGCATTCCACCCTGCAAGCCTGGTCTGTTTCACCGATGGATCGCGGCTGGAGGATCAACAATCCTCCGGGGCGGGAATATACATCGAAGACCTGGGGGTGTGCGAGAGTTATGCTCTTGGCGCATATACCACGGCATCCGAAACAAAGGTGTACGCTATCCTGCCTGTGGCCAATAGACAAGATGTGACGAGGAGCCCCGAGAAATGTGTGTACATTTGCTCGGATAGCCAGGCGGTCCTCCGGGCAGTCTGCGCAGCCAGAAACAGGTCCACACTAGCTCAGGAGTGCGCTGACGCCCTTAAACGATTAGCCAGGACAAAGGAGGTGCAACTGGTGTGGGTTCCGGGACATTGTGGCGTAGCGGGGAATGAGGTGGCGAATAATCTCGCTAGGCTTGGTTCCCGGCGGCCGTTCTGTGGCCCGGAGCCTGCGATATGCATAAGTAGGAAGACGATCTCTGTCGCCTAGACAGGTGGACAGAGGAAGCAATGGAGAGGCACTGGGGGTCGGTTGGTGGCTCTAGGCAGGCGAGGGATTTCGTGGAGGGGCCGGACAGAGATAAAGCTGTTGGCTACTCGGTAGGAGTCGACCTACGCTTCGCCGCATCCTTGCGGTGCTGACAGGCCACTGCGCCCTTAGAAAACACTTCACATTGATAGGGGTAGAGAGGGATCCCATTTGCCAGGAATGCGGCGAGGATAAAGAAACGTCCTACCACTACCTGTGTGAATGCGAGGCTTTTGGGAGTCTTCAAGCAGAATTGTTCGGATTGAGGACTATGCAGAGGAATCAGGTAAGTACCGTCCAATTGAAGACCGTCACGGCCTTCATTTCGAGGTCGAGGCGGTTTGGCGACGGAACCGAGGAGTAGAGCGTGGTTGCTGGGGTTGGAAAAAAGGGCCCATGGTGGCCTACTTGCCTGGCGTTGGCCTCCCCACCACTGCTGCTACTACTACTTGTCCCTGGTGTTTTGTAGTGTACGCAAGTGTTGTCGCCAGTGACAATTGAAATCAAGAATTTCTTGTGTGTAGCACTCAAGGAATTTACAGGCCGCTTCAACCCGTTGCCATTTGTGATCTTTAGTGAGCTCTTGGGGACCCACCTTGCGCACACCTAGGGATAATGCAAATGTTCTGTCAAAATCTTGTCAATAATAGACTTATTGACGAATCGTCACCGGTCGATCTTTAACCATTGCCCTCTCCAATTGTGCAATCGTTTCCTCCAAAACCGATAGCCGTCCGACAAGCTGTTTATCATAGACATCTATATGTCCATCTTTAAACACTCTGCGCCATTTTCACACATTTTTTGATGTCCATACACTTCACATGACGATGAATTTCTATAGTAGTGTCTGTGGCACACAAAAAACGAATCACAGAATGTAACTAACAAATGCCTGGAGCGGTAAGTGGAAGCTCCATCGCGAATAGCTGCCAAACCAAGATACAGGCTAGTGTTGTTGGATCTTGTGTAAAAGTGTTCCTCGCGACTCCAGTGACTTGGAGACCTTATTTTACAGACACGCTTGGTAAGTTAGTAATGCATAAGTTTTCGCTATGCTCTGTGGTCGACAAAAGCTTCTAGGTTTTGACAATTGCCAACCACAGGTTAAATACAATGTTGAAACTATATTTTAAAAGCTACTGTGCCGTCTTTTGTTGTTACCTGTATGGCAGGATATGAAAATCAGAAAAAATCGTAAACAATTGCAAGCATTAATTAAAATAATGACAAAAGAAAAATAACGATGAATAACATTTTAAGAACATAATAAAAGAAAAAACAGAAATTGCTCGATACTGTGCAAATGATTCAAGCCATATACGCAAACATTCCACAGCATTATGATGATGTAGATAAAATATTTGACAAAACAAATAAAAAAAGGTCTAACACAGTAGTTTCAAAATCATCTATATTACCTTCGTTGCTTACAAGGAAACCTTCTCCTAGGCCTTTTACTGTGTAAAAAGGGAAATAGCACAAATTAGATGCACCAGCATTTAAATTCAAGAAAAAATAAAAGGGAAGTGATTTTGTTAAAATCAAAAGAAGAAAAATCTAACCAAGTAGATTTCATATTGCAAAGGCATTTTTCAATGTCAAAATTCAGAAAGATAAAAAACTGTACAAAAAGCACTAGCATTTTGCCACATTCTCAATTTTAATGAAATTTAAATTTAATGAAAATTAAAGCCATACATATGGTAAAAATGTCACCCCAGTGAAAAAAACAGCTGACTATTACATTTTAGTTAAAAAAAAAGGTTCGGGGCGCAGCAGGCGCGTTATGGTAGTGATTTTTTATTATATGCTTCAAATTTTAATAACTCAATTTTCTATAAACTTGTAAAGTTGAATTTTGATATGTAGTAAGGCCTTTCCTACGGCAACATATCCACCAAATTTCATTAAAATAACTTAGTAATTTTCGGAGGAACAAATTTTTTTCGAAAGAAAATTCAAAATTTGAGTAACTCATTTTTCTATAAACTTATAAAGTTGAATTTTGGTACGTAGTAAGGTCTTTACTAAGGCAACATATCCATCAAATTTAATTAATATGCCTTTGTAATTTTCGAAGAAAAATTTTTTTTGCAAAAGAAAACTCAAAATTTTCCCGGAAAACCATGTCCGATTTTCCTGGCTAACGAACTCGTCTAAGCCATTAATAAAAGAAAGGCACGCGCAGTTTCATCAAAATCACTTAATTATTTTTTGAGATATCGGTTGGATATATACATACATACAGACCTATATACATACATATAGACCTATATATATATATATATATATATATATATATATATATATATATATATATATATATATATATATATATTGTGATGAAGTATTATTTCCTATCTGTCTGTGATAGAAAACGCATAACTACTAAGTAAGTAATTAATTAAATAAGAAAAGAATCAAATACAAACTATATAAATATTTGCTAAAATATTTTCACCATGAAATATTAAGGCGATTTATATTTAATTAAACAGGTATTTCATACTTATTAGCTTATCCGGTTGTGATAAGGTGATAAAATTCCAAGCATGGTAGAGTTTTTGACCGGCTATGAAATTCATATAAAAGGAGAAGCAACACGGGGCACAGGCAGTATAGTATTGTTAATTCAGCCGTCAAGTTATTAAGTCGCCACGAGTCCGCACCGATTCCGTTTCCGTTTGCCGTCCGAGCGCACCTCGTTGGTCGATTTCCGTATCCGAAAATATTGTTATAGGTGAGAATTATCTGTTTTAAGTAATTCATATTTTGTAGCGAATTTTCATACTTTTAAATCATCATGCTTCTCAGTCCAAATCTCCTCAAGTGAATCATTTCTGCTTTTCCTGACCTGCCGCCGTCCCTATAGACAATTCCTGTATGTTAGATTGTCTTGCATTATTTTTGTGAGGATGCTGAGGATTCACAGCTCACATAAATAATCGAGATATATTCATCTTGGGTTGATCCCGATAGGGACGCTGAGGATTCACAGCCTATCTAGGTCACTCCAAGTGATACTTTCCTTTCCAATTAGCCCTGTACACTTCATCTGGCTCCCGGCTTTCCGCCCCATACAGTATAAGCTCTTGTGTTATTTTAGTGAGGACGCTGAGGATTCACAGCTCACTAAAGTAATCAAGATGTTTTCGTCCCGATTTGACCCTAGCGGAGATGCTGAGAATTCACAGTCCGCCTAGGCCTCCGGGAACTGTCATCCCGTCTCTCCCGTCTGCACTTTTTGGTCTCCGCTGTCCCCTGCTTCGACGTAGAAGTTATAGCTAGTAAGTCTGATGTTGTCTATCGTTGTGTGCTGCCCTCCTGCCGTATCCTCGCTTGAGTGAAATACCGTCCGTATCATATATACCTTACCGAATCCGTACGCTTCGTCACGCACTGACCGTTACCGCTTTAGCAAGGGCCACGTTCCTATTGATGTTAGTACCCGCATATTGTATTTGTACATATTTTGTAAATATTGTTCTGTGTATATACGTTTTGTAAATAGTTTCAAATCTGAAATATAGGGTGGGTAAATTAAAGCCTTTGATTAATTATTATCCAACACCTTAACATACAAAATCTGCTATACCTTTCGTTAAAACAGAAGTGGTCGGATCACGCCGAGTCAGCGATTAAAGCCCGCTCACTCGGGGGTCACTAAATTTAGCCTATATTACCTAAAGGCTACCGAACCCTTCTCCACAGAGTTACCCAGGTACTTTGATCGGTATATCGGTCAGAGTTCAGTGAAGAGGTCGCAGACATCCTCAACAGGGAGTAAACCTTTTAAAAATCTGGCGCCCGAGATCCTCCGAATGTAACCGTCAATCCTGGTCACCGAAAAACGGTCTGCAAGCCAAGGCCTCGTCACAATATATATATATATATATATATATATATATATATATATATATATATATATATATATATATATATACCTGCTGACGTAAGAGAGGTATTTAAATATCATTAGGATTTGTAACGATTGTGTTTTTATTCACCATCATTACTGCCTTACAGACGTAAAGAAAACCCGCAAGAAGCCTAGATAATAGCAGGTAACTTTGTCTCTGAAAAGCAATTTTTTATTTTCATGCTTGTCATATGCAACATTTAATTTCTTTCTTGTAACATTTAATACTTGTTTTCTCTCGTGTAAAATGCACTGTTTATTTTGATTTACCAGGAGTACTACTTTAATTTGCTCCCATGACAATTTATATCAATAAATTTAGGTATTTATATTTTTTTAATATCTGTTTAATTGAACAACAATTCCTCCCTAAAAATTCTCAATCCTGTTGACAATATGAGTGAAAATTCTTCATATATACTATCTAGATCTCGACAAATTAAGTAAGTATCCCAGTAACAGTGTTCTGACTTGAAGATCTCATAAATCTAAGACTTTGGACAGAACAACATAAAAGCCGAGTAAGCATTTGATTATCTTAACATCTTCTAGCCGTACAAAGTGTTCTTTATCTTGCAAATAATACATCTGAGAGATAGGTACATTTCGGTAAGGGTTTAGTAGGTGATAGTGACCTCACTACCGTCCGGATTTAAATCCACTTTAGGTCAATCGCGATATATCACTCACAGTAACAACCAAACAAATACTTTCGGTCTTTTATAGGTCCTTTATCTTAAAATCTCTTGATAACCGTTCTAGGTCATACTAGGTGTATACTTTCAATTTTTTTAGGACGGTTACAGATTGTAATCTTATTGTATCTTATTGTTTTTATATGTTTGTGATCAATTATTTGCATTGTATTTTCTTTGTGTTATTCTCAATCCTTCATTTGGCATGTTAATGCTGTTGGATTGTGTATTTAAATAAATAAATAAATGAATAAATAAATAGGTAAGTAAATAAATAAGTAAGTAAATAAATAAATAACAATTCATTTTAAACCAAATGTAACCTATTACTGTGTTCAAGAATATGTTGAAATGGTCACATTGGAAAAATACTGCGTAAGGCAGTCATGACCCTAGCCGTCACTAGGCCGCTATATGGAAAAACGTGGGGACTAAGACCTAGTATGGCCCACTGGCTGTACACAAGGGTGGTCAGACCATCGTTAACATATGCGGCACTGGTCTGATGGCCTAAGGTGACACAATCCAGTGCCAAACAAAAACTAGGCAAGATCCAAAGGATGGCTTGCCTAGACATCACAGGGGCCATGTCTTCAACCCCAACAGCCGCCATGGAGGTGTTGCTGGATCTGCCCCCCCTACACTTAGTTATCATGGGGGAGGCCAGGCTAGGACTATACAAACTAGCCTGCAACGGTAGACTGAAGATCAACCCAGGCTTCAGGGGCCACTACAAAATTCAGGAGATCATGAAGGAGCCCATGCTTGAAATGAGGTCAAACTTCGCGAGCCCGCGAATGTGCAGGGAAAACAACTTTACAGTGGAAATCCCCGACCGCGAGGAATGGCGGGAGGAGACGCCGGGCATACCACGGGACGCGCTCGTCTGGTTCACGGACGGATCCGGCGGGGAGCGTGGGACGGGGGTAGGTGTTTACTCGGAAGGACCGAGGGTAAGTCATAGTATTTCCCTCGGAGCCCATGCAACGGTGTTTCAGGCCGAGATGTACGCCATCCTGCACTGTGTGCGGGAGAACAAGAGGGGCTACACTAACAAGCGGATCCTCATAGCCACAGACAGCCAGGCAGCCCTTAAGGCACTAAGTAGCCCACGGGTAAATTCCTGGCTGGTGAGTGAGTGCTGAGACGAGACGAGAGACCTGGCTGGGCAGAATGAGGTGACCCTCATCTGGGTGCCGGGTCACTCAGGGGTCAAAGGCAATGAAGAAGCTGACAGTCTCGCGAAGAGAGGGTCAGCAGAACCATTTATTGGATCAGAACCGGCTCTGGGCGTGTCAAAGAGCACTGGTAGGGGAGTCATTAAGTCCTGGGTCAGAAACCAACACAAGGTGTACTGGGCGGACTGTTCAGGGCTCAGTCATGGGAAGTCAATAATTGACAGACCCAGTTCAAAGAGAGCTGTGGAGCTGCTTAATCTTAGCTCAGAGACACAACAGGTCTCTTGACGGGACACATGGCCGTCAAGAAGGGGACCTCGCATGCAGACTCTGCGGCGAGGGGGAGGAATCAGCCCAGCACATCTTGTGCGAGTGTAAAGCTCTGGACCGCAAAAGACAACTGATCTACAGTCAGTCTAGACCGGAGACAGAGCAATATAAAACTTCACCCTATCAATCGTTGTGCAGACTAGTTCAAGGCACAGTGATTTTGGAATGGGTGGAGTAAGACTAAGGGTACGCACAATCAACCAAAGGTTGCAGTGCTATCGGGGCGGCAAGGTCGCGGACGAGCCCTGAGGGAACAAAAAAAAAAGAATATGTTGAGTTTTATGGCACATTTAGGTTTTATACAACAGTTTCAGGTTTTGATAAATAAGGGTTGATTTATGTGTACTTTTTCAAATGTAATCGCTTGCCATTCCTTTACTTTAAAGTTTAGACCTAACAAATCTTATATCAAAGTTATCCTAATGACCAGGACAATAATTAATATAGATAATTATATACAGGCGTTCCATTTTAAAATTTGATTACCTACGAGTCTCAGACCACCTGTACCATAGTTTCATTATATTTTTATATAAACTGGTTAATTCTGTATTCGACTGCCCTAGTCTGCTTCAGCAACTTAATTTCAATGTGCCTCGTATTGCAGCACGTTTTCCAGGCACATTCTATCTCTTGACTGCTCGTACGTGATTGCTGCGAGCGTCTCCAATTTTCCACATGTGCAATGATTACTCTGTACTGCAAGACCGCCTAGATATCTTCTCATGTAATATATTAGAGATAAAACTGTTTTTCAAAGCGATCTAATTTGTGACTCTCTTTTGTATAGTTTGTTTGATTGTTTGTTATTATGTTTTGTGTATTGGCCCATCCTTAATTTGGCTTTTAAGCTGTTGGATGGTGTATGGATAAATAAATAAATATATATTTTGAAAACATAGCATGTTTAGCTACCACTACGGCCCCCCACTCCCCAAAAAAGGATTTTCAAAATTCCTCCCCGTTTATTTACAATCATACAACCCATCTTGGTTGTACCGCCCTGTAACATATTTCATGCCTTATTCATTCATAGCTTACTTTTGTCGCATTACAATAGAGTATTAACTTTTCTCCACACAATGTGACATTTTTAAAACTAATATTACCACTAAAATACAAAATAACTTCCCTACTTCAATACATAATGCTATGGTTCGATGGTATATTTAAAGCACATTGGTGAAAATTACATAGAATGATTCAAAACTAATATATATAGGCTGAAGAGTTCGATATTAAAAGAGCCGAACGTCAAAAGCTGCCAAATATGCAGGTGATGCTAAAATTTTATTGGATTTGTTTTCTGAAATTTTGTTAATTGTCGGCATATTATCTGCTATGGTGGATTTACAACATGAAAAAGACACATGTTTAAAATGATTATTTCTATATGCAAAAGTCACAGTGTGCTAAATATGGTGTTCAATGTGAATATCCATGCTTTATTATTATTTTTTTTAGTTAAAAATGGTGAGTTAATAAATAGTACATCCATATACTGGGGTAGTGCAAATGATTTGGATAGCTGCTTAGACTACTTATTTTAGGATTTAAAAGTCTGGATTGTAAATTTAAAAGAGTAGGATCAAAGATGAGCATCACTCTGCACCACTCAAGAAAACATTGATTCTGCCCATGAAATAATCTTCGAAGATCGACGAATTGGGTTGAAACTAGAGGTGTGCGAACCCATGTTTTTTTCGAACCGAACTAAAGGGTGATCCAATTTGAGTTTCCTATGTTCGCAGCACCGTAAATCAAGAAGTTGTCAAAAAGCACATGTTTTTCTAGTGTCAACTGTCAGTCTTGACACTATACATTTACAAAATGGATCGCTTAACCACCGCTCAGCACGTTAAAATTGTTGAATTATTTTACAGAAATAACAATTCTGTACGAACTGTGTACAGAAATTTACAGGAAGATTATGGTCAATTTAATCGTCCTACCGAGCAAACAATTCGCAACGTATTGCAAAAATTTCAAGAGACTGGAAGCATTGGAGATAGGGTGAGGCATGTGCATCATCGTGGCATCCGATCAGCAGAAAATATTGCTGCTGTAAGTGAAAGTGTGGCCGGAGACCTGAAAGTGTCGATTCGTCGGCGTTCACAGCTTTTAGGCTTATCTTACGGCTCCCTTTGGCGAATTTTGCACCAGCACTTGGATCTAAAGCCGTATAAGATTCAGTTAACACGAGAACTAAAGCCGAGAGACCACCGACAGCGAAGAATTTACGCAGATTGGGCGTTAGAGCAGCAGGAAGTTGATGCGAGACTTTTCAACAAAAAAAAATTTCGCTGATGAGGCACATTTTCATTTGTCTGGCTATGTCAATAAACAGAATTGTCGAATATGGGGCGAAGAAAATCTTCATCTGATCCACGAAGCTCCATTACATGGCCAAAAAGTAACTGGTGTGCATTGTGGTCAGGTGGCGTTATTGGACCTTACTTTTTTTAAAACAATGCAATGGTCAATGGTGAGCGCATGATAGCCGATTATTTCTGGCATGTAATTGAAGATATTGACATCGACGCCAAGTGGTTCCAACAAGACGGCGCAACTTGTCACACAGCGGGCGCAATGTTGGATGTTTTGCGTGAAAAGTTTCCAGGTCGCATCATTTCACGTTTTGCTGAAGTCAACTGGCCGCCAAGATCATGCGACTTGACGCCACTGGACTTTTTTTTTGTGGGGCTACATTAAAAGTCGTGTCTACGCCAACAAACCTGAAACATTGGAGCACCTAAAAGCTAACATCCGCCAAGTTATTACCCGAAATACCGCCCGAAACCTTCGAAAAAGTAATCGGAAATTACCTTAAAAGGATCGGTTGCTGCAGAAGGTCCAGAGGCGGCCATTGAATCGATATTATTTTTCATCATTAATGAAATACATAATATTTTTGATTAATAAAAACAAATCCGAATATTT
Organism: Tillus elongatus; assembly: GCA_964006375.1. Taxonomy (NCBI): domain Eukaryota; kingdom Metazoa; phylum Arthropoda; class Insecta; order Coleoptera; family Cleridae; genus Tillus; species Tillus elongatus. The sequence goes on from OZ023265.1 coordinate 8,787,994, forward strand.
CTTTAAATTTGTGTGTTTTTTTTTTAAACAAGTTCAGAAACTCAAGTTGGATCACCCATTATAAACAAACCCAAGCAAATATGTTTACTCAAACTTCAAACCTCTGAGGTAGTTTGTCTAACGTTCAGAGTCGAAATTCGAACTTCTTAAAATTTAAAATCGAACATCTAACTATCCAAAATCCTTCAATTATCACATATAATTTCATTAAATACAAAATTTAGGTAGATTGTAGCCTACAATATTTGGTACGTAGAACAAATTGACAAAATTTGCAGGTTGTTTGGGTGTAAATGCCCTCCGGTGCTGATCTTAGTTGTGAAGATGGGTAAACGTTGAATAAAAAATACATAAAATACATCTATAGCTAAGATCAGTTATAAATATTTTGTTGTTGTTTGGTGTTAGCGAGGCAGTTTTGGCAAACACTTAGATTGAGAGGGTTAAAAGTAAGTGTGATAGGTGCCTATATAATGAATTAAAATTTTAAGCGTCTCGTGAATATTAAACTGTTTTGGCTCATCGTGAAATAAAGTATGATTAATCTAGTGTTTCTGGTTTTTCTGAAAGAATGTAGAACTATCACGGGAATATATCAGAGTGAGTTTTTAACTAAATTACATGAGAAAATTATAGAAAAATGTCACAGAGACGCCAGAGGTGTGCTCTTTTTGCAAGACAATGCTGTTGCTCACAAGTCGTTGATTGCAATGCAAACAATTTATATATTTATTTATCTATTGCTTTATTGCCCAACAGCCATACACCCAATTAAAGGACAAAGAAATTTAAGTATTAGTGATTAGCGGTTATTTTAAAAACTTAAAGGACTTCCCATTTAAAACCGAGTAATATACGGTTTCAGAAGTTTATGGGCACAGAAATGTGAATATTACTCCGCATCTGATATGTTCTCATGAAATTCTAGTCTGGGTTGATTATGGGAGGGTTGAATATTAATTTTCTTTGTAATAATAATAATAATAATAATAATAAAATAGCCTTTACTCACACAGTAGATAATACAATACTCAAGTGCACAATTAAAAAGAACAAAAAAAATACAACAATACAACGTTGTTTACAAAAACACAGTTCCATGTACATAATTAAAAGAAAAATAATAAGAAACTGTGTGAATTGGGCGAAGTTCAGACGGATGAATAATCATCCCCTGCTCTCCCACTTACGCCCATATGCAAAACTGGTAGTCAACAGCCAGCCCCGCAACCTGCCTAAACACCACACATAATCAGCAACAGTTTCTTTTTGAAGGAACGCACAGAACAGCTCTTAACACTCTCATCAAGACCATTGTATATAGCGTATATCTGATAGGTAAAAGACCGTTTAAACAGTGTTAGCCTGTACTTAGGTGGTGAAATTAAGCCCTTCGACCGTATGTTAATGCTATGAACATCAGTTCTGTGCGTTACCTTTCTATACAAGTATGTTGGAACTCTAGACACAATAATAGAATGGAACAATGTTGCTGCTCTCAGAGTGAAACGATCACGCATATTAAGCCACTTCGCTTCATTTAGTTTATGCGAGATATGTTCGAATTTTCGAATACCATACGCGAACCTCAGACAGGAATTTTGCAGTCTCTGTATCCGATTATAATCGCAACCATCCAAGCATGGCGAATATAATCAAGTCATGAACAAAAAAAAAGTCTTTCTGATGAGAGTAGAATATCACAGCAACGTGGAAGTTATGATTCAATTTGTAACACTACAGTAGACTCTTGATTTACCGGGAGCTTATTAACCAGGAAGCGGATCAACCGGGATCCTCATTTACATACTTACGATTAAATATTTTATCACAAGAATAACACAACAAACGTCCTAGGTTAGGTTGGGTTTGAATGTGAGTGGGCCATACCGGTCCCTCCACCGTGACCATAAGGTCTATTGTGGCTCATGCCTAATGGTCTATATTTCGCCCAACAAAGCCAGCCTTCTGCAGAGGTCGATAATCTTTGTGGGTGAAAGTTGATCCAGATCTTCCGGAGCAAGCTTTGTCTTGCCAAAGAGCAGGTATCTAGTCCTGTCCGCCGCCAGACAGGAACACAGTACGTGCTCTGCTGTCTCGTCACTCTCCATACACAGCCGGCACTCAGTCTCCTGACCGACCCCAATACGGTGCATGTGGTGACGAAAGCGGCAGTGTCCTGTGTACAGGCCGACTAGATTACTCAGTTGTTGTCTGGTTAGCTCTAGAAGTTTTTTAGCCCTTGACTTTGACAGGCCATTTATGAAGGCCTTAGAGTGAGCTAATCCTGACAGATTTTGCCATTGCTGGATTGTCATTCTTTGTGTCCAGGTCTATAAGGTGCGTTTTGCTGTGCATAATATTATCCCCAGCACCAGTTCTGGCCCGATAAAGTCCCTCTGGGCACCACTCCTGGCAAGCGCGTCGGCCGCAACATTGCCATCATGGTCCGAGTGACCTGGTATCCAGACCAACAACACCTCATTACAGCTGCCCAGTTCGTTGAGGGCAGATTTACAACTCCATATCGTTTTTGAATTGCAACGGTAGGAATCAAGAGCATTTATTGCAGCTTGGCTATCTGTATATATCTTTATCGATTTGTGTGTGCACGGGTTTTCTATACTTTCCCTTGCACACATCTCGATGGCATACACTTGTGTATGGTTGTGTACTTGCTGAGGCTAGTTGATAGTCTAGCATCGGTGTTGCCCCCATATGTGCCGGCTCCTACTCCCATATTGGTTTTGGAGCCGTCAGCATACCAGCAGAGATCGGCTCTCAATAGGGTCGTTTGATTTTGTTCCCAGTCCTCCCTTTCCGGGAGGACGGTCTTGAAAGTCAGATCTCTACTGATCTTTGTAGGCATCAAGTCTGAGACCATTCCCAGAATCCCATGACCCTCAATGTTATCGAGGGTCATCGAGGAGTCCGGACCCTCCCAGACTGACTTCTTTCGGCATGCTGTCGGCCGCTTGTTTTAGTCTGTACGTCGTCCGCCGTGCCACCCTCTGCAGCCATATGTGAAGAGGTGGAATATTAAGGAAGACTTCCAGAGCGGCTGATGGTGTGGTGCTTATCACTCCCGTTATCATCAGACAAGCTTGTCTCTGTAGATGAGCCAGTTTGGCCCTCGCGATACCACAAAGTGCCTTGGGCCACCAAACTATGGCTCCATATGTTATTATTGTTGTGATAACCACTACATAGAGCCAGTACATCTGTTGGGGGTTTGTTCCTCAGTTATTTCCACAGATTCTACAGCATGTCCACAGGGACAGTTTAGCCCTGCGGATTACATTCTCTAACTGTACGTCCCAATTGAGCTTCTTATCTAGGGTAACCCCCAGATATTTTGCTTGTTCCGTAAATGGAATCGTTCTCCCCATAAGAGTAGCTGGTTTTAATCTGTCCAGCCTTCTTCTTCTGGTAAATGGAACAATGATCGTTTTGCGGAGGTTCACAGACATCTGTTCCCTCGGATACCAATCATTCACTATATTTAGTGCCTCTTGAAGAGTACTTGTAAGTTCCTCCTCAGATTTGCCTCTAAGCATTATGACAAGATCTTCACCAAAGGCCTGGACCTCAACCTCCCACAGCCCAAGGATAGCCAGCAAATCGTCCACAAAGAGGGACCACAGCGGGGGATAGAACCATTATTTAATGACGATTTGACTAACTCCGTATTATGTGAATTTTCACCTATTCAAAATGGGTCCGGTCTACATTATTGCTATCGGGAGTCTACTGTAGGTGCATTCAAAACTGCTTGACACAAGAACTAAAAATTAAAAAATATAATACAAACTTTTGTAATACAACATAGTTTCAGGTACCAATATATTGAGGTGGTTGTGATGCTACTGCAGCCATTTTCTGTGCTTATGTCTTTTAATGTGTCTTAACAAGTGATGGAACAGTTTTTTTTACATAGAAATAAACAGAGTAAGATACTTTTCAATGGTTCTAGGCAGTGTATGTGAAATAAATTGTGATATTCTGTTAAAGAGTTAATAAAGGTATAAGAGAATTAAACTTACTAGCTCCATTATCCTTAGTTAGTAGATTCTCAGACATTGTGATTTTCGAAGACTTGCTGGCCGAACGAAGAGAAGAATAAAGAACGCAACACATCCAAACAATCAGACCAATGATGCTTTCACCGTCAAAACCTAATTTGGCTTTTCCTCCACCACCAATGATGCCGAGTAGACCAGGGTTGCATTCTTCATCTGAAATTTAAAATATTATATTTAATGTGTACCTCATTTGTATTTTACTTGTGTTATTTTTATTTTGTATTATAATAGAATAGAATAGAATAGAAATTTATTAATATAATTAACTCACAAACAATACAATTTCAAAAGATTTTATAAGTCTAATATATAAAAGTTCGGGACATAGCAAGTGCGTTATAGTAGTGAATTTTCATACAATGCTTCAAATTTGAATATCTCAATGTTCTATAAACTTAGAAAGTTAAATTTTGGTATGTAGTAACGTCTTTCCAAAGGAAACATATCCGCTAACTTTCATTAAAATAGCTTTGTAATTTTCAGGATTTTTTTTTTCCTAAAGGACACTCAAAATTTTCCAGGAAAACCTTGCCCGATTTTCCTGGCTAACGAACTCATCCAAGCCATTAATAAAAGAACGGTACTTGCCGATATTCATCCAAATGGGTTCATTATTTCTTGAGTTATCGGTTGAATACATACATATACAAACATACATACATACAGTGTGTAAAAGCCAAATGGAATATATTCATTATTTCGGTTACTGTACATTCTTATAAACGTAAAATGCGATCCCTAGCTTCAACCCCATTCGAATGACAGGTATAACCCCCAATTTTTTAAAGGGAAAGTATAGGCTTGTGATATTTCGTTTGAAAGGTCTGTTCATTCTGTATTCAAAAATATTATTGTTTTCAAGTTTATTGCAACAATTAAGATACAATAATATAAAATCATGTGGTTACCAAAATTCGCTATAAAATACTCAAAACTTATTACAATATTGTAATTAGTATACTCAAAACTTGTTTCCTCTTTAGGTCTTGAAGATAAGAAAATAAGCAAAAACCATAGTAATGTACTTTTTACAATGTATCCATTAAAAATACATTAAAGAGTTTCCGGGGCAATGTTAGTTTGTTTAAAAGGCCTAAGCAAATTGTTTTGTAATTATAAGTTGTCATTTAAATTGCTAGTATTATAATTTGTTTGAATTTCGTTAACTTCAATTCTGAAAAATGGTTAGATTAACAGAAATGCATAAAATAACAGTTTTACAAATGATTGGTTACGGAGATAAAACCCGAACACAACATGAAGTAACTCGCCTATTTCGTGAGGAATTTCCTGATTTACCGCCTATATCCCAAGGAACAATTAGTGAAATAATAATAATAATAATAATAATAATGTGATTTGATTTGATTAGATGTGATGTTTGAATTTGTGGAAAACCCACATACATCGGCTAGACAGGCATCCACTACATTTAATTAGGTCGATCACGCCTGATATGTTAAATAATGTTAGAAGACAGTTTTATTTAAGATTAGGGTGGTGCCTAGAAGTTCGCTGTGAACATTTTGAACATCTACTTCAATGACATTCATAGTTCTTTTTAGTGTTTTACATTTTATTACATTTTGCATTACATTTTAGTTTTTTGTTGTATTGTAGTGAATTTCGGTAACCACATGATTTTATTTCACTCTATCTTAATTGTTGCAATAAACTTGAAAACGTAAACATTTTTTAATAGAGAATGAACAGACCTTTCAAACGACATATCACAAGCCTATACTTCCCCTTTAAAAAACTGGGGGCTGTACCTGTCATTCGAAGGGGGTTGAAGGTAGGGATCACATTTTCACGTTGAAAAATGTCAATTTATAATTTAAATTTTACGTGTTTTGGGATTTTTTATAAGAATGTACAGTAACCGAAATAATGAATTTATTTCATTATATATATATATATATATATATATATATATATATATATATATATATATATATATATATATATATATATATATATATATATATATATATATATATATATATATACATACAGTGTATAAAAGCCAAATGAAATAAATTCATTATTTCGGTTACTGTACATTCTTATAAAAAATCCCAAAACACGTAAAATTTAAATTATAAATTGACAATTTTTAACGTGAAAATGTGATATATATATATATATATATATATATATATATATATATATATATATATATATATATATATATATATATATCTATATCTTGGAATGTTTAAAATAAAATATGCTTGTAGCTCGTCCCTCTATAAACAGATTTTTATAATACGCGCCGTATTATATTACCGTATGTGTGCGTGTACAGTATGTGTAGTGTCCTCTCATCGAATATTCCTTGTCATTATTCTGAAAATTATTCCTTGTGAAACTGTATATTTTTGTATAAATGAATTTTTCATTTAAATACTGAAGTGCCAGGAGACGCGTGACCTTGAAAATTAAAAAAAAAATCGTCTGCAGCGCAGAGGGGTGGTCTTCGTCTCCCTGGACCCCCTTTTGGTGCCGAAGGATTCTGCTTCACCCACTCCCAAACTTACGAGTCGTCACTGAATATATAATCATATTTTAACTTACTTGGCGAATTAGACACAGAAGACCAAGTTAAATAAGTAACATAGAGGGAGACAATGGATGACTGCAGAAGACCTGACTTGGGTAATTTTTCTTGAACAGCTGGCAATACAGAGACACCACTAACTATGAAGCACAATATCAGGTTGAACGATATGAGGAACTTGTTTACATCACAATCGTGAGCCTATAAAATAAAACAAATTATACACTTAAGGCTATGAGCTCTAATTGACAGAAAGTACATTACGTCTTTAAAGAAAACAAAGTAAACTCACCTTAGTAAAGTGCATAAACAATAGCACAACTCCAGTAATGGTAAGTGCATAATTCACCAATGTTATAGCTATCAAAGCAAAATACCATCCTCTAGACTCTGTCTCTTCATAATTGCCTACCCACGCCTCAGCCCATGAATGAGCAAAGTCCACAATCAAAATCAGCTGGATTATTATAAAGAGAAAACCACCTACCATTCCGAAATACATCCAAGTGGTGCCGAAAGATCCTTCGGGGATGAAGAAACTTCCAATCACTCCACCAATCACCAGAAGGTATTTGAGACCCCAAAAACTAAAAGCAAATTAAGATATCAAGCAATGAGACATTAGTAGTTAAGCTATGAGAGTTCTGGACCACAAAAAAACTCTGGACGCAGCAAGTGCGTTATGGTAGTGAATTTTCATAAAAATGTTTTTATTGCAAATATGTGTGTTTTCTTTTTAAGAAAGCAGGCATCAATTTTGGTTACCAGTATAACCTATATAGTAAAAGCAATGTGCCATGTTTCATAAAAATAACTTTATTGTGTGAAAATGTACCAAGATTTCCAAAAGTAGACTTAAAGTGTTCCCGAAAAACTCGTTTCTTGGTCAACCTTATAGGTTAATAGCAAATTGGGCTATTCAAATATGAAGCATTTGATCAAAGTTCGCTACCATAACGCACTTGCTGCATCCAGAATTTCTTTTCTTACAAACATGCATTATATTTCGATGGAAAATGCAATAACATAAGGCGTGTTTGATTAAAAAAAAAAAGAAAATTTGTATCACCAATGACTTATGGGCCATCCTGTGATTGTAGAAATATTTTTTAAAGATGTAGCTCAAGACACCCTATAATTAATATATACAAATTTTTTTCAAATCTTGTATAATAACGGATATATTGAGCTTTATTGATTTTTTACGAAAATTCGACAAAAATTATATACCATTAAACGATAAACTCTATAGCTAAGGCTACTGCCAAGCATCAGGGAAAGCGTCTATTTCAAATGAATTTTCTGGAAACATTTTAGTAAAATGAAGGACAATGACGGTTGAAACTAAGACTTCAGGGTTTGTAAAACATTCTTCTTGAGAGATTTTATTTCTATAGCCCGTATTAGATTCAAGTTATTTGCCTAAATGTTGCCGATTTTGACGTTTTAGGTCGCAACTTTGACGTTTTGAGGAAAACCCTAATTTATTTTTCTTTAAATGCCTATAACTTTTTTGTCTTTTGACATACAGAGCTAAATTTTGGTAGGTAACTTACATATAAGGACGTAAACCCGCGTACCAAATTTGGTTGCCCTTACTTTGTTAATTCGGGAGATATAAATTTTTTTCGAAAGAAAACACAAAATTTTCCGGGAAAACCTGGGCAGATTTTCCTGGCTAACGAACTTATCCAAGCCATTTGCAAAAGGAATTTATTCACCAAATTTAATCAAAATCGGCCCATTATTTTTTGAGTTATCGGTGTGATATATATATATATATATATATATATATATATATATATATATATATATATATATATATATATATATATATATATATATATATATATATATATATATATATATATATATATATATATATATATATAAATATATATATATATAAACATATAAAAATTCAAACTGACCCCGGATATGTTTTCTGGGGGGCCTAATTAGCGCTCATTTGAAGAAATTTTTTCAAAATCCAAAAGTCGAGATCTCCTATTAGTGAATTTTTTTAAGAAAATTCACTAAAAAAAACACACATTTCAAAAATGCACAATTTTTAAAACCACGCCTCTTTAGCCACGCCCATTTACCTGAAATTGACCAATCAGAGGCCGCTTTTTACCGCAAATACGCCCATTTTGTACACATTTAGCCAATCAGAGCGCTTCACTCCTACATTGATCTCACCCATGGGGGGTTCTGCACCAAAAAAGCTAAGGGTGATTTTGCCCAAACACATTTGGAGGTGGGGTTCTGTACCAAAAATTCTAAGAAAAGAGTATAAACAAAACTATCAGAGCTATCGGATATTAATTAATAAACTAATAAGCGATTATAAGTACATTGGTTGAAGACTCCATGATTTAAAGTTACATCACCCCAGCCTTTAGAGGCGACAAATGGGTGACATGACAGACAGACAGGCAGACAGACAGACAGACAGACAAACAGACATGACATACAGCTGTCTGTCTTGCTAGTCAGTTGTCTGTCATGTCTGTCTTGCTAGACAGCTGTCTGCCATATCTGTCTGTCATGTCAACCATTTGTCACCTCTAAAGGCTGAGGTGACGTAACTTTAAATCATGGAGTCTTCAACCAATGTAATTATAACCGCTTATTAGTTTACTAATTAATATCCGATAGCTCCGATAGTTTTGTTTAAAACCTTTCCTTAGAATTTTTGATACAGAACCCCACCTCCAAATGTGTTTGGGCAAAATCAGCCTTTAGCTTTTTTAGTCCAGAACCCCCCCGTAGCTGGGATCGATGTAGGAGTGAAGCGCTCTGATTGGCTAAATCTGTACAAATTGGGCGTATTTGCGGCGAAAAGCGGCCTCTGATTGGTCAATTTCAGGTAAATAAGCGTGGCTAAAGAGGCGTGGTTTTAAAAATTTTAAATGTGCGTTTTTTATGGTCCAGAACTCTCATGGCTTATCTACTGACATTTAATATTAATTTATGAATTGTCACTTAACTGAAATACTTACCCATTTTGTATCCCAGCTCTTGCATCCCTCGATGATTTCACACCTACCATCATTAAAGCCATCAACACGAAGAATATAGTCAGTATAAAGCATATGCGATAAACTGTTAGATATCCCACAATATGAGTACAATCTATAGAGACAGAGCTCGGCAAAACGTGCGACCCGTTGTTGCAAAATGGTACCTGCAAAATAGAATAGATACGTTAAAATTTAACACTGGGTAATGGACTTATTACCAAACTCATTAATCAACCAAAGTAATATTTGAGTTCTCTATTAGAACCTAGAATAATGATCTACACTATATTTCAAGAAAATAGCAGGGCTTTTTAAAATGTCCAGCATTACACAACACATGGAATCGACAGATTATAAGAAGAAAAGCTAGACAATTTTAGAAAACTCTCTTACCTTACGTAACGTATCCTGTAAACCAGGTGATAGACATATAGCAGCAGCGATGGTTCCTATCAGTAACATCAAGGCATACATGATCCTCGAAGATGTTGAATTTCTGCAAGACGGGCAGGCCGAACAGCACAGAGAGCATGCTGCACTTCCACAACAACATGCCAACTGAAATATATATATATTTTTTTATATTAAATGATTTACATTTTTTTACATAACATGTAGGTATGAGCTATTTTATTACGACAAAGTAATATACAGTTGTCCAAGATAATGATGCAGTGTGGGAATCTAGAGAGCAGTAAAAAAACAACGTAGTTTAAATTAAAAAAACAAGTGCAATTTAGGAGGCCACCACAATGGTGAGAACAGATCGATGATATATTTTTCAGTTTTCCACTAAAAATGAAATGAAAATTGTCGAGTTACATTTTCTTTATTATTTTCAAGGGTGGTTGATCAAATAAAAATTAAAAGTCTGGACGCAGCAAGTGAGTTATTTATTTCATTTATTTAAATTTGCACCTACAGAATTAAACAATTCCAAATGGTACTTTATATATATATATATATATATATATATATATATATATATATATATATATATATATATATATATATATATATATATATATATATATAACTCAAAGTAACAAAATCACTGTCTTGACAGTTTTCATCCTAGACGTAGCAATATAAAATATATCACAATTAGAGAAATTAGCATTATAATTATGCAACAATCTGTCCATGAAACTGTTACATCCATAGTTGGTCCTGTGTGTGCGCTCAAAAAAAAGTTACTGTTGGCAAGTTGAGCGTGGTGGAACATGGAAAAGGACCAACTCGAGCAGATCATTACAGTCAATGAGACCATTAATTAACTTACATATAAACATCAATGAAAGATACTCATGTCGCACTTTGAGACTGACCATACTCATGTCGCACTTTGAGACTGACCATACCACAAAGAAGCAATCTGACATCATACCTAATATCTTGGCAAGGAAAGTGATGCTTATAAAGAAGGTACTTAACAAATTTATTTTGTATCCTTTCAATACGATTAATGTGGCAAGCATAGGATGGAAACCATACAACACAACAATACTCAATATTAGTTCGAACCAAGGATGTATACAAACTAGTGATTGCCCTTGTGTCAGTCATATGTTTAGTGTGTCTTTTAACAAACCCCAAAAGTCTGCAACATTTCACAACCACAGCATCAATATGCAGATTAAATGACAAATCATTCTTGAAAATTACACCAAGATCTGCAACTGAAGTGACAACGTCCAACACCGTGTTATAAATGGTATACCTATGAGCAATCCGATTCTGACCCCTAAAATAGCTCACAACTTTACATTTACCCACATTAAGCAACAAGTTTGAACTGCACCAGCGGGTCAAGTTGTCGAGATTATGTTGCAAAGTGTTGACAGCATGGACAACTTCTGAAAAAAAGTTCAAGTCATCTGCATACAATAAACATTTCGATGACTCAAAACAACTCACAACATTAATAAAAAGATTAAAGAGAACGGGACCTATATGTGATCCCTGTGGTACCCCAGACAAGACGAGGACCTCATCTGATAAGAGCTCCACCAATGCTAACAAATTGCTTTCTGTCAGACAGGTAAGATCGAATCCACCAAAATATCAACCACAGATGACCATTGCAGCAATTTTTGCAGAAGAAGGGTATGACACACACTGTCAAAAGCCTCTGATACATCAGTGTATATAACATCAACTTGTCTACCAGCCTCCAATGCATCCATCACGTAAGATTGAAAATATTATATTCTTTTGATTCCACAAGAAAGTGTGTGCCCGGTACAACTCAATAAATTATCTGATTAAATCTCTCTCTTGTAAAACTAAAATTAGACATTTCTACTTGAAATAATTTCTAATAAATAGGTAAGCGTTGCTACAAAATCTTTTAATTGACCAACTGACGCAAATGTAAGTTAATAATTAGCTTGTGTAAATTTACAGCCAATGCTCCAACCCCCACCCCTGCCGCAAGTCGAACCAGGTGTGGGTCTGCTTCGACGTAGGCATTTTCCTTCCCCCCCTCGTTGCACAAACCACAAGAAAAACTTCTTGTTTATAACCCCCAACCCCACCCCCCAAGGAAGTTACGTGACCTGTGGCGAATAGGGGTGCTGTGTGGGGTAGGCAGGGTTTAATGGGGATATGGCTTCAAATAGACAGCTTTCAACCAGTTTTCTTTGCATTTTCTGCTCATATTTCCTTTTCACTACCTACCCCGCCCAGCACCCCTATTCATTCCCAGTCCCGTAACTTCCTTGGGGGATGTGAACAAGAAATATTTCTTGTGGTTTGTGCATCCAGGGGGGGGGGGCAGTAATGTTTGTGAATTTTTTTTATTAAAAAGCGTTCGGGAGCTAATCTGCAAATTTACCGTTTGTTGTCTTCTATTACCAGTTTTGCCTTATCCTCAGACAGTAGAAAATGAGGATGCCATAAAAGGCGAAACCAGTTACAGGAAAGAAAATTGCGAAGAAGTCCCAGTATACTGAAGTCTCTACATGTGTATTTATTTTTGTTTTTTGAATAACAACATTAGTTATAATAGCTACAATAAGTAAAAGAGTAAGAATGTTCGGTGTTAAAACAAATTAATTAGTTAAACATTAGCAAACACTTAAAATTTGGACCGCATGTCATATATGTGATTTATTTAAAAGAGTAAAGCTAAAATCAACAAATAGTCATCTCGAATATTTACAAAATTAAATCAATCAATACTTGAAACATGTTGACTAACCAATATTCTAAATTGTCATAATGCAATTGCAAGGTACCTAGATTTTGTTGTCTAAATATTTTTACGCCTGTAAAGGCTCAAACAGGATCCTAAATCAATACAGCCTTGCTTATTCAAAATTAAGAATATAAACAATAATAGCCTCCCAAGGAATAACATGCAGTGGATAAAACTAACATATTTAGATATAATGAACGAATTTATTTAAAAAACTACTACAAACCACTTTATCCGTAATCGAGGTACAATTAAGGCTAAATATATCCGCAATTCGCAAAATTTCTATATTATGAGTAAACAGTATAAATAAAAATTACCTGTCCCACAGAACAAAGAGCTAATGCAGCACCCATTTTTGCTGTTTAATACTTTTTGAATTTCGATCTTGCTGGGAAATGACTCTTGAATTTAGAGTTTTTGATAATCTGCTTGATGTGTACACTAGACCAAAACCCTTTTTAAGGCTATGAAATTAAATCAAAAAATTTTCGGAATCGTATTTGCTCCTAATATCCAATCCTATTATTTGTTTTTCCACAAACACAAACTCATTAAATTTCCCGAGATATTGACGTTTGACACTATTATGACATTTGCTTCGTTGATAAAATGACAGATGAATTGAAATGATTTTTCAGCCTCTGGTAAGTTTTTATATCTAGTCACATACAATCTTAAAACGGACTTTAACAGCAATCTGAAACAAGAAATTATAACCCGCAAGTAATACAAAATACCAAACCTGTTCTTGCCAAGTAATTTTACTTTTTAATCGCGCTTCTAAAATTTGCAAATCTTTATGTACTGGAATGAAGTACCTATTCCAAATGATTCCAAAAATTTGCCGCATTGTTACAACGTTGTCGTGGATATCTGTACATTTTAATTTCAATGGCATAAAACGTTCTTTGTCATTTTTTGAAAAACTTGACATGTCACAATTTCCACGCATTAGAATTTTTATACCAACTCCGAAAAATTTTGTATGTATTTAGAATGCTATTTATATAATCCTATTCATGTGCCTTTTTCTGTAGGTGCGTTTTTATGCCGATAAATGTGAACCTGCTGGTCCGCCAAAGGGTGCAGGTGGCACTTCGAAGCCTCCTCGTATGAAAACGTTCAGAATTTATAGATTCAATTCTCAAGGTGAAAACAAGAAGCCGCATATGCAAGAATATAAGCTAGATCTAAACAGGTAGGTCAAGACCTATTAGTTTACGAGTAATATATGCTATGGAGGCAAAAAATAAATCAATGAGCAAAATAGCAGCACCAATTAAAAATTAGCTTTACACTTATAAATCTTAAAATAATACTAACAATAATAATAATCAATTATCAAATTCATAATATATCAAGAATTATATTTACAAAAATATATAATTGTCCAATTGTGACGTATTATCACGGGGGTACATTCACCTGTACATAAAGTTTCAACATATCAATCGCCAACATTTACACTTTACACTACATATATTTGTTATTTCTCTCCTTAGAGAAAGAATAAACGCAAAGAATAGGTGCTTCACATATTTCATCACCTTCACGTTTCTTCGCTGGTCTCCATCTTATAATTTCGTCTATATATTCTTTGCTACTACCTAATGCTCTCTTTCGCACTCTTACACACGCAACCGCACGCGTGCGCACGCACTACACACGCACACGATCATATACAAAACCTACATCTAGAAGTTATAGAAAAAAGTACCTACTAAAGCCATTCTGATAAAATCATTTTAGTAGGTAGGTAGTTATATTTTTATATCGTTCCAACTTATTTTATTTTTAAACTGAAGTTTATAAAGTTTTGGTCTCGGAAAGTCTACTACCTAATTTCTAACTTAACTTTAAATCTCTTAAAACCTAAAGACCTTAATTCACAAGGCAAACCATCATACAACCTAGGAGCTATAAAGCTAGCATATTTTTGCCCAATAGTTGCAACTTCCGCAACCTTATGTAACACTCTTTCCCTGTATCTTACTGTGCAAAATCAATGTTAAATGTCCTTCATTCTTTGTGGATTATTATACATTCATTATAAGATTTTTATTGAATACATTTGTCGTAAATTCGATATCCGACTTTCTTTGTATAGAACACATGTATTAAAGAATTTACTGGTTTATTAACAATTATTTTAAAAAGCCTCTTTTAAATGATTTATAGTCTATTCACATAAGAATCCATTCCCCACTTCCATACCACCATTCTATAGCGCGTAGTAGGTACCAAATTTTCGTTTTGGCCCAAATGTAAAATGTTTTCAAACTGTTTCTTTTTATTCATTTATTTTTATTTCAACAACACACCACGAGGGCTCGTAGGCTAAATACTATCGTATCGTGGGTGTCGACAAGCAGGAAAGAGGCAATTTGTTAATTCTGGACTTGAAGGTTTGGAGGTTCGGAGGAGAAGGAAAACATGTGCCGGTAAGCAATTCCACAACTTGGAAGTCCTCGGGACAAAAGACCGGGCATAACAAGATGTTCTATGTCTGGTGACCTGGACAGTAAAAGGGTGCATTCGCTCTGTTCTCCTGGTAAATCTGTTGGGGGCAACAGGTGGAGGAACTATGGAAGAAAGCTCCTCTCAGCAGTGCCCGTGCAGATATCTATAAAAAAGAGAGAGGTCACCAACGGTACGTCGATGAACAAGGGATGGCAGCCTTTGGGTGAGGGTAAGGTCACCGATGAGACGTATAGATCTCTTCTGAATGGAGTCCAGGATTTCGAGTGTAGAAGCGGCAGCGGCACCCCAGATGTTGGAGCAGTATTCGAGGTTTGGCCTTATTTGTGAAGTATATAAGATATAGAGGTTAGCTGGTGAAAAGTATTTGCGAGCCCGGAAGAGGAAACCGAATTTCTTAGCAGCCGCTTCTGCAATTGATGTGACATGTCAGTGCCAATTGAGAGTTCGATCCACAGAAATGCCAACAAGTGAAAAAGACCCATTACTTCGAATAACTTGGTTGTTCATTGTGATGGGTCTAGGGCTGGTGTATCTCTTATGAGATAGAAAGCAAGACTGGGATTTGGTGGAGCTGAATTGTACAAGATTTCTACTTCCCTAGTCTAATATTTTTTGGAAATCCACAGAGACAGAACCCTCCATGAGTCTGCGATCCTCATCTAATTGGGCTAAAGAGACAGGCCTAGACTATATTATATATGTGTGTGTATAGTGCTGTCATCCGCGTAAGTGTGAATTTCGTTGGATGTGCTAGAGAGATCATTGATGTGGAGAAGAAACAAAGTAGGGGCTAAAGCTGAACTTTGAAGGACTCCTGCATTAATTGGATCCAGTTTAGAGGAATGGCCATCCACGACAACAGAAATGCTCCGGTTGGAGAGGAAATTTGCTGTCCAGGTACAGAGTTTTGGTGGTAGGCCATAGGCCGGAAGTTTATTAAGCAGCGCTGCGTGCCAGACTTGGTCGAATGCTTTGGATATGTCTAGAGCGACAATCTGGAATTCACCGTGTAGTTCCATAGACTTGCTCCAAGAATGGGTGACAAAGGAAAAGAGGTCGGCAGTTGATCTGCGCTGACGGAATCCATACTGCTTGTCGTGGATTAGGCTCTGTTTTTTCAAGAAATGTTAGTAATTCTGTGTTTATATACTTCTCCATCACTTTAGAGACGACTAAAAGGAGAGAAATAGGCCTGTAGTTGATAGGAAGCGCTTTGCGCTTTCTTGGTATTAAGAGAAGAGAGCATCTTTCGTACCTTTTTAGTTTTGAAAATGATATCCGTTATTTTATGCGCGACATTGGGGACTGTTGGTGGTTGAACATTTTGAGGTGGGTTGAGAGTAGAATTGCCGGCGAACAACGAGGCAAAAAGTTCAGCCTTGCCCAGGGCGGTAGAAACAATTTCATCCCCTGAAACAAGAGGTGGGAACGTGCTCTTGCAGAAATTATTCCCAATAGATTTACAAAGATTCCAGAAGGGTTTGCTGCCATTGGAGCTTGAAAGGACTTTGTTTTTGATGTAGTTATTAAACGAGTTTTTTGCCTCAGAAAGAATGTGGACATAGCGGTTTCTTGCGTCGTTAAATGCTTGACGGTTTCTTGACTGGGATTGTGTAGAAGCGTTTTGTGAGCTTTGACCTTTTCAAGTCTGGCCTTGTCACAGGATTTAGAGAACCAGGGCTTTTGAGTGGCTGAAGAGGTTTTCTGTGTACGTGGAATAAGTAATTCCATGCCAGCTTGGATGATTTCGGTGACGTTTTGTGAGATATCAGAGGGGTCAGGGTGAGCAGAAGCATAATAAGGTTGGTGAAGTTTTGAAATCAAAGCTTTTATATGAGATTTCTACCGCAAATGTGTAGCTGATTTCACAAGAAATAAAACGTTACAAAACAATCAAATATGTACATTTTGGAAAACCCGATTTAACACAAAACATTTCTAGACCTGACAATCGTTTCGTTAAGTTGGTTTCATCAAAGTATAAATGAATAAACCAATTTAATTCATTATCGTTTGAACTAAACAAATTGCACTTATTAGTTCCGATCGCAAGTTTAAATTCTTGCATGATGCAAATGGTACAGGTTTTGAACAAGATATTTAGATCATGGTTTTTTTCTCTTCTAGTACTGGCACGATGATATTGGATGCTCTTAATAAAATTAAAATCGAACAAGATTCAACGCTGACCTATCGGAGATCATGCAGAGAGGGAGTTTGTGGATCGTGTGGTCTAAATGTAGATGGAGTAAATACTTTAGCCTGTCTAAGGTAATATTTATTTATTTTAAAGAGTATTATTTATGTAGTACAAAAACACAAAAGTATCCTCTGAACTTTGTTACATTCCAGTATATATATATATATATATATATATATATATATATATATATATATATATATATATATATATATATATATATATATATATATGTGATTTTATGTAATCAAATGTATGTAAGGCTAGAAGGCTAGATGTATTCTCACGATCTCACGATAATTAGAACCGCAGACCGGTTTTGTTCTAATTAGAGCTCATTAGTATGGTATACTAATTACAGCGAGAACACACCTATAAAGTAATACAGCTATGGTAGCCAGCCTCCTAAAACATCGTGAGATGTACGACAGGGTCGTCATCTCGGTACGGATTCAGGTAATATGTTGTCACGATACCGGTCCACAATTTTACTTATGGTGAGAATACATGTAGCCTTACATACATTGCTCCTATATTAGGAAATAAATGGGCCAGGGCTGACAATTTACAAAATTGTTAGTTGGTTGTACACAGTCTCTATTTTATAACATTTTGTGTTATTTGGAGCTGTCGCGACAACATACTACTTGGTTCCGCACCGAGATGGCGACCCTGTCGTACATCTCATAATGTTAATTAAATGTGTTGTTAGACGACGTTGAAATTTTTTGGTTTTGAAAAATTACAAATAACAATCGCCATTCCATAAAAGGGCAAACGAAACCACATAGCATTCGTCGTTATCTTTGACCCTACCACCCAGTGTTAGTCTTGACTTTTCGTTTACGCCACCAAGCAACCTCAACCCTGTTCCCTCCCCTGTTGCGTATTTCTATTGGTTTATCAATATTTTTTTCAATAATTTTGCTACCGTTCCCTGGTTCCCTGTAAATATAGTAGCAAGGCCTTATTCTGTTGACCTACCATCTATGTTCTTCGGGCGCTTCCACTTTTTAATTAATTATATATTTAAAACAAAGAGGAACGACCGAGGCTAGAAACGTATTTGCTCATTACATAATATTCTTCTTCAATAATTTTGCTACCGTTCCCTGGTTCCCTGTAAATATAGTAGCAAGGCCTTCTTCTTTTGACCTATCATCTATGTTATTCAGGCGCTTCCGTATTTTAATTAATTATTCATTTAAAACAAAGAGGAGCCGAGACTAGAAACCCATTTCCTCATTACATAAAAGTAAGAAAGGTAATAATTATCTACAAAAACAAGAACTAAATTGTATCATATGGGTATAATGCCAAGGAAAAGTATATGTTGGTTGCCTAAAATAAAATAACATTAAAACAAGACATCATGTAAAAAACGAAAACAGTTCATTGAGACTTTACGTGTCAAGTCAAAGTTATGCAAATTATTCCTTAAGTGGCTAGTTGTAGCAGAATCTACAACAGGTTGAGGCAGTGAGTTCCCATTATTAAAAACACAAGTTTCGTCTTTGCACAGCGTGGTAGACTTGGTGAGCAAGTTTAAAATAATGACCACGAAGACGGTCGCTGGTGTTTATCACATATATTTATTTCATTTAAGTCAACAGATCATATTCCATGTAAGATTCTATAAGTTGTTTTTAAGTCACCATGCACCAATAGGGAATTTATTGTAGGGAGATTGAAGATCCCCCAGTAAATCTTCGTAAAATGGTCGGGCTTGTTGTCTGTTGGTCTCTGCTTAGGACGAATGGCCTTTTTAATGTCCTAATTTTCGTACCAATTTTCTTGCAGGCTGTGTTTCAAATGCTTTATTTCAATGAAACAATTGATATTACTCTGTTGGCACGTGTTTAAATCACTGCTCGCTTCTGTCTTGAGTGGAGAGAGATTCAAGACACTCAGTAAATCCTCGTAAGATGGTCGGGCTTGTTGTCTGTTGGTTTATGCTAAGGACAAATGGCCTTTCTAATGTCTTTATTTTGGTACCAATTTTCTTGCAGGCTGTGTTTCAAATGTTATATTTCAATGAAACAATTGATATTACTCTGTTGGCTCATGTTTAAATCACTGCTCGCTTCTGGCTTTAGTGGAGGGAGATTAAAGATCCTCAGTAAATCCTCGTTAGATGCTCGGGCTTGGTGTCTGTTGGTCTTTGCTTAGGACGAATGGCCTTTTTCATGTCCTTATTTTCGTACCCATTGCAGGCTGTATTTCAAGTCCATTTCAATGAAGCAATTGAAATTACTCTGTTGGCTCATGTTTAAATCACTGCTCGCTTCAGGCTTGAGTGGAGGGAGATTGCAAATCCTCAGTAAATCCTCGTAAGATGGTCTGGCTTGTCGCCTATTGGTCTCTACTTAGGATGAATGGCCACTGATTTCAATATTTAGTTCGGGTATTGGTCTATACAGCTCTTTTATTTTAATTTTCTCTTCGCAGGACATCAAATAAAATTTATTTTGCAGTAAATGCGACACATCTTGAAAGTTGATCAAAAACCTAAAATACCTTGAAAAGATTCCGCATCTGAATACGCACACAGCATGTGGCTGTTCAGATTGCAGCCACATTTCCCCGTATCTACGTGTATACGATCACGTGTTGGATCAACCAATACAAACAGAGGATTTTAAATGTCATCCGCTGTTAACACAATTTGCTCGCTTGCACTGTGGTTGAAACGAGAGTGAGCTGCAAACTTGGTTGAAAGCCCGCCGTAACAGGACCGGCTTGGCACACAGCCACGTTATTGACTACAAGAAAAAGAACGCATTTTGTTTCAATTTAATTGGATATCTATTATTTATTAAAAAAATCTGTGTTCTGCAGCCTCGCAGCTTATTTGCACAAACCGCCACTGGTCTACTACCTTTTAAGAGGCTATTTAACCTATTTCCTGGAGGGTTAGAGTCACCCCTCCCAGGTATTTGAGCCTTTTGCAGAATTGAGCTATGCAGTCGCATAGCAAGTGTTCTTATGTTTATGCTGGTTCAGTGCAGTATCTGCAGGTTTCACTGTCCTCCTTACCCTTCTTTATAAGGTGATGCCTTACTGGGGAATGTCCTCCGAAAAGTCACGTGGTTATTCTCAAGTTCTTGTTCAATTCAATAGACAGTTCAGACTTATCTCTGTTGATATGATGATGAACCGTTTTGACTGCCTTAACACTGGAGGTTTCCTCCAGTATGACAGCATTTGGTTCCTCTCCAAATATCAAGTTCATTTCCTACATGGCTTCTTGTTAGTCCTCAATGCCTATGCCATAGAATACAGTGCTGTTTCTACCCTTTTTGCAACGTTATATGTTTCGTAATTTCCTTCAATGCCCTAATGCTCTGGTACCCACATTAAAGTTTGAGTGGTAATTGGATTGTACGTTGAGAAAATGTAATTATTGTCCGTCGGTCTATCATGGTAAATGCGATAATGTAATGAATGTTGCTGGTATCATCCAGGTACTGTTTTAAACTGTCCGTACTCTCTGGATAAATAACGATGGTGTCCTCTATGTATCACAACCACATTTTAGGTTTGAATACTGCTGTTTTCAAAGCATTGTCTCCGAAATGTTCCATGAAGTAATTTGCTATTACCGCACTCGGTGAGCTACCCATAACCATCCCATCTCTCGTGATATATGAAATTTGTATCCAATATCTGACACCCAAAGCAAACATCATATAGCGATTTCTTCGCCGTAGTATTAATCTATATTAACTAATGTCTATTTTGACGAAACTCTACTTATTTATAGGAGAATTCCACCAGGAGGTGTTACAAAAATCTATCCTCTACCTCACATGTACGTTGTAAGGGATTTAATTGTTGATTTTGATAAGTTCATGGAGCAGCATAGCAGGATCCGACCGTATTTGGTTAGAAAATGTGGAGAAACTGTGGGAAATCAACAGTATCTACAGAGCATGAAAGACAGAGACATGCTGGTAAATATAATTGTATTTTATCATTTCTGGTTTTAATAATGATGATAATAATACAGCCATATATTTGTAATAGGTAATACAAAACCAAAAGGTTATATTTATTGTGACAATCTCTAGTTAGTAGAAGACATACGTGGTGCTAATCTCTTGTTCCACGAGATATCGACATGTTAATAATAACAAATGTTAGTAGGGTCCCCTGTGGGTCCGGGGACTAACTAAAAGAATAGGCCCAAAGTAACTCCTGCATGTCGTAAGAGGCGACTAATCGGAGTCAAACACTGACGGGGGTCTTGTCTAGGTTGGCCTGAAGGGAGGCGGATATTTCTGCGGAGTGATGGGCACTCGGATTTTGAAGCCTCCACTCTGGGCTTAAAAATTGACAATTGACCTCGCATGGTTGTTACTCGGGAGCGGGGTTCCAGATGATACCGCCTTGGGTTGAGCGCTGGCGGATGTTGTGTGTCCAGACGACCCGGAGGGTGTTGTGATCTCTGATGAGTGGTATACACCCGGAGTTTGAGGCTCCCACTGTGTGCTTCGAAACGGACGGACGGCCTCGCTTGGGTGATGCTCGGGAGCGGGAATCGATGGGATGTCGCCTTGAGTCTAGCACTGGTGGGTGTCGAGTCTAGACGAACTCGGAGAAGAGCTTAGATCTTTAGGGGTGGATTACAACTAGAGATTGAGGCCTCTTCTGTGAGCTTCAAAACGGGCAAACGACCTCACTTGGATGCTGCTCGGATGCGGGACTACATGATACCGCCTCGAGGCAAACACTGACGGATGTCTGGTCCAGAAGAACTCGCAGAGAGGTTATCTGTATTTGAGCTTTGAAACGGGCAAGCGACCTCGCTTAGATGGCAATATATATGTCAAACAAAGTTTCACCACACAAATATCGTCTCCTGCAGGAAGCTTGATTTGTTGGGTGAAATTGAAGCAAACGCTCGCGGGTATCGGGTGTGGATGCACCTGGAGGGGGGCTGAGATCTCTACGGGTGGATTACACCTGGAGACTTAGGCATACTCTGTGAGCTTCAAAACACGCTAACGACCCCAATTAGATGCTGCTCGAGGGTGGGAATTCATGATACCGCCAAGAGTCAATGAAACACTGGCGGGGGTCTGGTACGGGTGGGCCTGGTGGGAGGCGGATATCTCTGGGGAACGATATGCACCCGGATTTTGACGCTTTCACTGTGGGCTTAGAAATGGACAATTGGCCTCGCTTGGTTGTTACTTGGGGATGGGGTTCTAAATGATACCGCCTTTGGTTGTGCGCTGGCGAGTGTCGTGTGTCCAGACGACCCGGAGGGGGCTGTAATCTCTGATGAGTGATATACACCTGGAGTTTGAGGCCCCCACTGTGTGCTACGAAACGGACGGAGGGCTTCGCTTGGGTGATGCTCGGGAGCGGGACTCGATGGGATGTTGTCTTGAGTCTAACACTATTGGGTGTTGGGTTTAGACGAGCCTGGGGGGAGCTGAGATCTCTACGGGTGGATTACAACTGGAGATTGGATGCTGCTCGAAAGCGGGACTTCATGATACTGCCTCGAGTCAAACACTGAGGATGTCGGGTCCAGACAAACTCAGAGAGAGGTTATCTCTCTTTGAGCTTCGAAACGGGTATGTGACTAAGATGGCAATACACATGCCAAACAAACGTACATCCTCAAGAAAAGATCGACACCCGCAGGGAGCTGGAATTGATGGGTAAAATTTAAATAATTAGACTTGAGCCACAATAGACCTAAGGTCAGGGTGAAGGGACTGAATTCGTCAACTCAGAATAAATGTAATCTAATCTAAGGTGCTCTATATACCAAAGTGTAAATATTTCTGAGAGAATGAAGTGAGGTAGTATCGCGTCTCCTTCAGAGCCTTACAATTTTTAGATGGCTCCATCTGAGCCCAATTCCTTTGGTATCTGAGATACTTGAGATGATCAAAGTTCCTGTTTGAAAATTGACGAAAAATAATCTCTGCGCATCCTATATTTTGTGAAAGTAGCCACCATCATAGCTATCTTATATAGTAATTTTTGTATTGTATTTTTACAGGATGGCTTCATAGAATGCATTCTCTGTGGTTGCTGTTCAACGTCATGCCCCGAATATTGGTGGCACGGACATACCAAGTCGCCAAATGATTTCTTGGGTCCTGCAGCTCTGTTGAATGCGACAAGGTGGTTAAGAGATTCTAGAGACCTGGCTTTCGACAGCAGACTCTCCATACTTCGTAACTACTATTCAGTCTACAGATGTCACACCATAAACAACTGCACTAGCTGCTGCCCTAAGGTTTGTTACATTAAACCTGTTTGCTTTTTTAGCAAATTTTTGTAAATATAAGTAATACAATGACTTTCAAAACATTTATTCAAACATGTGCGAATTGATATTGTTATGTTCTTCGGTGTTTTGGAATTGTTGACTAACAAACCACAGGCTTTCAAATTACTAATTTATCTATAGAACTAAAGCAGCAAGGAAAAAAGCATCAGATTTTGACAGTAAACGCATGAATGTGAATAATGTTTTTGGATTTTGATGATTTAAAAATTGGGCCAGGCGGACGTGATGGACGTAGGCATTGAGGGGTGAACAGGGGCTATCGAGCAGGGAGAAGCGACACGGGGGCCCGAAGAATCAGTTTTTTTAGAACGTTTCCGGAAAGCTGCATGAGAAAACGGCTGCGCCGGAACGTAAAGGGGCGAATTTTATCGAGGCAAAATTTTTTTGGCAATGTTAGGGTGAAAAAAATTAGCGAAACAAGAGCAAAACCGGAAACCAAACCGATAACTCAAAAAATAACTAACCGATTCCGATGAAACTCGACAAGTGCCTTTCTTTTATTAATAGCTTGGATGAGTTTGTTAGCCAGGAAAATCAAACAAGGTTTTCCGGAAAAAGTTTGAGTTTTTTTTCGAAAAAAACTTTTTTATCCGAAAATTACAAAGTTATTTTAATGAAATTTAGGGGATATATTGCCTTGGAAAAGACCTTAGCACAAACCAAAATTAAACTTTCTAAGTTTATAGAAAATTGAGTTATTCCAATTTTGAGTTTTATTTTAAAAAAATTCTTCGAAAATTACAAAATTATTTTAATGAAATTTAGTGGATATATTGCCCTGGAAAAGACCTAAGCACAAACCAAAATTTAACTTTCTAAGTTTATAGAAAATTGAGTTATTCAAAGTTGAAGCATTTAATAAAAATTCACTACCATAACGCACTTGCTGCGCCCCCAACTTTTTTTAATTATTAGGAGCTACTGCATCTTATGCGCATTCTCAAATTTTTATTTTTTATTTACTTTTCAAACAAGACTAACTTATCGCTAGCATGCTTGGCAATCGAACCCTGTGGAGGCTGACTTCTAGCAATGCGACATTAGGGCGTCAGTAGAACAACAATAATTTTTATGAAAATTCGCCAGCGTAATATACATGTTGCCTTCAGATTTTTGTATTAAATTTTACTTATTGTAACCGATTCGATCAGTTACTTAATAATAAAATAAAGAGTAATATTTTTATAGGGTCTAAATCCTGCAAAAGCCATAGCTGAGTTACGTCTTTACTTATCTGGTTTCAAAAAGAAGAAATATCCTGACACATCTGGAACAGCTGGTCCTTGCCATGAGTCTGCTTGTCCTCCGAAGAAGAGGACAAAAAAAGGAACAAAATGTGAAAACGATGACGATGACGATTAAAATCTTAGAAAATCACACAAAGAAAACCAAATGATAATTTACTTGTACTTTTTATTGTAATAAAAATACATTTATATATTTTGTACATTTTGCACAAGCTGTCTAATTTATTTCTTATCATCATTGTTCGCGTTTTCAGTCTCATTTGCTTCTAAATAGGCTTCCACGAACTTTTTATCCAGTGGGTTCTCTGTAAAGGCACCTTCCAGATCTAAATATTTGTTGAAAGCACACCAATCTATTAGTTTTCCAGCTTGAGGTTCCCGATCCGAACCCCACCATAGTTCGTACTGAAAAGAGCAAGAAAAGAAAGTCAAACTTGTTTATAAAACTGCGAAGACAATAGGTGATTTAAAGCAGAGTCAAATCTATTGATTGTGTTTGCCCTAACTTGATGAAAAGTAAGGACGACATAAAGCCTCTGGTTTCGCAATAACTCATCTGTACGTTCCTTGCAATCGGTCTCATCTTTACGATGCCGTAAAGCAAAACCAGTTGGAAATAAGATAAGCCGTTGTTAAGCCAGAAGAAAAGCATTTACGTCTTAAATGTTAAAAACAGGTTAGGATACTTTTCTATCTGGCTTTATAGGTTAGGTATATATTATAAGCAAAGAAAAACATGCAAGGGCAGCTATCTGTTTCGCGTGGATAAGGTAAGATATAATCAATTTTTTATCTGTAGTTGTTATTTTTGATAGATCGTCATTTTTTCTAATAAATTACGTATACTACACACTTGCCCCGGCAAAATTTTCAAACGGTAAACTTTGTAGTATTTTTTCGGGGCAAGAATGTAGTAGGGGAATGTGGGGCAAAGTGGACCCTCGGGGCAAAGCGGACTTCTCCCACCACGCATAAAAGAAAAATCCGCGCGCGACCACAGTTAGCACGTCTTGAAACTCACGCCGAAACCGTATTGTTAGTATGCTTTCGACAGCAGCCGCGTCACAACCCTGCGCGTCCTTGAATGCCTAAGTTTTTCGTGATCTGTGATGCAATATTTAGTGTTTACAAAATAAGCGATAATAAGGTATGTTTTTGGAGTTTTTAAGTTGTTAATGTGTCTTTGAATTGTTGAATTTGTAGCTAGAAGTTATCATCAGTAACTTTTTGGTAGACAGTTCCATTCTTTTTTTAACGGCTTTTTTGTTCTAAAATGGCCCTGCGGGGCAAAGCGGGTTTTTTCAGCGGGGCAAAGTGGTCAGTGACCGCTTTGCCCCTATACCTCAAGATTATTTGTTAAAATTTTTGTGTAGCTTACTATAGTGTTGTGAAACCAGCATTTAGACACTCAGCATGACGTTTTCAGCTACATATTATGTTTTAACAATCTTTTGTACCAATTTTTATATTACTTATACCAGTTTTAAACTGCATATTTTTGATTGTTTTAGTTTGAAAATGGTACGGAGCTATAAACGAAAATCAAACCAACAATCTTGGTCCGAAGAGACTATGGCAAGGGCTATAGATGACGTAAGAAACAAATCCATGCCTATTAAAAAAGCAGCTCTAACCCACCAGGTGCCTAGAACCACTTTAAGGCGCCATTTGACTAAGAACGACATGGAGCCAAACGATGCAGCAAAAAAAAAAGTTGGGACGATTCACCACAACTTTTACAGCCGAACAAGAAACGGAAACGGAATTAGCAAATCATATCCTAGAAATGGAAAGTCGACTTTTTGGACTTGGGACTACCGATCTGAGAAGGCTGGCGTTCGAGTATGCGGAGAGAAACAATATTCCTAATACATTTAACAGAGAAAAAGGTTTAGCTGGGGGTGATTGGATTTATAATTTTTTAAAGAGGCGCAAAAATATTTCTTTGAGGTTGCCAGAACCCACGTCACAAGCAAGAGCTACAGCGTTCAACAAAGACAATGTTTCAAAATTTTTTGCGCTTCTAGGAGAAATGTTGGAAAAACACAGTTTCTCACCAAGTCGGATATTTAATTGTGATGAAGCAGGACTACTGACAGTACCAAACAAACCATCAAAAATATATTCTTTAAAAGGGAAGAAACAAGTTGGAGCACTGTCGTCAGCGGAGAGAGGGACCCTTTCTACATTGGAAGTTTGTTTTAATGCTGCGGGCTTTTATGTTTCCCCTTTAGTAATTTTTCCGAGAGTGCGAAGATCTCCTCTTCTTGAAAAAGGCTTGCCTCCAGATTCAATTGCTGCAATTGCTGAAATATTTTCAGGTGTCTGGTTCAAACATTTTTTAAAGTATGCTAAACCCACCAAAGAAGATCCGGTCCTATTGGTATTAGACGGGCATGCAACCCATACCAAAAATTTGGAATTTGTGGAAATGGCGCGAGCCAACAATGTGCATGTTATAGTTCTACCCCCACATACATCTCATCGACTGCAGCCGCTCGACGTGACTTTTATGCGACCTCTTATGACATATTACGAACAGGAGGTAAAAAAGTGGCTGGTGAATAATGCAGGAAAACTGGTAACCATTTACGAAGTAGGTGATCTTTTTGGCAAGGCATTCCAAAGAGCTGCTACTACAGAAACGGCTTTGAATGGGTTTAGAGCCACTGGAATCTATCCCTATAACCCGAACATATTTCCAGAATATTTATTCAAACCCTCGGAGACCACAGATAAACCTGCACCTCAGAATGAAGAAACTCAACTTCAGAACGAAATGGCACAATCTCGGAACGAAGAGATAACATGTCACAACGAAGAAGTTGAGGCTGAGAGTACACAAAAGCGTTCTGCATCACCTCAACCAGGTCCAAGCACTAGATCATCTCCACCATCTACTCCAGTTGAGACAGTAAAAAAAAGCGTCAGCAAAGATAACTGCGAAAACCTGAAACAGCTTTATTTTTCTCCAGAGGATATTCTTCCACTTCCAAAGGCTGGACAACGTGAACAAAAGAGATCAGTGAAAAGAGGAAGAACAATGATACTAACAGCAACTCCAAATTATGAAGAACTCAAATCTGCAAAAGTTGTTCAACCAAAGAAAGCTAACACCGTTAAAAAACAAATAGCCAAACAACTACCAAAGAAGATAGTTACTGAAAATGACTCCTCATCTGAGAGTTCTGCTGATGTGGAATATACTGAATCGGGCAATTCAGACAGTGATATTGAATATTATCCAAAAACATCTAGATTTAAGATAGAAAAAATAAACATTCGAGATCTGAATATAAACGAATTTATTTTGACGGAATTGGTTTCAGATAAACAAACCAAAAAACAATTTGTAGCTCAAATTATAAACATAGAAGAAAATTCTGCTCAGGCTAAAAAAATACAAGTGAAATTCCTACGACAGTATAGACAGAGTAAAAATGTTTTTATATTTCCAGACGTAGACGATATTAGTGATATCTTTGAGTGTGAAGTAGTGGGAAGAGTTCATATTACAAATCTGAGGCATGGGAAAATGCAGATTATATGAATATGGGTTTTTATTTTGGTATTTAAAAAAGTATTAAAGCATTTGTGTTTGTGTTATGTTC
The DNA here is from genome assembly GCA_964006375.1 of Tillus elongatus. NCBI lineage: Eukaryota > Metazoa > Arthropoda > Insecta > Coleoptera > Cleridae > Tillus > Tillus elongatus. The sequence continues at coordinate 8,816,716 of OZ023265.1, forward strand.
TTTAATAGTTAAAGTTTATGTCGTACCGTTCTTTAAATATTATATTCATATATATATATATATATATATATATATATATATATATATATATATATATATATATATATATATATATATATATATATATATATATATATATATATATATATATATATATATATATATATATATATATATATATATATATATATATATATATATATATATATATATATATATAACATGTAGGAAAAAGTTTGTTTGTTTCATATATTTTCTTATTCTATGATTTTAAGAATAAAGTTTTGGTTGTATTGTTCTTTAAATAATGTCTCATGTTTATTCCCCCTATTTGAGTTTCTACCGTTGACATGGAATTAAAACTTTAAATTAAATTATACATTTGTTTTTTAAGTTATCACCAGTTTAACCTCCTTATGTCCACTTTGCCCCATACGTCGGTCCACTTTGCCCCACATATGGGGCAAAGTGGGCACTTTTGACTTAAAAATAAAACCTGATATGAAATAGGTTTACAGTAACAGCAAAAATAAAAGGTAATTAAACTAGATAGATAAGGTGGGCCTTAATTAAAAGGTGCAACTTTTGGAGAAAAATGTTGAAAAAATGAAATATGATAATGTTTATAAGCTTAGGGGGGCCGCTCTGCCCCACATTCCCCTATACTACACATTTACCCCAAGGATATCTATTGTCTTTTGTTACAGTTAAAATAATATCACAATGGTCCGTAACTATGTAAGAAAGAGAGACAAGACTTACACTAAAGAAACTTCAGAACGGCCTCTTACTGAGATACAGCATGGGTTGTTAACTGCTTATGCAGCCAGCAAAAAGTATAATATACCTCAAATGACATTGAGTACACATCGCAGGGGAATTCGAGGACTAAAAAGTAAAACCATGGGACGAAATACTGCAATTCCTTTATAGGATGTAAAAAAAACTAGCTGAAGGCATAACGACTCTGGAAAAGTAGGGATATGCACTTAGCCGCAAGGAAGTGATGCGCATTGTAGAAGATTACGTTAAACAGAATAAGTTAAAAACTCCTTTTAAAGCAGGAATACCGGTTCAAGACTGGTTTATGGCGTTTGCGAAACGACATAACTTATCTATTAAAAACCACAGTCAGTAGAGTTTATAATAAATCAATATTTTGAGTTGCTAAAGAAAACATTCGAAAACTTAAATTTATTCGATAAACCTAATTAGATTTGGAATCTGGATGAAACTGCGCTTTGCCTAGATCCATCCAAAACCAAAGTAGTAGGCAGAAGAGGAGTACCGTCTTCCAGAACTACAGCTGTCGTAGGACGAGACAATATTAATGTTTTAAGAGCAGCAAATGCGACAGGTTTTAAAGCACCTCCTCTAATTATTGTTAAGGGGAAGAATATTTGGGACGAATGGGTGGATCCAGAAGGCGACGCCTATCCTGGCACAACATATTGAGCTACATCAAATGGGTGGATGGAGGCAGACATATTTTTGCGTTATTTTAAAATGTCTTTTCTCCAACAGCTTGGTGATAAGAGACCTCTTCTAGTTATATATGACGGCCATGTATCTCACGTGGATGAGCGTTTAATACACGTGGCAAGACAAAATAATATTATGATTATCAAACTGCCCCCACATTCCAATCATCTCTTACAACCTTTAGATTTAACAGTATTTCGCTCAAATCCAGAAGGGATGCACTTCTAGTACAATGGCAGAGACACAATCAAGAATGCGAGATCGCTAAAAAGCACCTCAGTAAATTGGCTGGAAAAATATGAATAGACACAAACCCTGAAATCATTCGTAGTGGTTTTAAAAAGGGATGGACCTTTCCTTTTAATTTCGAAGTCATATATCCAGAAAATTATTATGCTATGGCGTTGAAACGTTGGTAGCAGCCAGATCAAGCAAATAAACTAGTTGAACAACTTAATAATCTCGATCCAAGTACCACGGAACACGAGAAATACCTAGCCCTTCACAAAAATGATTTTTAGGGGGGTAGAATTTGAAATGCAATTGAAAATAAAGGACCGTCCTTATAAGAACTCTTACTTGCTACAGTAAAGCAAAACACAAATACGAACATTAAGAAGCCACGAAAGCGAGCAGATGTAATAACTGGAACTGAGGTCGTAAAACGTTTGGAAGAAATCAAGAAGAAAAAAACAAGACAAAACAAAATGCAGAAATCATAGAATCAGAAAGTTCTTCAGGTGAGGAGGTCATATCCAATGACAGTCACAGCGGTTTGGAGGAGGAATTTAGGGAAGAGCAATCACTTAAGGAATATGTAGGAATAATTAATAAAAATATATCCAATATATCTGCTAACGACTGGGTACTCATGGTTTTGCGAGTAAAAAATCTCGTTGCCATTATCTACTTACTGCTGATGAAAATGACAACTTGGAAGTAAAATTTACAAAAAAAGTGCACTCTTTAGACCCGTCTGCTCCAAATAAATTTACATGGGCTGACCCAGAAGATTGCTCAGCTGTTCAATTTCAAGACATTCTAATGATTCCTTCACCACCAATTACAACTAAGAAATGACTACACTGATTTGGAATTTTATTTGAAAATTATAATGTTAAATAATTCACAAAAATACTTACACTGTGAGAATTGCATTTCTTTTACATTTTTTTAGATTTTCATTTTAGTGAATTTTCTTGAAAAAAATTCACTAATGAGGAGATCCAGACTTTTGAATTTTGAAAAAATTTCTTCAAATGAGCGCTATTTAGGACCCCCGGAACCCAAATCCGAGGTCAGTTTCAGACTTTATATGTTTATATATATATATATATATATATATATATATATATATATATATATATATATATATATATATATATATATATATATATATATATATATATATATATATATATATATGTGTCACACCTATAACTTAAAAAATAATGGACCGATTTTGATAAAACTTGGTGAGTACCTTCCTTTTGCAAGTGGCTTGGATAAGTTCGTTAGCCAGGAAAATCCGCCGAGGTTTTCCCGGAAAATTTTGTGTTTTTTCTTTCGAAAAAAATCGATTTTTTTAAATATTTTCAAAATTAACAAAGTAAGAGCAACCAAATTTCATACGCGGGTTTATATCATTATAGGCAAGTCACACACCAAAATTTAGCTCCGTAGGTTAAAGGACAAAAAAGTTACAGGCATTTAAAGAAAAATCAATTTGGGTTCTCCTCAAAACGTCAAAATCCCGATTTTAAACGTCAAAATTGGTGAGTACCTTCCTTTTGCAAGTAGCTTGGATAGGTTCGTTAGCCAGGAAAATCCGCCGAGGTTTTCCCGGAAATGTTTGAGTTTTCTTTCGAAAAAAATTTATATCTCCAAAATTAACAACTTAAGGGCAACCAAATTTTATACGCGGGTTTATATCATTATAGGCAAGCTACCTACTAAAATTTAGCTCTGTAGGCCAAAAGACAAAAAAGTTATAGGCATTTAAACAAAAATAAATTGGGGTTTTTCACAAAACGTCAAAGTTGCGATTTAAACGTCAAAATTGGCAACATTTGGGAAAAGAACTTGAATCTAATACGGGCTATGGAAATCAAATGTCTCAAGAAGTATGTTTTACAAACCCTGAAGTCTTAGTTTCAACCGTCATTGTCCTTCATTTTAATAAAATGTTTCCAGAAAATTCATTTCAAATAGACCCTTTCTCTGACGCTTGGCAGTAGCCTTAGCTATAGAGTTTATCGTTAATGGTAGGTATATAATTTTTGTAGAATTTTCGTAAAAAAAATCAATAAAGCTCAATATATCTTTTATTATACAAGATATGAAAAAAATTTGTATATATTAATTATAGGGTGTCTTGAGCTACATCTTAAAAAATTATTTCTACAATCACAGGCTGGCCCATAAGTCGTTGGTGATACAAATTTTCTTTTTTTTTTTAATTAAACACGCCTTATGTTATTGCATTTTTGCATTTTCCATCGAAATATAATGCATGTTTGTAAGAAAAAAATTCTGGACGCAGTAAGTGCGTTATGGTAGCGAATTTTGATCAAATGCTAAATATTTGAATAGCTCAATTTGCTATTAACCTATAAGGTTGACCAAGAAACGAGTTTTTTCGGGAACACTTTAAGTTTACTTTCGGAAATTTTTGTACATTTTCACACAATAAAGTTATTTTGATGAAACATGGCACATTGTTTTTACTATATAGATTATACTGGTAACCAAATGTGATGCCTGCTTTCTTAAAAAAAAAAACACATTATTGCTATTAAAAAATAGTTTTATGAAAATTCACTACCATAACGCACTTGCTGCGTCCAGAGTTTTTTTGTTTTGTTTTGAGATAAATGAATCATATCCTTATTTATACTTTGTAAAAAATAAATTAATAAAAAATTTATAGCATCTTGAAATTTCGTCTTATCAAAAGTTTGATGGCATTAATTGGTAGATCAAATAGTGTAGTTTTATCCACTAACCCCAGATGAAACTGTTCATATACTGTTTACTTAAAATTCTATGATTACACACTTACCCCATTTCAAGGGGAAAGTATGTAGGCCAATGTTTTAAAAAAAGTTGCACATTTTTTCACCATTATTCAAATGTTTCTTAACCTAGACCACTAAAACAAATAGTCTAAGCTTCATAATGCCACAAGGCCGGGTTTCAATATTTAGTTCTAATCTCAAAAAATGTTCTTTTACCTTAACTATCCAAATTTTACTACTCATTTACCCCATCTCACCTTATACAAAATCAGACCAGAGATTCTAAGATGATCTAAGAATGTGTTAATCCAAATACAAAACTCTGTGCGATAATTCCCAGACACTTGAAAACGCCTGGGTTTAGGTATAGGGTATCCCAATACACCCCGAAAGACAATAAAAACATGCATTGATTGACGTTATAAAATATACAATGTTCCATTCGAAAATGTTTTTGATGGTTGAAGTCTCTCAGATGTAAAACATTGAGGAACAATTTTATTTTATATGTAGCAGATAGCTTCGGGCATTGGTGGTACCCTTGCCAAATTTTGACATTGTAAATAGTTTAGGGTTAGGTAATCTGACAAATTAAAAAAAAAGCCTTATCAATCAGCAAGGGACATAATTTTTTTATCGTAAATTACTTTGGCATCTAGACTTACCTTCAGATTAATTGGTTCAACATCTCTCATTGGACAAAGATCTCTATTTAGGAATTTCAAAAGATCTTCGTAGTATATATTACATTCTTTGTCTTTCTTCATCCTAAAATTAAACAATTTAAACAGATGGTATCGCCCTTCGGTTTTGACGCAAAGTTCCAATAATTATAGTACTCTCTGGAAGATATGTGGCCAATGAAACACTGGTAAAAATTATTTTATAGCCAGGTTTAAGTTGTCTGCACTCATTTTTGTAATATGTCAAATCTACCGACGCCAAGGAGCAGTTTACTCTCTTGGAAATTTCGCCTTTCCCTAAGGGGGAAGGTAGGGATATTTATGAATGCAACCAACATTGCATTGTATATGGGAGCTCCGTCTTTGCGACCCCACTGCAGGGCAAAACATGAATGCTTTAACTTGTTTAAATACAATGACACAATCTTGGTTGCTGTTAATTTTAGTGAATTTTCTTTAAAAAAATCACTAATGAGGAGATCCCGACTTTTGAATTTTGAAAAAATCTCTTCAAATGAGCGCTAATTAGGCCCCCTAGAACATATATCTGGGGTCAGTTTTGATTTTTATATGATATATATATATATATATATATATATATATATATATATATATATATATATATATATATATATATATATATATATATATATATATATATATATATATATATATATATATATATATATATATATATATATATATATATATATATATATATATATATATATATATATATATAAATTTTTCTGTTACGTCAAAATAATGTTTCTGTTGAAAAAGATGTAGAATTTAATTTGAGTCGTTTTAAAATAAAGAAATTGATTTCAAGTACCATCCATATTTCTGGAAATTGTAATGGTACATAATGAGGTGCGGTAATTTTAGAGATTAGAAATCAGATGACAGAACTTTAGAACAATTGACATTTAGATTAAAATTTAGTCAAAATTGCATCATTTCCAGCCACAAGTTTAGACTTATTTGTAAGATGCTTTGTACTATTTATATAACAATAAACTATGTATATATATATATATATATATATATATATATATATATATATATATATATATATATATATATATATATATATATATATATATATATTACACCGATAACTCAAAAAATAATGGGCCGATTTTGATTAAATTTAGTGAAAACTTTCGTTTTGCAAGTTGCTTGGATAAGTTCGTTAGTCAAGAAAATCGGCCCAGGTTTTCCCGAAAAATTTTGTGTTTTCTTTCGAAAAAAAATTATATCTCCGGAAATAACAAAGTAAGGACAGCCAAATTTGGTACACGGATTTATACAATTATAGATAATACGAAAATTTAGCTCTGTAGGTCAAAAGACAAAAAAGTTTTAGGCATTTAAGGAAAAATAAACTGGTGTTTTCCTCAAAATGTCAAAGTTGCGATTTAAAACGTCAAAATTGGCAACATTTCGGCAAAGAACTTGAATCTAGTACGGGCTATGGAATGAAAATGTCTCAAGAAGAATGTTTTACAAACCCTGAAGTCTTAGTTTCAACCGTCAGTATCGTTCATTTTACAAAATATATCCAGAAAATTCATTTTAATTAGACCCTTTCTCTGATGCTTGGCAGTATCCTTAGCTATAGAGTTGATCGTTTAATGGTATATAATTTTTGTCAAATTTTCGTAAAAAAATAAATAAAGCTCAATATATCCGTTATTATACAATATATGAAAAAAAATTGTCCACATTAATTATAGGGTGTATTGAGCTACATCTTAAAAACATATTTCTACAATCACAGGATGGCCCATAAGTCGTTGGTGATACAAATTTTTTTTTTTTTTTTAGTCGAACACGCCTTAAGTTATTGCATTTTTGCATTTTCCATAAAAATATAATGCATGTTTGTAAGAAAAGAAATTCTGGGCGCAGCAAGTGCGTTATGGTAGCGAATTTTGATCATATGCTTTATATTTGAATAGCTCAATTTGATATTAACCTATAAGGTCGACCAAGAAACGAGTTTTTTCGGGAACAGTTTAAGTTTACTTTCCGAAATTTTTGTACATTTTCAAACAATAAAGTTATTTTGATGAAACATGGCAGATTGTTTTTACTATATAGGTTATACTGGTAACAAAATTTGATGCCTGCTTTCTTAAAAAAACACACATATTTGCTATTAAAAACATTTTAATGAAAATTCACTACCATAACGCACTTGCTGCGTCCAGACTTTTTACAATATGTACTGAAAAAGTGAACATATCCTCTACTGGGACTCTAACCCAGGTTCTTTCGTTTCAGAGGCTTACCACTGGGTCGCCGAGGAGTCATTTACAGAGAATTTAAAACGCACAAAAGAATATCTAATTATTAAGTACGAACACTAATTTTAACCAAGCTAATTTTTTCGTGCCTAATAGCAGCAGTTAGTTGGTATATCTACCGGGAGTTTCGTCTGAAGCTGCGGCCATTATCTAATGTAAAATACCGATGACGGAAAGAAATCTTATATACCAAATCGAATTCTAACATAGCCAATTTTTTCATCTTAATATAAGCGGTTAGTCAGTTACATTGGGGAAGTACAGTCAAGAAAATTGCAGGAACGAGTAGAGGAACTATGTGAAAATTGGAACCTGTGATGAGCACTAATAAGTACACTTGTCAAAAATGTTAGACATCAAACTATACTTGATTCATTAAAAAATATTTTTATATCAAGGTCGATTAAGAACAAAATTCATTGAATCGTGCGGCACCTTTAATTTAAAGCCCTTTATTTTCACTTTGCATTTGACCACTTACACTCCTAATTTGTCTGGTAGAATAATACATTACTGTCAATAACTCGGCCGGTCTATACATATACTAATCTCTACGCTTGTCTCGACTTAAAGGACCTTTCGTTTTCAGTGTATCTATGAAGTCAATATAAATACTGTTTACGAAGAATTAAAATCAATATAAATATATTTTTATGTAGTATTTTAGTTGAATTATTTATCCTTTGTTAGCGTTAACAATGTGAGCCAAACACCCGGGTTTAGTTTTCTATATAAAAAAGATGAGCGGAGGTTATTGCGTTTGTCTCGCCAGATGTGGTTGTTGGCTTGCTCCAATATCCACATAGTAAATTTCTAGATCGAAAGGGAACGTGCAGATTCCTTAAATAACTCGGTACCGTTCCTTTTAAGCCTATTATTCTTATATTAGATAAGGGCTCATAAATTTGTCGACCAGAAGATTAAAGCAGGTCTTCGACCTCGTAGTTTCACTACACAATAAAAAAAAACGATGGGTCTTCGACGACAATTTTACTTTGGACTAGTTCGTTTACCTAGACGCGATATAAATATACGGTAGCTAGTAGTTTAATTTTAGAATTTTTCTTCCTCTGAAGATGTTGACATGGTCAACAAAACGATCGTAAGGTCTCTGAAGAAAGTATGTGTTGCGGTAATTTGGGTTCTCCAAGTGTACTTATTACGAGTAGAGGAAATAATAGGCCGAATTCGACAACACTCAGCATGAGACCCAGTCAACCACACTGCACAAGGGTGTTTGGACACCTTAAAACAGAAGGTTTCTGTATATGCAGAATGGTTGAGGAGATATAAAGCGAGTAACAATAGGAAGTGCGATAGTACAATGTTTGAACGCTCTGAAAGGACTCTCAACCGTCAGCTTAATTCAGCTAGGAAAGTAGCCACCGATATTTTTCCAAATAAGGAACAAATTGAAGAGTTCTCGCAAAGTCAACTAGCCACAACAGCCTCCTGCAATATTGGCGCTAGTTGGGTTAACGAAGAACACAGAGCTTGTCAGAGTTATGAACAGATGCATCATGAGCCGTTTACCACAGATGAAGTCTCCAAGGTTATTAAAGAGCTTCATAATTGGAAGACACCCGGGCCTGATGGAGTCCAAAACTTTTGTCTGAAGCAATTTGGGTGTACACATCATCTATTGGCGATGTTAATAAATGATGTTATACTTGACCCAAAGAAGATGCAATTGTTTTTCACACAAGGAGACACGTATCTTCTGCCAAAGGAACAGCATTGTTTTGCAGACCCTGGCAGATACCGACCAATAACTTGTCTTCCGACCCTATATAAGTTGATCACATCCTGCCTTGAGAAACGCATATATGCGCACTGCGAACGAAACAACATAATTGCGAGCCAGCAAAAAGGGTGTAGCAAAGGATCTATGGGATGCAAAGAACAGCTAATAATTAATTCGGTTGTGTACAATCAAGCTTGCATTGTACGAAGAAATCTCTCTTCTACAGACGTGGATTACAAAAAGGCATTTGACTCAGTTCCACACAAATGGCTTATAAGTGTGCTGAACATCTATAAGATCGATACTTATATCCTGTGGTTCCTTGAACATACAATGTCTACCTGGAGAATAAAGATTCAGTTACGGGTGCAAAGGGGTGATAACATCGTAACCAGCACGATACCAATTAGGGGAGGTATATTTCAAGGTGGCTCACTAAGCCCATTGTGGTTCTGCCTCGCATTGAATCCACTATCAAACCGCCTGAACTCCACCAGATATGGCTTCAGTATAAAAAGCAACGGCAGGGAGCAAATGAAGCTAAATCATCTGCTGTATATGGATGATCTTAAGCTGATGGCCTCCACAAAGAACCACCTGGAACAGTTTCTTAAAATCGTGGAAGGGTTTTTCAAGGATATTTACATGCAGTTTGAGCTTGACAAATGTCGCACCTTATGTGCAGTCAGAGGGAAAATACAACCAGGTGTATATGAAATGCAGAACGGCCAGCAAATTCCATCGATGGATGTAAAAAGAGTGTTATAAATACCTGGAATACAGCAAGCGAGGAAAATAAACCACTCGGTAATGAAGAACCATCTGACAAATGAGTTTACGAAACGAGTAAAGCAGGTGGTGCGATCACATCTTAACTGCAAGAACCAGACTAAAGCTCTTAATACATATGCATATTCTGCATTTAGTTATTCATTTGGGATTGTGAACTGGGGTAAAACGGATATCGAAAATCTACAACGAAAGGTGCGAACATCGATAACAAAATCCAAAAAGCCTCACCCTCGGAGTGCTACCGAGCGAGTAACCCTACCTAGACACCAAAGTGGAAGGGGGGTGTTGGGTATTGGTAACCAGTTAGACCAGCAGGTAGTGAATCGGCGTACATATTTCCACCTGCGGGCGGTTACTTCTGAACTACACCGTGCCATATGCGAGGCAGATGATTCAACACCGCTACAATTAAAAGAAAGTGAAATACAAGGTCGCCATCGGACTGATCAGGACAAGCTTCAATCTTAGATGCAGAAGCCTCTCCATGGGCGACATCTGAATGAGACTTCCCGGGCACATGTCGACAAATTGGCGTCGAACTACTGGTTGGTGTCTGGACAAATGTTTCCAGATACAGAGGGGTTTTTGCTGGCCGTACAAGAATAGGTCATCCCAACAAGAAACTACTTGGAGTATATAGTTGGAGAGAATTCGGTCCAAGATGAAAAATGTTAGATTTGGGTAGATTTTTCATGTTAATATAAGCGGTTAGTCAGTTTTTCTGTCTGGCGTTTCGTCTACAGCTGCTGCGTTGTTTTAACGGCGAGACTGATCTTCTTTGCGACATCTAGTTAACAGTAAATGAATTCGAAATCATAGTTAGTCTAGTGAACCCCGATCGTGAATGCGTAATGATTTCGAATAAAATTTGTTTCTGATGATATTTTCTAAAAATAGAAATGCAGGCTGGGTTCTGATTTAACGATTTTCGCATGATATATTGTCCTTTCTAGGGACTTCTCAGCTTTCACTGCATATCCTTACTCAAAAGAGAACATTTCAATTAAGTGAAGTTGGATATAATTAAGTAGATAGATTTAATACTTACACCTGAAGAATTCTTTCAATTAACTCTACATCTACCGGTAACCGACAAGCTCTAAGGATGGTGTAAACTTCTTTTTTGGGAAGTTTTCCTGTTCTACCCGGATCTCTTGCCATCAGGTATTCTTTCAAGCGCTCTAAGTCGTCCCATAGGTTCCTCTTTAGTTCTGTCAAAGTTACTGCTCTGAAATATTTTTAAAATGGGTTATATATTATTCTATAATTAAATTTTGTGTATATTTTAGCAGAAAAACACTGTGGGCGGTAAAAACATTATGTATCTATAAATATAACAAAAACTTATGTATATATTTTTAGTAAAATTTTCACTAATAAACTTTAATTATGTGAAAGTTTGTTTTGCAAGATAACTTATGTTCAGGAACAATATCTTACCAAAAAGGCATTCCTAAGATTACATATATTATAATATTATTTAGAATAAAAACCAGTTAATTTAAATTGATATAGTTGACCTAGGTAGGATATTAATTATGTGTCAACCTTATGAAAGGTCACAAGTTGCAATGTATGATAACTATAAGCTGGCAGTTTTCAGTTACCCAATTATATTTACGTATTAGAATGCAAATTTCTCTGGAACTATTAAACTTTTGCTTATCTTGATGTTTTAGAAACCTAAGCAATACTGCAATCACTGTATTTTTTGATGTCCGTCATTATTGACCTACTTATATCCTGTATAATTGTATAGTTGAAAACACTACCGAGTTCTTTTCATTAAAATAAGTTTTGTAGTAAACATGTCTACTACTAATTAATATACAGTGTGGTTATCATATCCAAACAAGCTTTGCCCCATTCATATCTCCTTATTTCTTAAAGAACACGTTTAATGAACAGTTTGCTTTACTATATTTATAACTATACATCGATATTCAAGTGCAGGGTACCTAATTCTTTAATGTTGCAAACATTTCAAGGATAGATTCCTTAGATGAAAATAAGAGAAGAAGGTCCTGTTAGATGCACTCCCGGATTTAGTGGGGTCATCCCGGGATTCGTGCCCCCCGCAGCTACTTCGGTGGGTGGCATATTAAAGTGTGACACACCGACAGAGTTCATCAAAAGATCGACTATCAGTGGTAAACAGGAAATTGGACGAACAGACATAAATGGAAGCAGTCAGACACTGGAAAGGGCTCCATCGGAGCTCAGTCCCTTTGGTATCTGAGATACCTGGGATGAGTGAATGTTCCCCTTTGAGGGAGTGTGAAAGCCCTTAGGGCTAACGTCGATGATGATGATGATGATAATAATAATAATAATAATAATAATAATAATAATAATAATAATAATAATAATAATAATAATAATAATAATAATAATAATAATAATAATAATAATATAATATAATAATAATAATAAGCTCCACTCACTGATTAACACTGTTAAAATCTTTAGCAATGATATAAAAATGTCGTTTGGACTCGGCAAATGTGCTATAATCAACGTCAGAAGAGGGGCAGTCGAAAGTCACCAACAGCTCTTCTACAATATTGAACAACTACCGCCTGAAGAGACATACCGCTACCTGGAGAATCCTCAAAACCAACGCGTGGATCATAGCCGGATAAAGCGAGAGTTCCAGGAGAAATATAGGAAGCGAGTCACGAGGCTGATAAATACTAAGCTTTCCGGAGGTAACCTCTGTGCTGCTATCAACTCATGGGCGGTACCAGTATTGACATACTCTTTTGGAGTTGTCAAATGCCCTAACACCGACTTGGATGAACTGGACAGACTCACGAGAAGGCTGCTTACGAAATTTCGGTGCCTGCACACCAACTCATCTGTTAGAAGACTTTACACACCTCGGAGAGAAGGCGACAGCGGATGAATTCATGTAAAGAACCTCTGGTTTAAGCAAGAAAGGAACATGCGACAACGTTTTCTTGCATCGCAGGATGAACTAATGAAGTTGGTAGTGTGCGAGGATAAGGCTTATACTCCACTTAGGCTGGGTCAGCGCAACTATGAGTTGGACATCCCAACTGACCAGGAGAGCATAGTCCAATGGAGAGATCAGGCTATGCATAGAAGATACCCCAGACACCTGCAGGCAGATAATGCTGATAAAACTTCTTCGCTTATGTGGTTGGTTGGGGGGCAACTCTACCCGGAGACGGAGGGTTTTGTGGTGGGCTTTCAGGATAGGGCTGTAAAAACTAAAAACTACGAGAAGCATTGCCTAAAATTAGATGTGGTGGATAAATTACGAAAATGTGCAGCTGAGACCATTGAACACATCATGGCAGCATGTCCTGCCCTCTCCGACTCAGCTTACTTGGGCAGGCATAACCAGCTCGCCAAGATTATCCACCAACAAATTGCTTTGAAATACAGCCTCATGAACTCGTCAACAACACCAGCCTATCACAAGTATTCTCCAGAGGCAGTGCTGGAGTCGGCGGACCTTCTCATGTACTGGGACCGACCCATGGCATGACGGACCGCACTGTGGTCTTCAATAGGCCAGACATTGTCCTGATAAACAACCCGATCAGGCTCGCTGTGGTCATAGATAGTGTTGTACCGCTGTCCCATAACATCCAGAAAACCGACATTGAAAATATCACCAAGTATGAAAACTTGGCATATGAAATAAAAAACGTATGCGAACTCTAGAATGAATAGTCCACAAAAATTTCATGGGAAATCTAAAGGAACTTGGATTACCAAATAACATCCTCAACGTGGGGCAGAAGGTGGTTCTGCTGCAAACATGTCACATAGTCCGAAAATTGCTCAGTAAGGTGGCGACCCCAAACACGTCTGCTGTGTTGGAACACCGGAAGTCAGACTGTAACGATAATATCAGCATAATGGGATATGATGAATTTCATCCCTATCCACCGAGCTGAGCCCCAACGTCGCGCGCGGTGGGTCGGTCAAAAGTTTCCCAGTAGTAATACTGAGAAAGTGTGACGCTTATATCAATAATGATAATAATAATAAGTTTATTGGCCAAGTTTGATATAATATTTGTGTATGTGGCAAGTAAAAAACATAGAAAATCAAGAACACCAGGCAAACAAACAACATTAGATATTATATCATGACGAACTCAAAACATACAATTAAAACGAAGATTGAGAGCGCAACCACACTAAATTTAAATTTTGCATTTTTCAGTAGTTGTGAAATATTGAATATGGAGACTGAAAAACTGCAAAAGAGTCGAGTAGATCTAGCACGAAAATATGAGCAAAACTTAAATGCATTTGAGTTCTGCCAGGAACTTGCCGTTTTTAAGAAACAAGCTCCAGTTTTTTCAGCGACAGAAATAAGGCCAGCGCTTTCTACTCCTTGCAACAGATCTCCCGCCTCGAAAAATCCACGATCCGGGGCTGATTATATGAGATATTCTTCTAGTGACGATGTCCAATTGGCTTCTGGCGTGGAGCCACCTTGTTATCCTGGAACTTGAGGTTGTCGAGCACTTGGTTTTTGTTTTAGAGGTGCGATTCCCTGAACTGATTTCTTTATACAATATTAAAAACTTTATAAATTGAGAGACCAAGTCTGGTTAGGATTTTAGGCATTGTTTGTTTTGTTTTGTTAAAAGTTGACATTGGATATGACACGCTCTTTCACACCACCTTACAATAAATAATGAAATTTCAATTGTTCGATAGCACTAGGATCAAATTTTGCACATGTCTCCGAAGGCACCTTACATCGGTAGGTGTCGAGAGAGATCCCATTTGCCAGAAATGCAATGAGATTAAAGAAACGTATGTGTGGATGTGAGGTTTTTGGGAGTCTTGGAAGTGAAATGTTTGGATCAAGGACTCTACGAAGGCGTCAAGTAACCTTCGTTTAATCAAAGACCGTCATGACCTTTATTCTGAGGACGAGGGGGTTTGGTGATGGGACCGAGGAGGGGTAGGGTTGTTACGGTCGAATTTTTAAGCCGCCGTATCATTGTATTTTCTCTACCAACTGTCTAAGGCATTTTCAATGGTTGTTGCATTTTTGTAAATAATAAATAGCGAATAAACTATCGATATAAAATGCAACTTTTGCAATTTCTGTGACGTCTTGCAGCATGTATTGTGTATCTTCCCTTTCGGAAACTCCCTCTCCTACTTATATTTCTTTTTCGAGCCTGGCTTTGATCAAGTATTCTAGTAGTTTTCCTAGCGTTTCCAGCAGGCCTAGAGGTCCGAGGGATGACGCTAGCTCTAAGGGCCTACCGTTTTTTCCAAAGCAATTTAGCCTTTGCTATTTTCTACTCTAGGGGAGACTCTTGTGTCCGGAGTAGTTCATTCATCACGTGTAGCAGCACCTGTGCAGCTATTTCGGCCAGCTCTTTTATGGTTTCTGCTGGTATCCCATCTGGGCTGGGAGCCTTGCCGGATATCATCTGTTTAGCTGCTGCCGCCAACTACTCTTCCGTAAACTCCTCTATTTCCGCTATCCCATTCGTTTCCCAGTTGTCTGATCGTCTAGAAAATAGGTCTCCTATAATCCGTCTTCTAGCTGACTTAGTGAGGTTACATGGTGGGATCCGGGGTCCGAACTGTTTCTTAACAATCCGGTAGCTCGCCCCTCAAATGTCTTCGTTCAGTTTTTCGCACCGGACTGCCCAATGGCTCTTCTCGGAATCTTTTATCATCAGTTTTAGCTCTTTTTTCTTCTTCTTGTGCAACTCAATTACTTCCATAACTGCTAGCTGGGAGGGCAACCTCCCTCTGTAACGAGTCAGTTGTCTTCTGGCTTTCATACATTCGTTTATATTTTCTCCTATTTCTGTGTTCCACGAGGATGGCACTTCTGTTTGGTTATCCTGTGCGACGACCCAGCTCCGATTCCCCGGCGTTTTCAATTTTTCGTCAAGTCTGCCATGCCGTCTGTCTGTTCCGCATGCACAAAGTATATTAACTGGCGCTAGCCTCCCCATTATTGCTACTACCACTACTACTATCATGATGAGTTGTGTTCGTGCTCTGGGAGCACATAACAACTTATACTTGTATACATAAGTTCGTGGCAATACGAATAAGCAAGTATTACCAACCGCAAAAAGTAAAAATGCTAAAATGTCCCAAGTAAGTGTACCATCCCAAGTATAGCCACTTGATTGTAATATCTAAATGAAATCGTTTTTTTTTTAAGTTTAATTTTAATTGGTAGGTATATAAGTAGTAGATCATAAGGATTATATTATTTATACCTTAAGCGTTCTCTGTCGAATCGCTCATTGACACAATTTGCAGAAAATGCTCTTGAAATTGTTATCATTTCGTGCTCAGTGAAATCGTTACCCATTATCTTGCACAGCTTTTTCCTAAAAAACAAAACATAGGTAAGTATAACATAACTACTATATAACTTTAGGCAAATTTTGTCACAATTATTAGTGAATTTTTTATTTAAAAAAAATCACTAATAGAGAGGTATCGATGGTGAGACTTTGCAAAAAATTTTTCGAATGAGCGCGAATTAGGATCCCTAGAACCCATATCCGGGGTCAGTTTGAATTTTTATATGTTTATATATATATATATATATATATATATATATATATATATATATATATATATATATATATATATATATATATATATATATATATATATATCCGGCTGATAACTCAAAAAATAATTAACCGATTTCGATGAAACTCGGCAAGTGCCTTTCTTTCATTAATGGCTTGGATAAGTTCGTTGGCTAGGAAAATCGGACAGGGTTTTCCGGGAAAATTTTGAGTTTTCTTTCAAAAAAAAAATTTTTCTCCGAAAATTACAAAGATATTTCGATAAAATTTGGTCTACATATTGCTTTGGGAAAGAGCTAACTATGTGCTAAAATTCAGATTTCTAGGGTTACAGAAAATTAAACTATTCAAATTTGAAATATTTTATTGAAACGACGTTTTCGAATCTCACTTAAGCCTGACCCATCAAGAGTATATAAGCTCTCAAGGAGTATATTAATACACAGTAATGTGCCGCTGGTTAGTCAATGACAGGTATTATTGTCATTGACTCATGATATTCATTTTTAAGATTCAGAGAAATGTCAATAATACTGGATTCATTGATTGATAATCATTGGCAGCATTTACGATTATATATAACCCTATTATAATTTATCATCATTTATCACCTCTGTAGTATAATTATTTTTTTATTTTAGATTTATAAGTTCCATCAACTAAAACTGTTACAGGAAACTGTACCTGCAGGATGAATGTGAAAACGTTAGATACAGCAGTAATACAGATTGTTCTATAAGCAAGTGCATGTCTCTGTATCGGATAAAATCGTCGAGATAGTTACCCTATCCGACGTGAGATGGCGCCACCAAACCTGAGTTGAGTTATTTTTTTGTTATTGTTTGTCTATTCTAATCTTATTTGCCGGTAATAATTAATATACACGGAAACATATATCACACATACAAGCCTCAAAAAATTTAAACAAGTTATCTTCATGATTCCGGAAAACAAACTCAATCGAAATCAAATAGACAGGCAGACAGAATGGAAACATTCATACCCAAAAGTCATTGTGTGTAATCTTTCGGACGGAGGTATGGACTAAGGTCCGGTACTCCCAGGGAGGGGGTTTTAGTGAGTACAGTCTCACAGTACCTCGATATCCCACGGCACCTACGGGGCCGTGAATGGGGTCTGCATGAGCATTTCCCCTCCTGTATCAAAAAAAAGTACTTTATTACTTTCGTAAATATCGTGGTAGTAACGAGTGTTTCAGGCCGATTAATCCTTAATAGATGTCTTTGGCTATAACATAAGTCAAGTTATACATTTTTTAGTCGGACAAGGTAGATTTTTTTGGCCGGTAAAATTTTGATGGCGGATAATTCCTCTGGTTTATATATCGCGTTTTGTTTGTAATTTTTTCAGTGATAAAGTGGAATCTCTTTTCTTTATTAATTTGAGTTTTTTTAGCCGGTTCTTTCTGCCGTATGCACACCTTTTTAGTGCATTTTTATTTAAAAAATTCACTAATAGAGATATCGATGGTGAGACTTTGTAAAAATTCTTTCAAATGAGCGCGAATTAGGACCCCAAGAACCCATATCCGGGGTCAGTTTGAATTTTTATATGTTTATATATATATATATATATATATATATATATATATATATATATATATATATATATATATATATATATATATATATATATATATATATATATATATATATATATATATATATATATATATATATATATATATATATATATATGTATGTATATATATATATATATATATATATATATATATATATATATATATATATATATATATATATATATATATGTGTGTGTGTGTGTGTGTGTGTGTGTGTGTGTGTGTATCCGTCTGATAACTCAAAAAATAATTAACCGATTTCGATAAAACTCGGCAAGTGCCTTTCTTTTATTAATGGCTTGGATGAGTTCGTTGGCCAGGAAAATCGGACGGGGTTTTCCGGGAAAACTTTGAGTTTTCTTGCAAAAAAAAATTTTTTCCGAAAATTTCGATAAAATTTGGTCTACATATTGCTTTGGGAAAGACCTAACTATGTGCCAAAATTCAGCTTTCTATGGTTACAGAAAATTGAGCTATTCAAATCTGAAACATTTATGTTTAAATCATAGGTCAAGTATGTAGTTGCTGTTGGTTAGTCAATGACAGCTTCTCTTATTGTCATTGACTCATGAAATTCATTTTTTAGTTTCAGAGAAATGTCAATAATACTGAATTCACTGATTGTTAATCATTGGAAGCATTTACGATTATATATAACCCTATTGTAATTTATTATCATTTATCACCTCTGTAGTATAATTATTTTTTTCCTTACAACTCGCAGCGTTTTTAGTCAATTGTTGTTATTAATAGTCAATAGTTTCTTCCCGAATACACACGGCTTCCATTGGCTTCTGCTTCTGCCGCTGTTACAGTCTTTTTAGAGGTACAGTTGTAACCACTCATACAGCCAGTGTTTTTTAACCACGTGGCTGGGGGACTGACCGAATTCATTCCCAGTTGCTGTTGATTTATTATATTCTCTTAATATGTTTGAAGATGTGGTGTCTACTTAATTCCAAGTCACTATTAACCGACTATTTATGAAATCAAATAAGTAAATTAAATTGATTGTCATAAAATATGTAGTGTATTAAGACTAAGCTAAAATTTTGAGTTTTCTTTCGAAAAAAATTTTTTTCTTCGAAAGTAACAAAGCTGTTTTAATGAAATTTACTATATATGTTGCCTCAACCTTACTACGTACCAAAATTCAACTTTCTAAGTTTAGAGAAAATTGAGTTATTCAAATTTTAAATTTTCTTTCGAAAAAAATTTTTTTCTCCGAAACTTACAAAGTTATTTTAATGAAATTTTGTGGATATCTTGCCTTAGGAAAGACCTTACTACGTATTAAAATTAAACTCTTTAAGTTGATAGAAAATTGAGTTATTTAAATTTGAAGCATTTAATAAAAATTCACTACAATAACGCACTTGCTGCGTCCCGAGTTTTTTAAAATATGAATAAAGTATAAAGTCGGACTAAATATACACAATGATATACATTAAGTTTTTAAGGAGTGTGCGAAGTAAAGCCATCGCAAGGTGACTTTACATACATAATTTTCTCAAAAAAATATTTTTTTTATTTTGCATGGAAGCATTGTTAACAAAATTGTTATCTGAAGGTGAAACGTAGTACATATATTCGGGACACTGACGTAGATTGATGGTATCGGTGACTTTTATCAAAAAATTCAGAAACACTCTTGTAAAGTATCACCACGTTACGGTAGTTATTTTTATTTTTCATTATAAATTTAACTACAACTTACCTTAGTTGTTCGTATGGAATCGCGTTTGTTTCTTCTGGTAAATTTTCTGCGACAAAGTCTTTATAAATAGGTTTTAGTTTTTCTCTAACTTTGTCCATAATCATCTTTATGTCAGCTTTTGGAAACTAGAAATAAAACGTGGATCAATTGTAAGCCGAAAATTTGTTTATTAAAAAAGTCTGGACGCAGCAAGTGCGCTAAGGAAGTGAATTTTCATAAAATGTTTTAATGGCAATTATGTCTCTCTAATGTAAGCAGACATCAATCTGGTTACCAGTATAACCTATATAGTAGGAACAATGTGCCATTATTTATCAAAATTACTTATTGTTTGAAAATGTACAAACATTTTCCGAAAATAAACTTAAAATGTTGGTTTCCTAGCTAACAAACCTTAGGTTAACAGCAAATTGAGTTATTGAAATTTGAAGGATTTAATGAAACTTCGCTACCAAAACGCACGTACTACCTATCGATTTTTTTCTTACAAACATGCATCATATTTCGATAAAAAATGCAAAAATGAAATAATATAACGGTGTTCGAAAAAACAATTGTAGAGATCACCAACGACTTATGGACCACCCTGTGATTGTCAAAATATTTTTATAAGATGCAGCTTAAGACACCCTATAATTAACGTATACAATTTTTTCCTCGTATCTTGTATATTAACAATTATATTGAGCTTTACCGTAGAAATGCGTCATCCTGTATATATGTAAACAGATAAACTGAAAGTAAACCCGGATATGGATTCTAGGGGGCTTAGTTTGCGCTCATTTGAAGAAATCTTTTTAAAATTCAAATGCCGCGGTCTCCTCATAACGA
This sequence comes from Tillus elongatus, assembly GCA_964006375.1. Taxonomy (NCBI): domain Eukaryota; kingdom Metazoa; phylum Arthropoda; class Insecta; order Coleoptera; family Cleridae; genus Tillus; species Tillus elongatus. Next base: position 8,837,465 of record OZ023265.1, read on the forward strand.
TTTTTTTCTACGAAAATTAGCTAAACCGTTAAACTTAACTAAACCTACAGCCAAAGCATCAACTTAACTAAACCTACAGCGAAAGCATAAAAAAGGGTCTATTTAAAATCAATTTTCTGTAAATATTTTATTAAAATGAAGTACAATAAGGGTTTGCAGAACACTCTTCTTGCGACATTTTATTAACATAATCCGTGTTTGTTTGTTTCAGGTTTGCCTAAATGTTGCCAATTTTGAGGTTTCAGATCGCGACTTTGACGTTTTGAGGAAAACTTCAATTTCTTTAACTGCCCATAACTCTTTTGTCTTTAAACTTACAAACCTAAATTTTGGTACATGGTTCACTCTTTATAATACACACACGCGTAGTAAATTTGGTTGCCCTTACTTTGTTATTCCCGGAGATATAATTTTTTTCCGAAAGCAAACACAACATGTTTCAGGAAAACCTAGGCCGATTTTCCTGGATAACGAACTTATCCAAGCCACTTGGAAAATGAAGGTACTCACTAAATTTGATCAAAATTTTTTTGAATTATGGGTGTGATACATATATATATATATATATATATATATATATATATATATATATATATATATATATATATATATATATATATACATATATACATACATATATATATATATATATATATATATATATATATATATATATATATATATATATATATATATATATATATATATATATATATATACGAGGGCTGGTCAGTAAGTCCGTGAGTTTTTGAATTTACCGCCTCTTCACAGGAAGGGCAACACTGCTCCTATCAACAAGCATCTGTCGGTTGACTCCTATCAAATTTTGAACCAGCTCCGTCATTTAGTTTGTGTTAGATAGCCATTGGAGACAGATAACAAAAATGCAAAAAAGTGAATTTCGTGTGCTCATCAAACATTATATTTTTGCGAGAAAAAACCATCACTCAAACCAAGGCTAACCTTGATAAATACTATGGGGACTCTGCACCATAAATTTCCATGGTAAAAAAGTGATTTACTACTGCTATAAGATATCAGTCACCGCCCCCCTTGTCGCTCAGACCACGGCATGGTCACTGCTTCCTGCACAATGCAACCCGAGGTCACACAGTCATCACACTTACGTATCGTTTTCCACTACAACTCCGCGAACTGGGACGAAATGCGGGATTACTTTTCCTCATTTCCATGGACGTTTGTCTGCTTCTCTCATCCTGACCCCTCTGATATCTCACAAAACGTCACCGAAACTATCCAAGCTCGCATGGAGTTATTTATTCCACGTACACAGAAAACTTCTTCAGCCACTCAAAAGCCCTGGTTCTCTAAATCCTGTGACAAGGCCAGGCTTGAAAAGGTCAAAGCTCACAAAACGCTTCTACACGATCCCAGTCAAGAAAACCGTCAAGCATTTAACGACGCAAGAAACCGCTATATCCGCATTCTTTTTGAGGCAAAAAACTCGTTTAATAACCACATCAAAAACAAAGTCCTCTCAAGCTCCAACGGCAGCAAATCCTTCTTGACTCTTGCTAAATCTATTGGGAATAATTTCTGCAAGAGCACGTTCCACCTCTTGTTTCTACTGCCCTGGGCAAGGCTGACCTTTTTGCCTCGTTGTTCGCCGGCAATTCTACTCTCAACCCACCTCGAAATGTTCAACCACCAACAGTCCACAATGTCTCGCATAAAATGACGGATATCATTTTAAAAACTAAAAAAGTACGAAAGATGTTCTCTTCTCTTAATACCAGGAAAGCCTCTGTCCTTGACGAGATCCCATCAATTGTTCTCAACAAATGCGCACCAGAACTTGCTCCTGTCCTGACTCGTCTGTTTCAGACATCTTACAATAGAGGCATATTCCCTAGTAACTGGAAAACTGCTCGAGTACAACCCGTCCCCAAGAAAGGAATCAAAGCGCTTCCTAGCAACTACAGACCTATTTCTCTCCTTTCAGTCGTATCTAAAGTGATGGAAAAGTATATAAACACCGAATTACTAAATCTTCTTGAAAAACACAGTCTAATCTACGACAGGCAGTATGGATTCAGTCAGAGCAGATCAGCTGCCGACCACATTTCCTTTGTCCTTTTATCTCATAACAGATTCACCAGCCCTAGACCCATCACAATGAATAACCAAGTTATTCAAAGTAACGAGTCATTTTCAGTTGTTGGCATTTCTGTGGATAGAAATGTCACATCAATTGCAGAAGCGGCTGCTAAGAAATTAGGTTTCCTTTTCCGGGCTCGGAAATACTTTTCACCAGCTAATCTCTATACCTTATATAGTTCACAAATAAGGTCAAACCTCCAATACTGCTCCCACATCTGGGGTGCCACTGTCGCTTCTACACTCGCTATCCTGGAATCCATTCAGAAGAGAGCTATATGTCTCATCGGTGACCCTACCATCATCCAAAGGCTGCCATCCCTTGCCCACCGACGTGCCGTTGGTGACGTCTCTTTCTCTTTTATAGATATCTGCACGGGCACTGCTCAGAGGAGTTTTCTTCCATAGTTCCTCCACCTACTGCCCCCAACAGATCTACCAGGGGAACAGAGCGAATGCACCCTTTTACTGTCCAGGTCACCAGACATAGAATATCTTGTTATGCCCGCTCTTTTGTACCAAGGACTTCCAAGTTGTGGAATTCCTTGCCGGCACATGTTTTTCCTTCTCCTCCGAATCTCCAAACCTTCAAGTCCAGGATTAACATAATGCCTATTTCCTCCTTGTCGACACCCACGGTACGATAGTATTTAGGCTGCAAGCCCTCGCGGTCTGTTGTTGAAATATATATATATATATATATATATATATATATATATATATATATATATATATATATATATATATAAATCGGTACGGCCGCACAAACACAAATGCCGCCGAACGTTCTCGACGCCCAGTTGAGGTCGATACACCCGCAACAATTGAAAAAATTCACGATATGGTGTTGGCCGATCAGATATTGAAAGTGGGGGAGATTTGAAAGCCATTATTACACGCCATTCTTTGACGTAATTTAAAAGTTAATTTTGACGTTCATGGCTGTGAGATATTGTCATTTATTCGTCATGTTAACGTCTTTAACTGACGTCGTGGTTTATGTAAAGTTCGGAACAAATAACGTGAAAATAGAGTCAGGTTGTTTGTTTGGAATGCTCCCTGATCATCAATTAGATCTCAACTAATCTAAATTATTAAACTACTCGAAACCTACCTCATTACTGTGCAATTCCATATAACGTAAACAATATTCATCCGCATTAACCAATACGAATTCGAAGCTGTTAACTAATAGACTAGCTCCAACAAACATATGCTGAGGCGTATAACACAGGGGAGGCTTGCTCGTGTAGACCTTTTGACCTGGTAACTTGACTGGAGCTCTTCTGAAGAAAGCCTTGCTATTAAATCCTGCAGAAAATCATTATTGTTGAAAAAAATATCGTGACGATCAAAATCTCGAGCTGTTTTCATATCGAAAAGCTTTGCGATTGATAATAAAAACGTCTTACCCGAATTGTTCCTTCCAATCTCAAATACTGAAATTGTATCATCTGACATATAATAGCTTATAATGAAAATCCTTGAACAATTTTCAGGAATTTTCGATAACATTCGTGCGTCGAAACGTAACACATGACTATCTAGACCAACTCTAAAATTGAAAACTCAAAATTAAGCCTTTTGTAAGAAATCTAGGTAACATGTTGCTAAAATAATTAGTTCTGAAAGCGTTTTTGTTTATTATTTCTTTCAAAAACACAACTCAAAGAAGCAAAATTAAAAAAATTGCTTAATAAATGATATATTACGCTTAATTACACTCCTGGACAAAAAACTTGCATACCTAAAATTGTGCCTCAATTTAACCTTAAATTAATTTTTGAGTTGTGCACCGATTTTGATGTTTTTTTTTGACAAAATGTAGCCGCAGTGATCTTCTTTCTTGACAGTTAATAAGATTGCAAAAATATGTAATGGAATTTGGATTTATACACGGCGAAACCCATCGTTGCATCTTACCCTAAATTTCTTGACACCCTGTCAAAAAATATAGGCATGAGATATTGTATATTTGAATGGGGCATTGAAGTCTTATCTTTCTTTAACAAATTTCGTTTCTTGCATCATATTGACATCTTTATTATCAAGGAGATTACAATGTTTTAAAGAAAGGTATACAATTTTACTATAGAAGCCAACCCTGACCTGTATGTGGGCAAATTGAAATTAAATGAACCAACAAATTGACTTAATTGACTAATATCGTGTATTTTCTCCTTGTGCTCTGATCACCGCTGCCATGCGTTGTGACAGACTTTCAACACAATTGGCTAGTGCCCTTTGAGGAATGTTTGCCCATTCTTGAATAAGAGCCGTGCGAAGATCCGGAATGGTTTCTGGTCCGCGATTGCAAATTAGCCACCCCAACATGTCCCACACATGCTCGATCCGATTTAGATCAGAGCTACGTGCTGGGCAATCTAATCGTTAAATGTCCATTTTATCGAGGTAACCATGGACAATTCTTGCTACATGAGGTCTTGCATTGTCGAGCAATAACAGTAAATTTCAACCAACAAAAAGAGCAAAAGAAATGACATGGTCTGCTAAACATTCACGGATCTAGCGGTCCGCAGTTAATGCGCCATTTTCAATCAAGATAACACATGCACGGGCTTGTGCTGAAATTTCAGCTCACATCATGACGCTCCCGCCTCCGAAAGGTGTCCTTGGAGATAAGCAAAATTCAGAAAACCGTTTGCGTCGTGTTCTCAATACGCTCTCTCTCTCTCTCCAATTAGATGAGGATCGCAGACTCATGGACGGTTCTGTCTCTGTGTATCTCAAAAAAATATTAGACTGGCGAATTGGAAATCTTGTAAAATTCAACTCCACCACATCTCAGTCTTGCTTTCTATCTCATAAGAGATTCACCAGCCCTAGACCCACCACAATGAACAACCAAGTTATTCAAAGTAATGAGTCCTTTTCACTTGTTGGCATTTCTGTGGATCGAAATCTCAATTGGCACCAACATGTCACATCAATTGCAGAAGCGGCTGGCAAAAAATTAGGTTTCCTTTTCCGGGCTCGCAAATACTTTTCACCAGCTAATCTCTATACCTTATATACGTCACAAATAAGGCCAAACCTCGAATAATGCTCCCACATCTGGGGTGCCGCTGCCGCTTCTATACTTACTATCCAGAACGCCATTCAGAAGAGAGCAATACGTCTACCCTACCCTCACGCAAAGGCTGCCATCCCTTACCCACCGACGTGCCGTTGGTGACCTATCTCTATTTTATAGATATCTGTACGCTCACTGCTCAGAGGAGCTTTCTTCCATAGTTCCTTCACCTGCTGCCCCCAACAGATCTTTTGGTGAACAGAGCGAATGCACCACTTAACTATCCAGGTCACCAGACAAGAACATCTTCTTATGCCCGCTCTTTTGTCCCGAGGACTTCCAAGTTGTGGAATTCCTTGCCGGCACATGTTTTTCCTTCTCCTCCGAACCTCCAAACGTTCAAGTCCAGAATTAACAAGTTGCCTCTTTCCTCTCTGTCGTCACCCACTGTACGATAGTATTTAGGCTGTAAGCCCTCCTGGTGTGTTGTTGAAATAAATAAAAACGTGCTCTCGTCCATCTGGAGAACGTAAACAAAAACCGCGATTCATCGGGGAATAACAGACATCTCCAATCTGTGTACACGGGCAAAATTTAATCGTTGAAGGCGATGTGGTGCAAGTAAATCTGAACAAGCGGCTGGTCTCCGTAACATCAATCCCTGTTCATTCAATCTAAAGCGAACGGTCCATTCTGACACTCTTACACCACGTACAATTTCCAGTCGACGGCTAATAACATATGAGGTAGCTAGGCGGTCTCGTAAAGCATTTAAGGTAACAAAATTATCATCTTGATGGTTTGTGCCTCATGGTCTCCCTGACCCTAAGCGTCGAGAGGCAGGCATCTAGAGTAGACTGGGCAGTCGCTAAAGAGGTGGTTACTTGGAGCATAATCAGATAGGTCTTTAACAGCTTTAAGCCATACAAATCGCCGGGATTTGATGGAATAATGCCCATCATTCTCCAACAGGGGATAGATATACTGGCGCCGGCGCTTACCCTCATTATAAGGGCCAGCCTGGCTCTGTAGTACATTCCGAGGGCATGGAGACTGGCCAAGGTTGTATTCATTCCTAAACCTGGGCGTCCAACAGACCAGACAAAGTACCTGAGGACAATAAGTATCATGCCCTTCTTGCTAAAAACAGTGGAAAAACTGCTCAACCGGCATATTGGGGGCGGTGTACTGGAAGCATATCCCCTACACTGTGGACAATATGCATACAGAGCAGGATTTGAACAGAAACAGCACTGCACCAATTGGTGCTGAAACTGGAGAATACGCTGGAGAACAGGGAGGTGACGCTGGGGGCCTTCCTAGACATAGAGGGGGCCTTTAGCAACACCTCATTCGGATCGGTTCTGGCAGCTGTCAGGGAGCGTGGAATAGAGGAGACCTGCTGCAGGTGGATCGGTTTCATGCTCTGGGACAGGGCAGTTTTCACCTCACTCGCGGGAGGGACCCTTCTGGCGATGGTCGCGAGGGGGTGTACGCAGGGGAGCGTTCTGCCTCCCTTGCTCTGGTGTCTAGTCGCGGACGGCCTGCTGGGGAGGCGCTCGGGACGGAGGTATGAGGTACAGGGCTATGCACACAACATTGTCATCATAGTCCGAGGACTGAGGAAAGGTTACACAGTCAGTGTGAGAGCGCATGCAGCCAGCACTGAAAGTGGTGGAAGGGTGGACGGTTGGTCAAGTGCTCGGGGTGAGCTCCGAGAAGGCAACCGTCGTGCCGTTTACGAGGAGGAGGAAGTGCGAGAGCCACATAACTCTCACTCTATACGGTAGGAACATTTCAATAGCCAAGGAGGTAAAATACCCTGCACTTAGTTATTATGGGGGAAGCCAGGCTAGGACTACACAGACTAGCCTGCAATGGTCGACTGAAGATCAACCCAGGCTTCAGAGGCCACTGCAAAATTCTGGAGATCGTGAAGGAGCCCATGCTTGAAATGAGGTCAAACTTCGCGAGCCCGCAAATCTGCAGGGAAAACAACTTTACAGTGGAAATTCCAGACCGCGAGGCATGGCGGGTGCTCGCCTGGTTCACGGACGGATCCGGCTGGGAGCGTGGGACAGGGGCAGGCGTTTATTCGGAAGGACCCAGGGTAAGTCATAGTATTTTCCTCGGAGCCCATCCAACGGTCTTTCAGGCCGTAATGTACGCCATCCTGCACTGTGTGCGGGAAAACAAGAGAAGGGGCTACACAAACAAGCGGATCCTCATAGCCACAGATAGCCAGGCAGCCCTTAAGGTCCTAAGTAGCCCACGGGTAAATTCCTGGCTGGTGAGTGAGTGCCGAGACGAGACGAGCGACCCGACTGGGCATAGTGAAGTCACCCTCAGCTGGGTGCCGGGTCACTCGGGGGTCCAAGACAATGAAGAAGCTGACAGTCTCGCGAAGAGAGGGTCAGCAGAATTATTTATGGGACCAGGACCGGCTCTGGGCGTGACAAAGAGCACTGCCAGGGTAGCCATTAAGTCCTGGGTCAGAAACTAACACAAGGTGTACTGGGCAGACTGTCCAGGGCTCAGACATGGAAAGTCAATAATTGACCAACCCAGTTCAAAGAGAGCTGTGGAGCTGCTAAATCTTAGCAGAGGACAGCTCAAAAACATACAGGTCTCTTGACGGGACACATGGCCGTCAAGAAACACCTGCATAAAATGGGGCGGTTCGAGGAAGACCTCGCATGCAGACTCTGCGGCGAGGGGGAGGAATCAGCCCAGCACATCTTGTGCGAGTGTAAAGCTCTGGATCGCAAAAGACAACTGATCTACGGTCAGTCTAGACGGGAGACAGAGCAATATAAAACTTCACCCTACCAATCGCTGTGCAGACTAGTTCAAGGCACAGTGATTTTGGAATGGGTGGAGTAAGACTAGGGGCATGCACAATAAACCAAAAGTTGCAGTGCTATCGGGGCGGCAAGGCCGCGAACGAGCCCTGAGGGAAGAAAAAAAAGCGTCGAGTGTACTCACCAGTTGTGCAAAAGGGACTGATTGTATATTGAACAGGACTCCTGACTCTGCCCAAAACATTTACAATATAGCATATACCACGGTCATCTTGGTTTAATGTAATGCAACAGTTCATGCAACATTTTCTAATCGAATAGTTTTAGAAGAACTTTAACTGCTAAATTTTCGTGTAATAACCGACGACTGACAGATTTATTTTATCCTCTAACAATAGTAAAAATAAATCATATCGTTGCTATGCAACAAAATTTCAATGTTGCTTTATTTAAATTTAATTTCATTATTGTTTGGGAATGTCAAAAATTGTATACCTTCCTTTAAAATATTGAAATCTCATTGATAAGAAATGTCGATATGATGCAAGAAACGAAATGTTAAAGGAAATATAAGACGTCAACACCCCGTCCAAACATACAATACATCTCATGGCTATATTTTTCCACAGGGTGTTAAGAAATTTGGGGTAAAATGCAACGATGGGTTTCACCCTGTATAAATCCAAATTTCTTTACATATTTTTGCAATATTATTAACTATTAAGTAACAAGACCATTCGGGCTACATTTTGTTAAAAAAACCATCAAAATCGGTACACAGCTTAAAAAGTACCTAATTTAAGATTAAATTGGGGCAACATTTTAGGTATGCAAGTGTCTTGTCCAGGAATGTCGTGAATGATAAATTTTTACTGCTCAGTAGATAGTTTAATATTTTTGAAGTTCTCTACCATTGATTTTGATATTCTTACTTATCAAACTTTAGGAACTTCTTAAAGTCTCTGTGGGGAGCTTTGGGCTCGACGGTGATACAATTTTGAGCCGAGTCCTCAAAGCTACCGTAGCCGTTCCATGGAGGTAATTCCCTTTCTTTTGGCAATATATTAACGCTTTCATGGATGTCTGTCGGTAACGGCACAGGTGGGAAATCTGCCCTACCATATTTGACACCATAATATTCTTTTGTGAAATGGTCACAATCAACAAGTACTATTTTTCTACCATAGCAGTTTATAGCACCACCAATAGAAAAGTCGCTCGCCTTGTAGTACTCAACGTCGACTTTGCCGCAGTCTAGGGGGTCCACAATGTAGCGACCTCCTAGAAAAATAAAAAAGGTTTTACTATGAAGCTTATTTGCAAAAAAATGCAGAGAATAATAAAAATAAAAATTCACTAAAAGATAATACATGCACAAAGGCATCTACAGTTTATAAGCACATTTGGAGAACACAAATCACCACAACAGATTTTAAAAAAATCTGATGATCGTTTCACTAACCAAGTTAGCGTCATCAGAGGATGAATAATTCTAAATATCTTATGTCCACAACTCTATTTATATTCTTCTGCATGTAGTCGGTCACTATTAACGATTTAGGCAGGTTCCCTAAATCGTTAGTGACCAACTAACTACAGAAGAATATAAATAGAGTTGTGGATATATATTTTTTTAATTTCAACAACACACCACGAGGGCTCACAGCCTAAATACTATCGTACCGTGGGTGTCGACAAGGAGGAAAGAGGCAACTTGTTAATTCTGGACTTGAAGGTTTGGAGGTTCGGAAGAGAAAGAAAAACATGTGTCGACAAGGAATTCCACAACTTGGAAGTCCTCGGGACAGAAGAGCGGGCATAACAAGATGTTCTATGTCTGGTGACCTGGACAGTAAAAGGGTGCATTCGCTCTGTATATAAGGTATAGAGATTAGCTGGTGAAAAGTATTTGCGAGCCCGGAAGAAGAAACCTAATTTCTTAGCAGCCGCTTCTGCAATTGATGTGACATGTTGGTGCCAATTGAGATTTCGATCCACAGAAATGCCAACAAATGAAAAGGACACATTACTTTTAATAACTTGGTTGTCTATTGTGATGGGTCTAGGGCTGTTGTATCTCGAATGAGATAGAAAGCAAGACTGAGATTTGGTGGAGTTGAATTGTACAATATTTCTACTTCCCCAGTCTAATGTTTTTTGGAGATCCATATAGACAGAACTTCATGAGTATGGTCGAATATTGTATATTTGAGTGGAGGGTGCTGTCGTCCGCGTAACTGTGAACTGGGTTGGATATGCTAGAGAGGAGGTGATTGATATGGAGAAGAAACAAAGTAGGGGCTAAAGCTGAACCTTGAGGGGCTCCTGCATTAATTGGATACAGTTTAGAGGAATGGCCCTCCACGACAACAGAAATGATCCGGTTGGAGAGGAAATTTGCTGTCCAGGTACAGAGTTTTGGTGGCAAGCCATAGGCCGGAAGTTTATTAAGCAGCGCTGCGTGCCAGACCTGGTCGAATGCTTTGGATATGTCTAGAGTGACAATCTGGGATTCACCGTGTTGTTCCATAGTCTTGTTCCAAGAATGGTTGACAAAGGAAAGGAGGTCGGCAGTGGATCAGCGCTGATGGAATCCATACTGCCTGTCGTGGATTAGACTGTGTTTTTCAAGAAATTTTAATAATTCGGTGTTTATATACTTTTCCATAACTTTAGAGACGACTGAAAGGGTAGGAATAGGCCTATAGTTGCTAGAAAGCGCTTTGGATCCTTTCTTGGGGACGCGTTGTACTCTAGCAGTTTTCCAGTTACTAGGGACTATGCCTCTATTGTAAGATGTCTGAAACAGACGAGTCAGAACAGGAGCAAGCTCTGGTGCGCATTTTTCGAGAACAATTGCTGGGATCTCGTCAAGGCGAGAGGCTTTCCTGGTATTAAGAGAAGAGAGCATCTTTCGTACCTTTTTAGTTTTGAAAATGATATCCGTCATTTTATGCGCGACATTGGGGACTGTTGGTAGTCGAACATTTGGATGTGGGTTGAGAGTAGAATTGCCGGCGAACAACGAGGCAAAAAGTTCAGCCTTGTCCAGGGCGGTAGAAACAATTTAATCCCCTGAAACAAGAGGTGGGAACGTGCTCTTGCAGAAATTATTCCCAATAGATTTAGCAAGAGTCTAGAAGGGTTTGCTGCCGTTGAAGCGTGAGAGGACTTTGTTTTTGCTGCAAACGAGTTTTTGCGGACATAGCGGTTTCTTGCGTCGTTAAACGCTTGACGGTTTTCTTTACTGGGATTGTGTAGAATCGTTTTGTGATCTTTTTTGACCTTGCCAAGTCTGACCTTGTCACAGGATTTAGAGAACCAGGGCTTTTGTGTGCCTGAAAAAGTTGTCTGTGTGCGTGGAATAAATAATTCCATGTCAGCTTGGATAATTTCGGTGTCGTTTTGTGAGATATCATAGGGGTCAGGATGAGAGAAGCAAACAGACGCTCATGGAAATGAGGAAAAGTAATCCCGCATTTCGTCTTAGTTCCAAACGATATGTCGGTGTGATGACTGTGTGACCTCTGGCTGGATTACGCAGGAAGCAGTGACCATGCCGTGGTCTGAGCGACCAAGGGGTCGGTGATTGATGTCTTATAGCATTCAGGTTGTGTAGTAAGAAAGAGATCCAAGGGATTTGAACTATGTGTTGGGATGCGAGGAAAGTAAGTAAAAAGTTAATGAGTAAAAGTAAATGAAATAATCTTCAGAAATTTGACAGTTTAATATGAAAGCATATTTCTCACCTTGCAGTCCAGGTCCTAGTACGTTTAGGACGGTAAAAGGAGAATCATCACCCGGTTTTGGTATAGTTTTCGATACTTTGGGCAATTTTCCACGTCTCAGAAATACAGGACCCGAATCACGCCCAGAATTTTCCGGTAACATTTCTATTATTTCTATAGTATCATCTGCCAGATACAGATGAATCTCCAGACGATGCAAATAGCCAAACGGTGTGTCTTGATCGTCCCAATAAGCATTGAACCGCAAGACCTGCAAATAATTTCGTCAACGAATCTTTTAATAAAAGAAAACTGTTTTGCAATTAAAAAATGATTGAATATAAACAAAATAACCTTTTTGTCGTTTTCCAGAAACTTTCCCAGCGTGTCTATGGTTCTGTTAGGCTTTTTTGGTTGCATTCCATCCCTCTCGTGTGATCGGATTTCCATGTAGGGATCAGGAGGTATATTAATTGGATCAGGTACTGCAATGCCAAGTCTATTCAGGAAATTCCTAGTGAATTTGTCACAGTTTGTTATCTTAAAAACTCTCCCATAAAATTCTACTTCTCTGCCAATGTTAAAGTCGATAATGTCATAGAAATTTTCATCCATCGGCGATGGAAAACGTATTCTTTGCCTGCAGATTAGCGTACCTAGAAATACGGAGATATTAAAGATTATAAGTTGTTAACCTATCTGTGAATTGGGAAAAGCAAAAAGAGTAGGTCCAAGGAATTCCCTGCCTGTCGTAAAAGGTAACTGAAGCTGATGCCGCTGTCAAACAAGCATTTTCCTTATGGTCTTACACTACCTAATAATAATATCTACATTACCTGCTTTCGATTTCATCCCCAAATATTCTACCCCGTTAGCTTCTCGATTTTCCCATCGCCCTCTCTATTACACAAACAAACGCGCGCACCTGCCTTTAAATTTGGCACAAGGCAACGGAAGCCATGGCAATGTACATCATGCCTGACGATGCCGTAAAGGGCGAAACTGGTTGCAGAGAAGAAACCGAGCACTTGTGAAGCCATAAAACGAGTCTTTAGGTGTGTATTTAATACGGAACGCTGTCACCAAATAAGTGCAAAAATACTTAATGAAAAATGTCTGGACGCACCAAGTGCGCTATTGAAGTGAATTTTCATAAAAATGTTCCTAATAGCAAATATGTCTCAAATGAAAGTAGGCATCAATCTGGTTATCGGTATAACTTATATAGTAGAAAATTATAATGAAAATTCGCTACCAAAACGCACTTACTGTGTCTCGATTTTTTTTCTTGCAAACGTGCATCATATTTCGTTAAAAAATGCAAAAATGCAATAATATAGGGGTATTCCAAAAAAAAATTGTAGATGTCATCAACGACTTATGGGCTACCCTGTGATTGTCAAAATTATTTGGTAAGATGCAGCTCAAGACACCCTATAAGTAACGTATACATTTTTTTCTCGTATCTTGCATAATAACAATTATATTGATCTGTACCGTAGAAATGCGTAACCCTATATATATATATATATATATATATATATATATATATATATATATATATATATATATATATATATATATATATATATATATATATATATATATATATATATATATATATATATATATATATATATATATATAAACAGATAAAAACTGAAACTAAACCCGGATATGGATTTTAGGTGGCCCAGTTTGCGCTCATTTGAAGAAATCTTTTTAAAATTCAAAAGTTGCGGTCTCATTAACGAATTTTTTCCGCGAAAATTAGCTAACATTTATAGACCGTTGAACCATAAAATTAACTAGAACTACAGCCAAAGCATCAGAGAAAAGGTCTATTTAAATGAAATTTCTGGAAATATTTTAGTAAAATGAAGGACAATGACGGTTGAAGCTGAAACTTAAGGGTTTGCAAAACACTAGTCTTACGACACTTTCTTTACATATGTTACGGTCACCTTTTTGCTATCGTACCATTCTGCTAGATTATACAGAATGTCTCAGACAATTTTAATACTCATTACGCCTTTTTTTAATGAAATAGCCAATAAAACATCAAATCAATAAAAAAAACGTTGAAAATTCGCTACAAAATTATTTGGTAGACACCTTACTTCCCTCCCGTTAGAGGATAAAAATATTGAGATCTAACGGCAAAGAAGGATGATATACTATTCTTATATTTTATTTTTCGTTGATAGGAATTAAATATTAAATTGGAATTTCGCTACGCATAAAATGGGACATTAATGAGGTAGATTGACAATTGAAAAGATGCCGACAATCAAGCCGCTAGCGAGAAGTCATAAATAAAGCATGCCACTTACTGGAAGAAAGCGACGGTTGAAAGCAGAACAGTCCGACCGGGTGTGTGGAAAAAGCAGCACTAAAAAGACGTCTCTCTCAGGCACAAAGAGTATAAATGAGTAAGCGAAGGACAACACATCTCGTCAGCAGGACCGTTACAAGCCTGACACGAACCAAGCCTGGTATTTAACAGAATGTAGAGCTAGTGCCGGGGCAGATTTTCGGTGGTTGCCAAAAAGGCAACAGCAGCAACTAACGTTAACGCGAACTACCTAAGACAACTGTCGTGTTAGGTGAGACGTCGGTGGGTAGTGCACCTAGTGCACTCCCGTTAGCATTGTATTGCTGTGTGTTGGTGCTCCACTGAAGTTAACAAATTTGTGCGGCCCCATTTTAGAAAAAAAATTGTGTCAACGCAAGAGATGTTAGTTCCGAAACAACAGATTTCAGTTTCCGACCTAACAGATTTTCGTTTTCGACGTAACAGACTTTAATTTCGTCCTAACAATTTTCGCTGTCGTCGTAATAGATTTCACTACCGTCGTGACAGGTTTTTTTGTCTTCGTCTGGGTCTTCACCTTTGTGACGAGTCCTCATAATAACCTCAAAATCTAATTCTGAGCTTGAGAGCTAAAATTTAGAGCTGGTATCTAGCTCTGGTATTTAGTATCCATCAGGAGTCCAGATTCATCTCAACTCTCTAAGTCTGACTTCGCACTAGGTCTGGGTGTGCTCTTCACGAAGTCCAGGTCCAGCTGGGGCTTTACTAGGCCTTAATCCAGAGTGGCGTTCATAGCTCTGTCTCGTTGGATGGTGACTTTATGGAAACAAGTGTGTGCTTCTCTAACTTATGCGAATGAGTCGAAATTGTTCACTTATAGACTGTTTTTTTGATTATGATATAAAGAACACTCAAATGAAAGTCATTTAAAAACCAATCAGTTTATTCACAATTTTTAAGCAGTAGGGTTGTTATTAGGGCCGTTTCTTTATTTGAATTATATGCTGTAGCTTACATAATAAACTTAATTAATTACGTATATTTAAACATAAATATTAGTGATCGAAGAGCTGCTTTTTTTTAATTTCAACAACACACCACGAGGGCTTACAACCTAAATAATATCGTGCTGTGGGTGTCGACAAGGAGGAAAGAGGCAACTTGTTAATTCTGGACTTGGAGGTACGGAGGATAAGGAAAAACATGCGCCGGCAAGGAATTCCACAACTTGGAAGTCCTCGGGACAAAAGAGCGGGCATAACAAGATGTTCTATGTCTGGTGACCTGGACAGTAAAAGGGTGCATTCGCTCTGTTCCCCTGGTAGATCTGTTGGGGGCAGCAGGTGGAGGGACTATGGAAGAAAGCTCCTCTCAGCAGTACCCGTGCAGATATCTATAAAAACTCGGGACGCAGCAAGTGCGTTATGGTAGTGAATTTTTATTAAATGCTTCAAATTTAAATAACTCAATTTTCTATAAACTTAGAGAGTTTAATTTCAATACGTAGTAAGGTTTTTCCTAAGGCAAGATATCCACAAAATTTCATTAAAATAACTTTGTAATTTTCGGAGAAAAAAATTTTTTTCGAAAGAAAATTTAAAATTTGAGTAACTCAATTTTCTCTAAACTTAGAAAGTTGAATTTTGGTACGTAGTAAGGTTGAGGCAACATATATAGTAAATTTCATTGAAACAGCTTTGTTACTTTCGGAGAAAAAAAATTTTTTCGAAAGAAAACTCAAAATTTTTCCGGAAAACCCCGTCTGATTTTTCTGGATAACGAACTCATCCAAGCCATTAATAAAAGACAGGCACTTGCCAAGTTTCATCGAAATCGGTTAATTATTTTTTGAGTTATCATATATATATATATATATATATATATATATATATATATATATATATATATATATATATATATATATATATATATATATATACATATAAAAATTAAACCCATTTACAAATGAACTTTAATAAGATATTATGCTGTGACAATACCTCTCTCAAGCACCCTAAAATATAATCAAAATGTGCACAGTTATATATGTGTTATTTCTTTTTCCCTTGTCTTAATACACTACATATTTTATGACAATCGATTTAATTTACTTATTTGATTTCATAAATAGTCGGTTAATAGTGACTTGGAATGAAGTAGACACCACATCTCCAAACATATTAAGATAATATGAGTAAATCAACAGCAACTGGGAATGAATTCGGTCAGTCGCCCAGCCACGTGGTTAAAAAACACTGTTTGTATGATGGTTACAACTCTAGATCTAAATAAAAGGACTGTAACAGCGGCAGAAGCAGAAGTTTGATGAATGAACCAACAGCAACCACATACTTATGATTTAAACATGTTTCAAATTTGAATAGCTCAATTTTCTGTAACCCTAGAAAGCTGAATTTTGGCACATAGTTAGGTATTTCCCAAAGCAATATGTAGACCAAATTTTATCGAAATTTTCGGAAAAAAAAATTTTTTTTGAAAGAAAACTCAAAATTTTCCCGGAGAACCCCGTCCGATTTTCCTGGCCAACGAACTCATCCAAGCCATTAATAAAAGAAAGGCACTTGCCGAGTTTCATCTAAATCGGTTAATTATTTTTTGAGTTATCAGAGGGATACCTATATATATATATATATATATATATATATATATATATATATATATATATATATATATATATATATATATATATATATATATATATATATATATATATATATAAGCATATAAAAATTCAAACTGACCCCGGATATGGGTTCTAGGGGTCCTAATTCGCGCTCATTTGAAAGAATTTTTGCAAAGTCTCACCATCGATACCTCTCTATTAGTGAATTTTTTTAATAAAAATTCACTAAAAGAGTCTTCATTAAAGTGCTGCGAACATAAATAAGAATATTTCGGCAGCGTATCCGTTTTTATACTTAAGGCTGCGCACCATTTTTCTCTCATTTCTTTAATAGATGGAAACCTAATAATAGTGCCAAACTGACGTGCCGCCGCTGAAAATAGCAAACAGCAAGGTACTTACGTATGCAGAGACACCGTTGCCACATCCCCAGGTAATCTTCTACAAACAATACACCTTTTCACCATTTTGCCAAAACAAAACTCAAAATCTTTATTGCCAATCAAGGTAACACATAAAACTAAACTCTCAGTATACTTGCATACTATTCACAGACAAATACAAGCCACAACTGAGGATTAATAAAAATCTAGATACTTCACATGCAGCAGGAAAACGATTTAAAATAATGGGCTGAGTTTTCTGGTTATATTTACATAAAGAAGGGAGAAACCAAGGAAAATATATGTTAGTACATCTTTACATTCATAAATAAGCCCTAATGAAAGTGTAATGTCTTAAGTGACAGAAAAGTAATAAATTTGTCATCCTCAATGACTTCCTTGTCATCATATTCGGCGATTTAAGGATGAATTATTACATAGCGGCAACGCGTTAGCCACCACCCAATCAGAGCAGAGGACCGATGTAAACATAGAGTCCCTTGAATGTTGGCTTCAAACAATTCGGCTGTGTGCCCAGTCTATTCGTAGATAGATAGTCAATGGTTACAACTCTAGCTCTAAATAAAAGGACTGTAACAGCGGCAGAAGCAGAAGTCAATGGAAGGTTTGTGTATTCGGGAAACTATTCACTATTAATAACAACAATTGACTAAAAACGCTGCGAGTTGTAAGGCAAAAATAATTATACTACAAAGGTTATAAATGATAATACATTACAATAGGGTTATATATAATCGTAAATGCTTCCAATGATTAACAATCAGTGAATTCAGTATTATTGACATTTCTCGGAAACTTACAAATGAATCTCATGAGTCAATAAGAAAAGCATTGACTAACCAACAGCAACCACATGCTTATGATTTAAACATGTTTCAAATTTGAATAGCTCAATTTTCTGTAACCCTAGAAAGCTGAATTTTGGCACATAGTTAGGTATTTCCCAAAGCAATATGTAGACCAAATTTTATCGAAATTTTCGGAAAAAAATTTTTTTTTGAAAGAAAACTCAAAATTTTCCCGGAAAACCCCGTCCGATTTTCCTGGCCAACGAACTCATCCAAGCCATTAATAAAAGAAAGGCACTTACCGAGTTTCATCTAAATCGGTTAATTATTTTTTGAGTTCATCAGACGGATACATATATATATATATATATATATATATATATATATATATATATATATATATATATATATATATATATATATATATATATATATATATATATATATATATATATATATATATATATATATATATAAGCATATAAAAATTCAAACTGACCCCGGATATGGGTTCTAGGGGTCCTAATTCGCGCTCATTTGAAAGAATTTTTGCAAAGTCTCACCATCGATACCTCTCTATTAGTGAATTTTTTTAATAAAAATTCACTAAAAGAGAGAGGGGTCACCATTGGCACGTCGGTGGGCAAGGGATGGCAGCCTTTGGGTGAGGGTAGGGTCACCAATGAGACGTATAGATCTCTTCTGAATGGAGTCCAGGATAGCGAGTGTAGAAGCGGCAGCAGCACCCCAGATGTGGGAGCAGTATTCGAGGTTTGGCCTTATTTGTGAAGTATATAAGGTATAGAGATTAGCTGGTGAAAAGCTGGCGTTTAAACATTTTCTTCTTATTTATTGTAAATCCATTCACAAAATTTCACAAAACAAATTTGGCCTTAGATAAAAAATCATTTTGCAATTAGGCACGCAACTCAAATAATTTGTGCAGTTCTATCTGGCCAGAGAAAGTATTAAAATAGAAAGTCACCTATTTGATTAGATGTAAGAACATTTTTGGATTACCAATAATATTCCTCTTTTGTCTTTTTTTAAAGAATTTACTGTTTTAAACTTCATAAAACAATGCATACAACACCATGCCAAATTTATTTATGATTGATAAAAACTTACAGTTGTCTTTTACTTCTATTTAATTTAATAATCATTTTCTTATCAAGCTCTTTTGAGTTCGGCAATTTTATATTTTCGAGATTCCCGATATATCCAAACAATAAGCATCTACGTAACCAGCGTCTTGGACTGGAGGCCTACGAAATGTGCGACTTTGGTCAAGACTGATAGTAAGTATTTAGTCTATCATCCTTGTAAACTGACGAGGTGACCTCTTAATCTTGTCTCTGATTATTAAAATTAGCCTTGCCCTTGCTTAGTTATTTGCAACAAAATTTGTCTCGCCCGTCGGGTTAATTATTAATAAATATTTTAAAATTTGAAGCTTAGATTAATTAATGTTCCTGTCTTTGTCTTATGAATAAATAGGGTAGGGTCTAAAGCTTACTATTCCCGAGTTAGAACGGTTACACATAATCCATATTTTTTTCAGGTTCTTTGCCTACCAAGGATAATAACCGAACGTCTACAGACCGCCGTACACGAGCTGCAAGGCTGGTATAGGAAATCTTGTGTAGCCATAAACCCAGATAAATGTTCAGCAGTCATATTCTCTAAGAGGAGACACACACCTCACGACACGTATTATTATTTAACCGTCTAATTCCCTGGCAAGACTCCGCCAAATACCTCGAGGTTTTCCTCGACAAACGCTTAACATGGCGCCCCCATGTACAACATGCCTGACGTTAAGCCTCAATGTTCATCTCGAAGCTGTTCCCACTTCTTAATAGAAATTCCAATTTGTCCATGAACAATAAACTGCTCATATACAAAGTCATAATCCAGCCAGCCTTGACTTATGCATCCCGCGCCTGCATAGGCCACCGTGGCCGACACACACATCAAGACCCTTCAAGTCATCCAGAATAAAATTCTGAGAATGGTTACCGGAGCGCCAGGGTTTGTCAGAAACAGTTAGATTCACTCTGATCTGGGGATGCCTTCGATTCTTGAGTTCATAACCGACTACAATGAGCAACTTCCACATAGGCATAAGCGTCCAAAGCTTATACTTACCTGATAACGCCCCCGCGGCAAAAACAGAATGGAAACATTCAAACGCAAACGTCATTGTGTGAAATCTTTCGACGGAGGTAGGGACTAAGGTCCAGCACTCCAGGGAGCGGAGTTTTTAGTGAGCAAGAGTCTCACAGTACCTCGATATCCCACGTACCACTGTCTTGTGAATGAGGTCTGCATGATGCATTTCTCTACTCCTGTATCAAAAAAAAGGTTATTTGCTTAAATTTTGCCAGGTTTGAAGTTTCAAATCGCGACTTTGACGTTTTGAGGAAAACCCCAATTTTTTATGCCCATACCTTTTTGTCTTTAAACTTGCAGATCTAAATTTTCTTACATGGTTCACCCTTTATAATACAAACACGCGTAGCAAATTTGGTTGCCCTTACTGTGTTATTTCCGGATATATAATTTTTTTCCGAAAGAAAACACAAAATTTTCCGGGAAAACTTAGGCGGAGTTTCTTGCCTAACGAACTTATTCAAGCCACTTGCAACAGGTAGGTACTCAGAAAATTGGATCGAAATCGGCCCATTATTTTTTCAGTTATCGGTTTGATACATATATGTATATATAAACATATAAAAATTGAAACTGATTTAAATACAACTCACCTTGTCCTATACCACTATTTTCTACTTTAGGTTCAATAACTTGAATTGTACCATCTTCCAGGAAGAAATATATTTTTACTTTACGTATCTGAAACGGGGATCCCCTCATTTCCTGCAATGTCTCCTTGAAAAAGGCATTAAAAGCCAACATCTGAAAACACACATTTAGTAAAGTAGCTCAAATTAATTGAAAACAATGTCTTGTTATACTTGCTTATCAAATGCTATCCAAGCTGGTAATTCTGTGACTTCTCCTCTTGCGTAAATAGAAGGGTATCGGTCTGTAAGTGGACCAAACATGTTTGGTTTGACTTTTTCCTTCAAAGCTGGTACGCCTTGACCAATAAAGTCGAATTGGGGATCCAAATTGAACCTCGTTCGTCCAATCTAGTAAATAAAAATATTTATGTTTTGTAATAATACTGCTTGTAATATCATTGATGTAGAAACACTAACCCGATTTGACGTTTTAGGCGGGAGCCTCCCGTTTTCTTGGCGATACTCTTTTTTTTTATATCTCAACAACACACCACGAGGGTTTACAGCCTAAACACTATCGTACCGTGGATGTCGACAAGGAGGAAAGAGGCAACTTGTTAATTCTGGACTTGAAGGTTCGGAGGAGAAGGAAAAACATGTGCCGGCAAGGAATTCCACAACTTGCAAGTCCTCGGGATAAAAGAGCAGGCATAACAAGATATTCTATGTCTGGTGACCTAGACAGTAAAAGGGTGCTTTCGCTCTGTTACCTTGGTAGATCTGTTGTGGGCAGCAGGTGGAGGAACTATGGAAGAAAGCTCATCTGAGCAGTGCCCGTGCAGATATCTATAAAAGAGGAAAGGTCCAACGGCACGTCGGTGGGCAAGGGATGGCAGCCTTTGGGTAAGGGAAGGGTCACCGATGAGACGTATAGCTCTCTCCTGAATGTAGTTCAGGATAGCGAGTGTAGAAGCGGCACCCCAGATGTGGGAGCAGTATTCGAGGTTTGGCCTTATTTGTGAACTATATAAGGTATAGAGATTAGCTGGTGAAAAATATTTGCGAGCCCGGAAGAGGAAACCTAATTTCTTAGCAGCCGCTTCTGCAATTGATGTGACATGTTGGTGCCAATTGAGATTTCGATCAACAGAAATGCCAACAAGTGAAAAAGACTCATTACTTTGAATAACTTGGTTGTTCATTGTGATGCGTCTAGGATTGGTGTATCTCTTATGAGAAAGAAAGCAAGACTGAGATTTGGTCTACTTCCCCAGTCTAATATTTTTTGGAGGTTCACGGAGACAGAACCCTCCATGAGTCTGGGATCCTCATCTAATTGGGCTAAAGAGACAGGCTTAGAATATTGTGTATTTGAGTGGAGGGTCCTGTCGTCCACGTAACTGTAAACTGGGTTGGATGTGCTAGAGAGGAGGTCATTGATGTGGAGAAGAAACAAAGTAGGGGCTAAAGCTGAACCTTGAGGAACTCATGCATTAATTGGATACAGTTTAGAGGAATTGCCATCTACGACAACAGAAACGCTTCGGTTGGAGAGGAAATTTGCTGCCCGGGTACAGAGTTTTGGTGGTAGGCCATAGGCCGGAAGCTTATTAAGCAGCGCTGCGTGCCAGACCTGGTCGAATGCTTATTGGATATGTCTAGAGAGACAATCTGGGATTCACCGTGTAGTTCCATAGACTTGTTCCAAGAATGGGTGACAAAGGAAAGGAGGTCGGCAGTTGATCTGCGCTGACGGAATCCATACAGTTTTTAACACTCCCCTGTTTCACAATAGAAAGTTCGCTTCTATAGTTTGCAACTCTTATTATACAATATAATAAGATTATAGGGTGAAATCCGCCACAGGTGAAATATTAATGTAGGTACTTATACTGAAAGTTATAAAGTGCCCACAGTCAGAAACCATCCCCCATTCTGGCCGCTTTTTTGGGTTACTGAGAGAAATCAGATATGAAACAATGCCTCCCGCTTCATTAATGCACATATCTGGCAACCCTGCTTTAATTATGACGTCACAGTAATATGAAATATAATAAACGTTATTTGTTAAGATAGTATAGTTGTCTTTTAAGTTACTTTGGTTAGCAATGAAAACTCACCAACTAACACAAAAGATTAAGAGAAACCATTCAAATTACTTAACAGCTTTTACGTATAACACTAAAAAACTAAGAAACATTGCAAAAATGCCATGCGATGGTCACACCATTTTTAATAATCATACTAGAGGTGAAAAAAATCGAAAATTTGTTTAAAATGAACATCACATGGGTGCGCCAAATCCATATAAAAATGTTCGGGACGCAGCAAGTGCATAATGGTAGTGAATTTTTCATAAGAATTGTAAATTATTCGTAAGATATATTATTAAAATAATTCTTTAAATTTAAATGGAACTGGGAGACCAGTTTTAGGGGTCTCAGTCAGCGATTATTTGAAGAAGTTTCTATTTTCTATAGAGCTAGAAAATTATAATTTGGTAGAAATATATCTAAGTCCTGCAAGTCTCTTTAAAAAAATTGTGTTACAAATTTCATTAATGTCACAAAAGTTTTCTAGAAAAAAAACTAATTATTTACAAAGGGAATGTACCTGCCAAATCATAAATATGACAGGTATTTTTCCTTTTAATTGCTTGGATGGTTTTGTTTTAGTCAACCCAATCGGACTAGTTTTTGCAAACAAAACAACAACAAAAGTTTTTTAAAACTAACTTGTAGTTATCTGCGAAGCTCGTTATGTTATTTTTCTTTAATTTAGTACCCAGTTTGCTTTTACATAGGTGTTACTATGGTTCAAGATTGAGGATTCTGACTTAATTAGAAAATTCACTTATCGGAAATCAAATATTTTTACAAAAATTCTCTACCATAATGTATTTGCTGCACCCCGACCTTTCTCAACATTTATTTACTTTTGTTGTATCCACACTTTTTGAAAATGACGAAATATTGTAGCTCTCTATGTAAGACTGACAAACAAGGCAACCTAAATTTCATTTTTGGAAAAATATTTTAAACAAATGAAATCGGGTAACAATTTAAACATAAATTGGAAATCTTGGTACGCTGCTTTGTCCCAGGGGTTCCCCTTCCCCTTCTGCATGACAGCAACCACCCTCAATGGATAAACAAGAACAATGTAAACCAGAAAAGTTTTTTTGGGAACAACCCACAAGAAAGTAACGGGACTGCGGTGAATATAGGGGTTCTGGGCGGGGCGTTTTCTTTTTATTTGGTAAAGGTTCACTTTGTCACCTTAAAATAGTTTCGGAGATTTGCATGGTACATGAGGACACAAAATCGTGCGCACTGTTGCCAGATTTACATATAAGAGTAATTTCTAGTGTGTTTTTCCCTTAGGGCTCGTCCGCGTCTTTGCCGCTCCGATAGCACCGCAGCCTTTGGCTTATTGTGCATGCCCTAGTGTGTTTGGTATAAAAGAATAACATGAAATGCCTCGCTAACGCCCCCGCGGCAAAAACAGAATGGAAATATTTAAACCCAAACGTCATTGTGTGAAATCTTTCCGACGTAGTTATGGACTAAGGTCCGGTACTCGTTGGAGGGAGTTTTAATGAGTAGGAGTCTCACAGTACCGCAAAACCCCCACGCACTGCGGTGTTGTGAATGAGGTTTGAATGTAGCATTTCTCCCTCCAGTATCCATCAAATAAAAATAAAAAACTCTATACTATATCCACAGAAAACTAAACATCAATTCCATATACATAAATAACATTTACAATGATTATATTTGTAAGCTCCGTGATATGTATAAACTATATTAGTGTACCTTTTCCATTTCTCCATTTAGCTCTAGAACCTAATAGAAAATGATAAAAGAGTGCAAAACGATTAGGAAATGAAATATGATCAAGTTTTGAGAGTGGTATTAAATACGCGGAGTTATTTAATCGTATTAAATTTAATTCTAGGCAAGCTACTGCTCTCAGCTCTAAGCTTTAACGAACACTTCGTCCGTTTTACAATGCATAAATAAAACAAAAACAGGAAGGCCACAAAACAAAGATTTCTTTCAAATAAAGCATAACTTATTTTAACTGTCAGACATAGAACAACGGTCGGCTGTAAGAAACCTATAAAATACTGTTGTGTTTTCGATACCAAAATTAAATGTTTACAAGCCTGACACACAAACGGATTTTAATTAGATATTTACTATTTTATGCTGGCTTACATTTTGCCATCATTGGAAAAAATATTAATTTTTTATGATCACTTACGTTTGGATTGAAAGAAAATCCTGGTAGACATGGCAGTTTGGGGCACCTTGCAGCCATGTTTTCAGTAAAAAATAAAAAATGTAAAAATCAAAACGTTTTTCAACGGTTTATGATATATAATGTTTAACCAACAGTTATAGATAGACTAAGTGACAACAAATGTCAGCTTGTCGATATCGAATCAGATATCTTGGATATTTCTGTTGAATCAATAAGGGGGCATGGTACACGCCATTTCGGTCTTTTAAAGAAAAATCAATATTATGTTTAATGGCGCTTCTTAAAGGATCTTAATGTAAGAAAATTTTAAAAGTAAATAAACGAAGTCTAAAAAAAATGGAAAGAAACACGTGGGTTGTATAGGTGCATACATTTCACTAGGTGAAAATTGGAACCTATGATGAGCACTGACAAATACACTTACGGAACCTAAATTACCACAATACATTTTTAATGACCTGAAGATCGTTTCACTAACACAGCGTCAGAGGCTTAAGAATTTTTCATGCTTCGATGACCCAAACTTATTGTTAGTGAAACGATCGTCAGGTCTTCAAAAAATTGTGTTGTGGTGGTTTGAGTTCTCTAAGTGCACTTATACATACAGAGTGTGCTAATTAAAACTCCCCACCTAGAAAATATCAGAATTAAAAAAAAAAGAAAAAAAAACGAGATTGAGTCGATTTTGTTTTCAAGGAGATATCTGATAACGTAACTTTTGGTGTCTTGTAACCTACCGCTTAGGCAGGGACGTAAAGTACACTTAAATTTGAAATGCCACCCTATGTTAAATGATGCCTCATTTTAAAGCTTTCTCAATTATGCTCACAACATATGACTTTTAGTAAATTTTCATTTGGAAAATTCACTAATAGAGAGGTATCGATTGTAAGATTTTTGGAAAATATCTTCACATGAGCGCGAATTAGGGCCCCTAGAACCCAAATCCAAGGTCAGCTGAAAAGTTTATGTATATATATATATATATATATATATATATATATATATATATATATATATATATATATATATATATATATATATATATATATATATATATATATATATATATATATATATATATATATATATATATATATATCCAACCAAATTTGGCGATTCCCTTCATTTTGTTAATAACTTGGATGAGTTCGTTAGACAGTTTTGACACTTACTTACTTTTATAAAAAAATGTGAAAAACTGTTTGAAAACGCAATATCTTTTAAATTACTAGAAGTATGAAACCAAAACTTTACACGCACGTATATATCGTGTTAGTGGTCCTCTACACCAAATTCGAACTTAACCGGTTCAGTAAATTCAAATGTGAGCGAAAAGTGCAAAAAAACAGCTTAGTTGGACCTCTATAAGCTGCCTTTATCCCATTTTGCAGCTGTACCTCCTTACAATTCTGTTTATCCCGCCTAGAACCCCTATATTTACCGTAGGTCCCGTAACTTTCTTGCGGGTTGTTCCCCAGAAACTTTTCTTGTTTATATTGTTCTTGTTTATGCATTGGGGGTGGTTGTATGCATGCAGAAGGTGAAGGGGAACCTCTGAGACAAAGCAGCGAACCAAGATTTCTAATTTATGTTTAAATTGTTACCTCATTTCATTTGCTTCAAATATTTTTCCCAAAATGAAATTTAGGTTGCCTTGTTTGTCAGTTTTACATAGAGACCTACATTATTTCATCATTTTCAAAAAGTGTGGATACAACAACAGTAGATAAATGTTGAAAAAGGTCTGTGTGCAGCAAACAGATTAAGGTAGAGAGTTTTTGTAAAAAATTTTGAAATCCTATAACTCAATTTCCTATTAGGCTAGAATCTTTAATCCTGAACCATAGTAACACCTATGTAAACGAAGCCTGGGTACTAAGTTAAAGAAAAATAACCTAATGAGCTTCGCTGATAAGTACAAGTCGGTTTTAAAAAACATTTTTTGTTGTTTTGTTTGCAAAATCTAGTTCGATTGGCTTGACTAAAACAAAACCATCCAAGCAATTAAAAGGAAAAATACCTGCCATATTTATGATTTGGCAAGTACATTCCCTTTGTAAATAATTAACTTTTTTTACTTTCAACATAGAAGACCTTAATTTTGTTCCAGAGTTTGGTTTTCACAACAACTCAGCTTGCCAAATGTGGTTGTCATAGCGTTGTTATTTTCGGAGATACGATTTTTCCAGAAGAAAACATAAATTTTTTCCGGAAAAACTAGTCCGATTTTCCTGGCTAAGAACTTATCCAAGCCACTTGCAAAAATAATTTACTCACAAAATTTTATTAAACTCGGCCTTCTATTTTTTGACTTATCGGTGTGATACATACATACATACAACATACATACACACACACAAATATATATATATATATATATATATATATATATATATATATATATATATATATATATATATATATATATATATATATATATATTATATATGTGTGTGTGAATTTTTTAAAGAAAATTCACTAAAACTTGACATTTAATTTATCTCGTAAATATGGATGAGTTTATCAGTCAGCCTAATAGTACAAGTTTTGAAGTTTCTGCGTAAATGGGTAAATTGGAGTAATAAAATTTGAAATATTTTTGGAAATTCCCTACTATACAATGTATTTATAGAGCATCGGTGGTTCAGGGGTTAGAACGTGTGCCTCTGAACTGAAGGGTACTGGGTTCGATCCCAGGGTTCCACTTTCACTTTTTCAGTACAAACTGTAACCTTAACATAAACCGAGGTTCTGGCATTGTATTTGAGCAAGTTGAATGTCTGCACGTTCCGCCTTTCGGAGGGGACGTAAAGCCGTCGGTCCCATGTCTATGCGATGTTGGACACGTTAAAGATCCCTACCCTCCTTACAGAAAGGCAAAATTTACAGGATAGTGAGGTTAAACTGCTCCTTGGCGTCGGTGATTGCCCATAGTCGGGAAATAGACCGACGTCAAAGAAACAACACACACAACACAACACACAATGTATTTAACACAAGGATATAACTGATTTACTTTAGCGATTTTTCGTTGAAAACATTCGCTACAGAGGAAACCGCGACTTTTCAATTTCGAAGAATTCCTTCAAGTGAGCCCGAACAAGGTACCCTTGAATTGACTTTTGAGCGGCCAGTTTCAGACTATATATATATATATATATATATATATATATATATATATATATATATATATATATATATATATATATATATATATATATATATATATATATATATATATATATATATCGTTTGAAAGCGTTAAAATCGTAATTTCGCCAATAAGCCATTCTTTTTACAAAAGCAGTAGCTATATTAGCAAACAGCAGGTTATCATAATTTTTGACAAGTTTCAAATTTATCTTTCTTTTTCTTCTCCTGTTTTTTCTAAGACCCCCCCCCCCTCCTCTCTTTTTTTGTGACAAAAACGTTAGACATCAAATACTATGCTTAATGCTTTTGAAAGTGTTTATACATCAAGGTCGATTAAGAACAAAGCTTCAGTGAATGAATCGTGCGGCACCTTTAATTTCAAGCCCTTTATTTTCATTTTGCATTTGACCAGCTAAACACTCCTAATCTGTCTGGCAGAATAATAAATTATTGTCAATAACTCAGCCGGTCTATACAGATACATAGGCTCTGCCTTTAGTTCTCGACTCAAAAATACCCTTTCGTTTTCTTTGTACCTAAGAAGTCAATATAAATACTTGTTTTTATGTAGGATTTTAGTTGAATTATGCATCCTTTGTTAAAGTTAACACTGTGAAGAAAACAGTCGTTTGCTTCTTTCAAAAAGATGGGCGGCTGTTATTGGTCTGTTCGCCACATGTGCTTGTCGGCGTTCTTATAACCGGCTCCAATATTCATAAAGTGAAATTTTTAGATCAAAAAGAACGTAACGTGTAGCTTCCTTAAATATCTCGGGACCTTTCATTTTAAGCCCATTATCCTTAGATTAGATACAAGCTTATAAATTTGCCAACCAGAAGATTAAAGTAGTTCTTCGACCTCGTCCGTTCAATATTGACACAATAGACAAACGATGGGTCGCCGACTACAATTTTTACTTCGGATTAGTTCGTCTACCCAGGTGCGATATAAATACACTGTAGCTGTATATTTAATTTTAGAATCTTTCATCCTCTGATGATGCTGACGTTGTCAGCGAAATGATCGTAAGGTCTTTAAAATATGTGTTGTGGCGATTTGGGTTCTCCAAGTGTCAGTGGCGATTTCTCCTAGTGAGCTAGGTGTGCGCCGCACACCCTAAAATATAATTAAAATGTGCACAGTTAAATATGTTTTATTTCTTTTTCCCTTAGTCTTAATACACTACATATGTTATGACAATCGATTTAATTTACTTATTTGATTTCATAAATAGTCGGTTAATAGTGACTTGGAATGAAGTCGGCACCACGTCTTCATTCAGAAAATATGAGTAGGTCAATAGCAACTGGGAATGAATTCGGGTTAGGTGTGCGTTGTTATTTCCGAACAACTTCACTCGACAGAGCTGTATTGGTATACAATACAGTCCCCCACCCATGTGTTTAAAATAGTAAGGAAATACCATTCGTTTTAACACTGCAGTGAGCGATAAAAATACCGCTCAAGACAAATGAATGGAACGCCGGTTTAACAAACGTTGTGATAGCATTATTTACAAACATTACAACTGCGCTTGCCTGGACCACAGTATTCTAGAATCAAAGACTATAATACATTTTAGTAAATTTTCGTAGAAAAAAAATCACTAATGGGGAGATCTCGACTTTTGAATTTTGAAAAATTGTTTGCAAATGAGCGCGAACTAGGACCCCTAGAACCCATATCCGGGGTCAGTTTCAATTTTTATATATAAGAATTTAATTTGAGTCAAGTTTTAAAATATAGAAATTTTTGATTAAAATGAAGAAACTGATTTCAAGTACCATCCATATTTCTAGAAATTGTAATGGTACATAATGAGGTGAGGTAATTTTGGAGATTAGAAATCAGATGACAGAACTTTAGAACAATTGACATTTAGATTAAAATTTAGTCAAAATTGCATCATTTGCAGTCACAAGTTTAGACTTATTTGTAAGATGCTTTGTACTATTTATATAACAATAAACTATATATATATATATATATATATATATATATATATATATATATATATATATATATATATATATATATATATATATATATATATATATATATATACATAGGTATCACACCGATAACTCAAAATATAATCGGCCGATTTTGATAAAATTTGGCATGTACCTTCCTTCTGTAAATGTATTGGATAATTTCGTTAGTCAGGAAAATCTGACAAGGTTTTCCGGGAAAATTTTGAGTTTTTATTCGAAAAAAATTTGTATCTCAAAAAATAAAAAAGATAAGATAACCAAATTTGGTAGGTAGGTTTACGATATAAAAATTAAACTATACACCAAAATTTAGATTTCTATGTTCCAAGATAAAAAAGTTATAATAAAATATTTTGTGCCAGATCATTTCTATGAAAATTCACTACCATAACGCACTTGCTGCATCCAGGATTTTTACACATTTTATTATTTAGTACCATATTAACATTGAACTACTTTTAATGTTTACAGTTTTCACCCCGTTCCGGACAGTGCTAACGCTAACACAAATTTGTGTGAAGAGAACAGCTTGATAATAATTCCATGTTCTTTTCGTGTTTTAAAGTTTTAAGTGACTTTTTAATTTGTTAGTGTTGCAGTGGGAAATTAATATATATATATATATATATATATATATATATATATATATATATATATATATATATATATATATATATATATATATATATATATATATATATATATATATATATATATATATGTACATTTAGTGTTAATAATTTTTAAAACCACCACTAACAGCAACTCGTTACCGCACACCCGAACATTTTGGTCAGGAGACGCCACTGCCAAGTGTACTTATTAGTATTAGTGCTCATCACGAGTTCCAGTTTTCACATAGTGAACAATAATATAATCTTATATTATTCTATTTTTAATAGCAGTAAGAGGAAACAATATAAAATTGGACATGATCTCAACTTGACAACAAACCATCGTTTTCCGTTTATCAATGATCACCAGTGATTCATATAAAAGCAATAAAAATATTTCTTTGATTAATAAATATCAAGTGCATTTTATAGCCAACCAAGGAATCGACAACGAAACTGTCTTATACTAGGCAACCAACAATGCACAATATAAATTAAAGATCTCCGAAGAAAGCAACGAAAGATTGATACATGGGTGTGTCAAAATGAATAAGAAATAGCAACCATGCAGAGTATTTTCCGTATAAAACGATCGACCACTCTATCCCTGTTTAAAAATAAATTTCTGATTTCTTGATTCATTTTTTATCGTTTATGTTCTGTGATGGTTGATCGTTTCATTTTATTACCTTCGAAGCTGCACGAATGAAAAGTTATCAGTGTTATTCGCTCAAATTAAAATAGACTCACAGTTTCACTAATGATTTCGCGTATGTTTTACTTTTAAGATTAATATGATAATATTAAATGTTTTGATAACATCAGTTATGCAAAATAGGTTAGGTTCCTAGTCATCCTAGTTGTTGCCAGTGTTATTTAGTTGAGGAGGGACTGTGACCCAGAATTAAATAAAAAGTAAAGGAGATAATCGTTTTCTGTAAATTTTATACTAAAAATAGTGATAAATTAAATTTAAAATCATGAGTATGAGTAAAGAATGTGATAAAAAAGGTGTTGTCATACAGAAAAAGTCTGCAGAAACCAGTATAATCAATTATGTCCTAAATGGGTTGAAGAAGGTAAGTCAGTTTTTTAATAGCAAAAATTCCCATTAAGAATATTCGCCTTTGAGAGATATCAATGGCAAGACTTTGCAAAAATCATACTTCAAAGTGGCGCGAATTAGAACCCTAAGCTAACATCCATTTTTTAAAATTAATCATCTAGTGATCATTGGTTGTTCATGAATGATTTATTCATTTGTTTATTAATTTATAATTAGAACATTTTTTTACATAGGTACATTAATATGTAACCAAGTAGGTAGGTACTTATAACATTTTATAACATTATTAAGTGCCTATTTTAAAGTACTCAAGTCATACCTATGATATGTTCCATTTTCTTGCATTATTTAGGCATTGATTTGTTTATTACTTTGTAATTAGAACAGTTTTTTGCTTTAATAAATATGTAACAATATTTTGGGTAGCACCACATTTTGCACCACATTTTGTAAAAATGGGTGTAGTTATAAATATTGAATAATGTAGATGCAGTGACTTCTTCTCTGGCTTCACAAATGTTGGTTTTCTTCGCTGTAACCGGTTGCACCCTGTGAAAGCATTATAAAAGGGTGAAACTGGTTATGAGGAAGATACCAAATGCTTGTGAAGCCAGAAAAAGAGTCTTTACATCTGTATTTAGTACAGAATGGTTTCACAAAGTAAGGGCAACAACAATTAATGGATGTAAATGTTGCGTTATTTGTTTAATTCATATCTTTTAAAAATTTATATCAAAAATGTATAGGCACTTGTGAATAAAGCAAAGGCCAAAAATGTCTGCTTAGGTAGGTACCTGTCTACACAAAACAAAGCAAAATAAAATGAAATAAGTAAGTCTGTACGCAGTAAGTGCGTTATGGTAGTGAATTTTCATAGAATTGATCTGACAACAAATATTTTGTTATATATTTTTTCTTGTAACATAGAAAAATAAAGTTTAGTATATAGTTTCCTTTTAATATTGTAAACTTACGTACCAAATTTGGTTACCATAGCTTTTCTATTTTTCGAGATACAACTTTTTTCCGAAAGAAAACCCAAAATTTTCCCGGAAAAACTGGTTCGATTTTCGTGGCTAACGAACTTAGCCAAGCCAGTTACAAAAGGAAGGTACATGCCAAATTGTATCATAATCAGACCATTATTTTTTGAGTTATCAGTGTGATACATATATATATATATATATATATATATATATATATATATATATATATATATATATATATATATATATATATATATATATATATATATATATATATATATATATATATATATATATATACATATAAAAATTGAAACTGACCCCGGATATGGGTTCTGGGTCCTAGTTCGCGCTCATTTGAAGACATTTTTTCAAAATTCAAAAGTTGGGATCTCCCCATTATTGAATTTTTTCTACGAAAATTCATTAAAAAGCCGGGATGCAGCAAGTGTGTTATGGTAGTGAATTTTCATAGAAATGATCTGGCACCAAATTTTTTTTAAATTAAATGCTTATAATTTTTTTCTTGTAACATAGAGATCTAAATTTTGGTGCGTGGTTTACCTTTTATAACCTAAAGCTACATATCAAATTCGGTTACCATAGCTTTGTAATTTTCGGAGATTTTTTTTTTCTGAAAGAAAACCCAACATTTTCACAGAAAACCTGGTCTGATTTTGCTGGCTAACGAACTTATCAAAGTTACTTACCAAAGGATGATATATGCTATATCTATAGCTTTGTTATTTCAGAAAATACAAAAATTTTCCCGGACTTTCCTAGCTAACTATATATATATATATATATATATATATATATATATATATATATATATATATATATATATATATATATATATATATATATATATATATATATATATATATATATATATATATATATATATATATATATATATATATATATATATATATATATATTCTATTTTATGAAATAACAAAGCTACGGCAAACAAATTTGGTACGCAGGTTTATGTTATAAAGAGTAAACAACGTACTAAAATTTGGGTCTCTAGGCTAAAAGAAAAACAAGTTATAGACCTTATCTTATTGCATTTTTGCCCATGTGCTTTTCGATTGAATTGATATCCCATAAGTTAATTATTTCTTCTGTTTATACTGGTAATTTTGCTTCCAGGCATGTGTAGTAGGAGTAGTGTACTTTTTCGGATACATGCAATGGTCTGTAGCATGGTTTGTAGCTCCGGTAATCCTGTGGGTTCTAAAGGACCAGTGGAAGAAGGAAAAAGTACGAAGGAGACACATACAACAAACTACAGCCTTGTCAAATGAACAAGATGTAGTTTTAGCTAGACTGAACGACCTTCCAGCCTGGGTGAGCCTGTTTTAATTATTACAATTTTATTTTTTTATTAACTTATCTTGTTATATATATCACTGTTTGACCTTGTAACATTTAAAATACCCTGTAGTATGCCGTAAATAAGTTGTAAATATATTAGAGCGCCATCTAGTATGTGAAATTGTAAAATAATGAAATAATAATAGGTGTATTTTACATTTTTACATTACATATTATTGAACACGCTGTTAAAAGTGATGTAACACCAAAACAATTTTTTTCGGTAGATCGTTTGTAACGTTTGAAAACGAAATATCTTATAGAAAAATCCGCAACTAAAAAACGTGGATGGATACCTAAAAATTCATAAACTAAACATTCCTGTTAGACCGGTAGTTAGTTGTGTGAATACATCTGGTCATAAGATAGCTAGCAGATTGGTTTCACTTATTAAATAAAACAATTACGCTCTTAGTAGGTATTTAGTTAAAAATTCGTCACATAGTAAATTAGTTTTGTTTGATAATTCTAGCTTGTATTCTAAAATACATCCTAGAGAATGCTTTCTTAGAAAACATTGTACTAGAAAATAATGTAAATGTCATCAAAGGACAAGAAATAAAGTATCTTTTTAACGAATGTATAAAACAAAACTATTTTGAATCTAATGACAAAATTTTTTGCCAAATAAAGATCTCGCTAGACGTAGTCCTTGGTCTCATTTATTAGCCAACATATTTATGGAATGCAAAATGAAGGCCTCGCTAGGCGTAGTCTGTTGTTTCATTTAATGGCCAACATATTTATGGAATGCAAAATGAAGGCCACGCTTGGCGTAGTCTGTTGTCTCATTTATTAGCCATTGGAATGCAAAATGAAGGCATCGCTAGGCAGAGTTTGTTGTTTCATTTATTAGCCAACATATTTATGGAATGCACAATGAAGGCCCCGCGAGGCGTAGTCCGTTGTCTCATTTATTAGCAAACATATTTCTGGAATGTAAAATGAAGGCCGCTAGGCGTAGTCTGTTGTCTCATTTATTAGCCATTGGAATGTAAAATGAAGGTCTCGCTAGGCGTAGCCTGTTGTTTCATTTATGGGATCCAAAATGAACGCCCCAGGCGTAGTCCGTTGTGTCATTTATTAGCCAACATATTTCTGGAATGCAAAATGACGGCCGCCAGGCGTAGTCTGTTGCCTCATTTATTAGCCATTGTAATGTAAAACGAAGGCCTCGCTAGGCGTAGTCTGTTGTTTCATTTATTAGCCAACATATTTATGGAATGCAAAATAAAGTCCCCGCGAGGCATAGTCCTTTGTCTCATTTATTAGCCAACATATTTCTGGAATGTAAAATGAAGGCCTTATTAGGCGTAGTCTGTTGTTTCATTTATTAGCCAACCCATTAATGGAATGCAAAATGAAGGCCCCTCGAGGCGTAGCCCGTTGTCTCATTTATTAGCCAACATATTTCTGGAATGCAAAATGAAGGCCCCGCTAGGCGTAGTCTGTTGTCTCATTTATTAGCTATTGGAATGTAAAATGAAGGCCTCGCTAGGCGTAGTCTGTTGTTTCATTTATTAGCCAGTATATATATATATATATATATATATATATATATATATATATATATATATATATATATATATATATATATATATATATATATATATATATATATATGGAATGCAAAATGAAGGCCCCGCTAGGCGTAGTCTGTTGTTTCATTTATTAGCTATTGGAATGTAAAATGAAGGCCTCGCTAGGCGTAGTATGTTGTTTCATTTATTAGCCAACATATTTATGGAATGCAAAATGAAGGCCCCGCTAGGCGTAGTCTGTTGTCTCATTTATTAGCCAACATATTTATGAAATGCAAAATGGAGGCCCCACTATGCGTAGTTCGTTGTCTCATTTATTTGCCAACATATTTATGGAATGCAAAATGAAGGCCTTGCTAGGCGTAGGCCGTTGTCTCATTTATTAGCCAACATTTGTATGCAATGCAAAATGAAGGCCTCGCTAGGCGTAGTCCGCTGTCTTATTTATTAGCCAACATATTTATGGAATGCAAAACAAAGGCCCCGCTAGGTGTAGTCCGTTGTCTCATTTAGTGGCCAACATTTTTATCCAATGCAAAATGAAGGCCTCGCTAGGCGTAGTCCGTTGCCTCGTACATTAGTTATTGGAATGCAAAATGAAGGCCTCGCTGGGTGTAGTTTTTTGTCTCATTTATTAGCCAACATATTTATGGACAGCAAGATTAAGCTTCTCTTTGGGTGGTCGATTGTCTCCTTTATTAGCCAATATAGTTAGGAAAAACTTAGAAAAACAAATTTTTACATCAGAAGTTTCACATATTATCTTCAGGTACAGGTATGTACCTATGTACTGGCTGTTTTGGTATGTTATTGATGTATCACTGCCTAATTAATTTTTAATTTTATTAATAATCTCCATACAAGTAACAAATTTATTTTAGAGGAAGCTAACAATAATATAAATTTCTTACATTTTATCATTATAAAGTTGAAAAAAAAAATTTGAACAGCTGTACCTGTATCAGTTTAATTAGCATCGACCTGGCTTTCCAAAAATGCTATAATATATAGGGTGTTTCATTAAAAAAAAATGAAATTTGGTACAACACTCTGTGTATTAACATTCTGTATAAATGCAACGAATTTTAAAATGTACACTCGTGGAACATCTCGCGTCGCGACAGAACTGCATTTTAAAATAGGGCCTTCGTAAGGAACTATTTTCCCTCCTCACACCCATGGTCTATATATATATATATATATATATATATATATATATATATATATATATATATATATATATATATATATATATATATATATATATATATATATATATATATATATATATATATATATATATATATATATAGGAAAAGTCTAGCGATATTTTTAAATAATACAAAAAAGGGAACAAATTGATTTGGGAATCGGTCAAATTGCACTCACGATGTATGTATTTAATCAATCACTCAATATAAAACCATCTCTTGTCAAAAAAAAGTTAAAATGATATCAAAATTGATAAACCCGATATATCATAAAAGTAGAATTTTCATATGTACCGGTGAATTTAGTTTCGACTTCAGTCATTCTTCAGTTTTTGTTTAGTAGCTGCATTTAAAATATTGTGTTTTACCATGGAACGGCGACATTTGGCTTTAGACGAGCGGTAGGTCTTCTTCAAGCGGGCATGCGGCAGAATGAAGTAGCTGAGCGGATGGGTGTTTCCCAAAGTGTGACAAGTCGTGTATGGAGGCGTTTTAGGGAAACTGACAGTCTGTCCGAGCAACATCCAGGACGAGGACGCTCTACGACGGCAGGTCAGGATAGATTTTTATTTTTAACTGCCAGAAGGCAGCCTACGATTGCGGCACCTGAATTGGTTACGACTCTGCAAAGGGCGCATAATGTAACCATTAACCGAAATACTGTAAGAAATCATCTTTACGAAGCAAACCTCTCTAGTAGACGTCCACTCAGATTTCCACCTATTTCCAGAGGCAATCACGCTGCAAGATTGGACTGGTGTCAAAATTATCTGAATTGGACTGCAGATAACTGGGCTACAGTTTTATTCACAGACGAATCTAGGTTTGTTTCCATCCGGATTCTCGTCGAGTAAGGGTGTGGAGACGATCTGGAAATGCGGAACGCTTAAAACATATTCAGGAAGTGTATCCATACAGAAGTGGTACAATAATGGCATGGGGCGGAATAATTATTGGTGGCAGAACCAAACTCGTTTTTCCAAATCGGTTCCTAACAGCTTAGCTCTATCTGGATACCATTCTTCAACCCATCGTGCATCCATTTGCCCTGTTGGTCAAAACTTCCGCCTAATGCATCATAATGCCCGTCCAGATATCGCGCGCATCGTAACCAACTGGTTGGATAACGCGGGAATTGAAGTTTTACCATGGCCAGCACAACTCCCGGACCTGAATCCGATAGAGCATGTCTAAGATATGCTTCAACGAAGAATAACTCCACATATGGGTAACATCCGTAATGCGTTTACATTCCAAGAGCTTCTGACAGCAGAGTGGGCACCTTTACTACAAGGAGACCTTGACAATCTCATTTTGTTTATGAGCAATAGACGTAGAGCTGTAATTACTTAACGGGGAGGTCATACTTTGTATTCAACTTTTTTCTCACATGCTCAGAAGTTTTTGAAAAATTCTGAAAATTTGTCTTTCAATATATATATATATATATATATATATATATATATATATATATATATATATATATATATATATATATATATATATATATATATATATATATATATATATATATATATATATATATTTCAATAATCTTCTAGGTTTCTTGAATAAAACATTTCATTTTATGTAATATTAAACACTTACTTATATCATACATTTTTTGTTTCCTTCTTAAATCATATCAAGAAAAAAATACGTGCATTTTAAAAAATATCCCTAGACTTTTCCGATGTGTATATATATATATATATATATAATCACAGCGATAACTCAAAAAATAATGAGCCGATTTTGATGAAATTTGGCAGGTACCTGTCTTTTGTAAATGGCTTGGATAAGTTCATTAGCTAGGAAAATCTGACCAGTTTTTCCGGGAATTTTTTTTTGAATTGTTTTATCTTTTAAACTAACGAAGATATGGTAACCAAATTTAGATCTCTGTGGTGCAAGAAAAAAAAGTTATAAGCATTTAATTTAAAAAATGTTTGGTGCTAGATAATTTCTATGAAAATTCACTACCATAACGCACTTGCTGCGTCCAGAGTTTTGTTATGATTAGTTAATTTTGTTTTCATGTAAAATATTGAGTTAAAAATAATTTTTCAGCTATGATTTACTTTAACAGGCTGTTTTCAAATTATTTGCTTGGTATTTGTATTTGTAAAACATGTTTTTCCTGCGATTTACACGATAATAAAAAAGTTTCTAGCAATGCATCTACTTATAATGTTTGCGTCAGCAATATATTTCGCTGATTATGAAAAGTAACATAAAAATGTGTTGAATTTATTGACGGAAATTGCGGTTCTGTCTGCATACCGGATATTATTGATAAGTTTGAGATATATGAGCTCCCATGAGCTCCCGAATTCAGTTTGCAGGTTTCTAAAAGATTGTCCTTGACATTCATTATGTTTCACTTATATTGAGTGGGAAAGGTGCTTATATAAACTATTAATAAATAGGTTCTAGCCCATACTTGTTGAAAATAATCGGCGTATGTTGATAAACCAATAACTTAAGTAAATAACATTTCTTATTTTTGGAAACACGAATCGTTAACTAAAGAGCTACCGGGGCTGGTCAATAAGTCCGTGACTTTTTGAATGAAACACAAGTTTTTGACAAAAAATAATTTTATTTCTCAACACAGTCTCCTTTGAGCTCTACACACTTCGTCCAACGTTTCTCCAATTTCTTATTCCTTCAACAAATAAGATTTGTCGAAGTCCTCAAAATAGGTATTTGTTTGTGAGACGATTTCATCATTGGAGTCAAATCTCTTGCCGCCGAGCCATTTCTTTAAGTTTGGAAACAAAAAAAGTCACTCGGTGCAAAATCCGGAGAACAGGGCGGATGAGGGAGCAATTTATGCAATTTCTCCATGGAGACTACACATGTGTGCACCCTTGCATTGTCTTGGTGGAAAAGAACTTTTTTCTTGGCCAAATGCGGTCCCTTTTTTTTAATCGTCATTGAATCAATGCAATAAGTTGGTATAATATTCGACATTCATTGTTCTTCCCTTTTGAAGGTAATCAATGTGGATTATATCGCGTGCATCCCAAAAAACGGTCGCCAGGACTTTATTGGCTGACAAACCCACCTTGGCCTTCTTCGGCGCCGATTTGCACGGAGGAACCCACCGTTTCAACTGCTGCATGGTCTCTGGTGTGTTGTGGTGAATTCATGTTACGAAAACTTGTCCATATTGCGGTTGAACAACGCCAAGCACTCCTTCAAAGTTGTCACACGATTGCGTTTGAAAAATCGAAACCACTGAGTTATGTGATATGTCGATGGCTTCCACAATCTCCCGCACTTCTAATATTGTATCGGCCAACACCATATCGTGATTTTTTTCAATTGTTTCGGGTGTAGCGACCTCAACTGGGCGTCCAGAACGTTCGGCGTCATTTGTGCTTGTACGGCCGCAACGAAATTCAGTAAACCACTTTTTTAACATGGAAGTTGATGGTGCAGAGTCCCCATAGTATTTATCAAGCTTAGCCTTGGTTTGAGTGATGTTTTTTCCGCAAAAAATGTTTGATGAGCACACGAAATTCAATTTTTTCCATTTTCGTTATAACTTAAGAGGTTGTCTGCTTTCAATGGCTATCTAACACAAACTAAATGACGCAGCTTGTTCACAAATTGACAGGAGTCAATTGACAGATGCTTGTTGACAGGAGCAGTGTTG
This sequence comes from Tillus elongatus, assembly GCA_964006375.1. Lineage (NCBI taxonomy): Eukaryota > Metazoa > Arthropoda > Insecta > Coleoptera > Cleridae > Tillus > Tillus elongatus. The sequence goes on from OZ023265.1 coordinate 8,877,921, forward strand.
CCCTTCATGTGAAGAGGCGGAAAATTAAAAAAAAATGTCTGTCGGTCTGTATTTCTGTTTATAGCCACGATAACTTCAGAACGAATTGAGATATCGTCTTCAAATTTGGTATACAGTTAGCATTCGACAAACGCACTGTTCGGATTGTTTTTCGGTAAAATCGCCATAGGAGCTAAGGGATGAGTGGGGGGTGATTTGGTGAAAATTGACATATTTTTGTTAAAACTCGAGTAATATAACGTTTTAGGGTTTAACCATTAGAAAAAAATTCATTAAACATCAAGTATTCTGTGCTGAAATTAAATTAAAGGTTGAATGTGTGGGGGTGGAATATTGTTGACAAAATCTCGAAATTTTGTTATGCTTAAACGCCGTAAAAAGTCTCAAAACTTATGGAAAACTTGATTCTGGAACGAAAAATTGTTTGTCTTTCGGTCATCGGTATGTCGGCATGTACGTCTGTCTGTTAATAGGCGCAATAACTTTCGAACGAATCGAGATATCAACTTCAGATTTAGTATCCAGTTAGCACCCGACAAAGGAACGCTTCGAATTGTTTTTGGGTAAGACCACTTCAGGGGTAGGGAATAAATTAGGGGTGATTTGGTGAAAATTGTCAATTTTTCAATAAAACTAAAACTCGAGTAATATAACGTTTCAAAAGTTTATGGGTACAGGAATACAAAAATTTTCTTTGTGGTCAAGTCATGGGCCCTAAATTAATTTCATGAGAATGTCTTTCTGCAGGAAATAAATTATCACAGCTATGTGGAAGTTATGATTCAATTTGCAGCACTATTTTACAACGGATCACGATATCATATAAACTGGGAGAGCTGTCCAGTCAGTTTATAAACAATTAAAAAGTATTACTATTCAAAAAACAGTGAAGATGCTGCACAGCACAAGACAACAAGTGCTATAAATGAATCTTCATGTACGCAGAGACTGCCTATCATGGTGAAAAATAGAAAACGAAGAAAAATAATAAGGAAGGAAAAATACGCGGTTGATTGTGGGAACACTGAGACTGTCCTTAAAAATCGAGTAATATATCGTTTCAGAATTTTATAGGTACTGAAATGCAAGTCTCAGTTGATAAGGAGGTTGCTCGTCGTATCAGTAGAACGGATGAGAGCATTTGGGTGAGAAGCGGCTTTGAGTGGTGGAAAGTTGAGTTATAAACTCAAGCATTGAGGGCATTTTTAGATCAAAGTGAATCTGACCTCTTTCTGACAAACCATGGCGTTCCGATAACCATTCTCAGAATTTCATACTGGACCATTTGAGAGGTATTTTCTCCCACTTAGGGCCCTTCCGCGATTGCCGACCCGATAGCACTGCAGCCTTTGGCTTATTGTGCATGCCCTTTGTCTTTTCTACTCCACCCATTCCAAAATCATTGTGCCTTCAAATAGTCTGCACAGCAATTGGTAGGGTGAAGTGTTATATTGCTCTGTCTCCCCTTCGGTCTAGGCTGTCCGTAGATCAGTTGTCTTTTGCGGTCCAGAGCTTTACATTCACACAAGATGTGCTGGCCTGGTTACCTCCCCTCGCTGCAGAGTCTGCATGCCAGGTGCTCCTCGAACCGCCCCATTTTATGCAGGGGTTTCTCGATGGCCATGTGTCCCATCAAGAATCCTGTTATGTTCCTGAGCCATCCTCTGCTAAGATTTAGCAGCTCCACAGCTCTCTTTGTACTGGGTTCCCCAATTAGTGACTTCCCATGTCTGAGCCCTGGACAGTCTGCCCAGTATGTCGTAGGCTGGTTTCTGACCAAGGACTTGATGGTTCCCCTAGCCGTGCCTTTGGTCACGCCCAGGACCGGTCTCATAAATGGTTCTGCTGATCCTCTCTTCGCGAGACTTGTCAGCTTCTTGATTACCTTTGACCCCAGAGTGACCCGGCACCCAGATGAAGGTGACCTCATTCTGCCCAGCCAGGTCACTCATCTCGTCTCCGCATTCACTAACCATCCGAGAATTTACCCGGGGGCTCCGTAGCGTCTTAAGGGCTGCCTGGCTGTATGTGGCTATGAGGATCCGCTTGTTGGTGTAGCCCCCCCTCTTGTTCTCACGTACGCAGTGCATTATTGCGTACATTTCGGCCTGAAAGACCGTTGCATGAGCCCCGAGGGAAATACTGTGACTTACCTTCGGTTCTTCCGAATAAACGCCTGCCCCCGTCCCACGCTCACCGCCGGATCCGTCCGTGAACCAGACGAGCGCGTCCCGTGGGAGGCCACGCTGTTGGCTAAGGATATGTAATCGTGAGGTGTGTGTCTCCTCTTGGAAATTATGACTGCTGAACAATTACATACAGACTTGAGGACTACTTCTCTGGCTTCACTGTTGGTTTTCGCTTTTGTATGTGAAGGACGTAGCCAGCGCGTAAGCTAACTGGAGCAAGTGGCCCTTACGAATTCTGGAAGTTCTGGGATGTTCTTCAACGATTCTGTGACTATAGTTTCGCATTCTCAGACAGATGAGAATGCTCTCAAACGGCGAAACTATAGTCACAGAAACGTTGAAGAACATCCTAGAACTTCCAGAATTCGTAAGGGCCACTTGCTCCAGTTAGCTTACGCGCTGCCTACGTCCTTCACATACAAACACGAAAACCAACAGTGAAACCAAAGAAGTAGTCTCCAAGTCTGTATGTAGTATGGACAAGTTTCACCAAGTAAGGGCAACAACAATCAATGAATTGCTGAACAAGTGTCGGCGTTCACGGCTAGACATGATTTCTTGTACCAGTCTTACAGCTCATCTGCGCAGTTTGTAGACGCTGGGTTATTATCCTCCGCTGCGTGGAGCTGCTGAGAATGGTGGTGTCGTCTGCGTATAGTGCGTGTGTCACGTTTTGGGGCGGTGCCGGAATGTCTGCGACAAATATATTGTACAGCAGTGGGGACCTAGTAGAACTCTGCGGGAGGCCAGTCGTGGCTGAATACATTCTAGATCTGGTTCACAGGTGTTTACCCTGGAATTTCGTCGTGTTTTAGGTATGACATGATGAGGCGTATCAGAGAGAGCGGGTAATTAAATGATATAAGTTTGTTGAGGAGGCCTGCAGGCCAAACCCTGTCAAAGGCTTCAGCAATGTTCAGAAATATTGTACCAGTTGACTTATTCTTGTTAAATAAGTCGGTGATGTTTTGTACCACACTGAGAACTTGGTATGTGGTGGAGTGTTGGTGTCTGAATTCGAATCGCTCGTCCCAAATGATATGGGTCTCAGAGGTGTATGTGGCTAGCCTTTTCTGAATTAATATCTCAGCGATTTTGACGATGATGGGGAGTAAGCTAATTAGCTTATCGTTTTGAGGGAACAGCGGGTCTTTGCTGGGCTTTGGAATATTAATGATATCGGCAAGTTTCCACTTAGATGGACAATGTTACAATCTTAGCATGGCATTCATAATTGTCACTATGAATACTAATGCTTTGTGAGGTAGAAGTAGAGTTTTCAGGGCTACGTTGGATATTCCATCCTATTCCGAAGTTTTATTTATTTTTAGGGACTCGATTATGAGGGAAACTTCTTCGCCCATAGTGGGCTTGGTGTAGGTGTCTGGAGTGGCGCGAGCGCACGCCTGACATTACGATGCGTTCTTGCAACGAGCGACATATCAGCGTTGTAATCGCGCTAAATTATAACTACAAATGATCCGCGAAGGCACTTGCTTTATCTGCATCCATGTTTTGGCCATGTAATGATGATATACGGAGTTTTTGGGAACAAATAGCTTTTATCATCTGCCAGGTGGAGAATGCAGAGTTTGCAAACGGTTGTTACGGAGTTTTTAGGGCAGTTTGTTCTTGTTTGATGAATCTGTTTGCGTTTTGTTTGTTTGCAGGGTTTCCGGTGCGTTAAGTTAGTCTTTTATATATATTTCAACAACACACCACGAGGGCTTACAGCCTAAATACTATCATACCGTGGGTGTCGACAAGGGGGAAAGAGGCAACTTGTTATTTCTGGACTTGAAGGTTTGGAGGTTCGTAGGAGAAGAGAAAGTCCTCGGGACAAAAGAGCGGGCATAACAAGATGTTCTATGTCTGGTAACCTGGACAGTAAAAGGGTGCATTCGCTCTGTTCGCCTGGTAGATCTGTTGGGGGCAGCAGGTGGAGGAACTATGGAAGAAAGCTCCTCTGAGGCGTGCCCGTGCAGATGGTGCCAATTGAGATTTCGATCCACAGAAATGCCAACAAATGAAAAGGACTCATTACTTTGAATAAATTGGTTGTTCATTGTGATGGGTCTAGGGCTGGTGTATCTCTTATGAGATAGAAAGCATGACTGAGATTTGGTGGAGTTAAATTGTACAAGATTTCTACTTCCCCAGTCTAATATTTTTTGGAGATCCACAGAGACAGCACCTTTCATGAGTCTGTGATCCTCATCTAATTGGGCTGAAGAGACAGGGTTAGAATATTGTATATTTGAGTGGAGGGTGCTGTCGTCCACGTAACTGTGAACTGGGTTGGATATGTTAGAGAGGAGGTCATTGATGTAGAGAAGAAACAGTAGGGGCTAAAGCTAAACCTTGGTGGTAGGCCATAGGCCGGAAGTTTATTAAGCAGCGCTGCTTGCCAGACCTGGTCGAATGCTTCGGATATGTCTAGAGCGACAATCTGGGATTCACCGTGTAGTTCCATAGACTTGTTCCAAGAATGGGTGACAAAGGAAAGGAGGTCGGCAGTTGATCTGCGCTGACGGAATCCATACTGCCTGTCGTGGATTAGACTGTGTTTTTCAAGAAATTTTAGTAATAAGGTGTTTATATACTTTTCCATCACTTTAGAGAGGACTGAAATGAGAGAAATAGGCCTGTAGTTGCTTGGAAGCGCTTTCTTGGGGACGGGTTGTACTCGAGCAGTTTTCCAGTTACTAGGGAATATGCCTCTATTGTAAGATGTCTGAAACAGACGAGTCAGGACAGGAGCAAGTTCTGGTGCGCATTTTTTGAGAACAATTGCTGGTATCTCGTCAAGGCCAGAGGATTTCCTGGTATTAAGATAAGAGAGTATCTTTCGTAACTTGCTAGTTTTGAAAATGATATCCGTCATTTTATGCACGACATCGGGGACTGTTGGTGGTTGAACATTTGGAGGTGAGTTGAGAGTAGAATTGCCGGCGAACAACGAGGCAAAAAGTTCAGCCTTGTCCAGGGCGGTAGAAACAATTTCATCCCATGAAACAAGAGGTGGGAACGTGCTCTTGCAGAAATTATTCCCAATAGATTTAGCAATTGTCCAGAAGGGTTTGCTGCCGTTGGAGCTTGAGAGGACTTTGCTTTTGATGTGGTTATTAAACGAGTTTTTTGCCTCGGAAAGAATGCGGATATAGCAGTTTCTTGCGTCGTTAAATGCTCGACGGTTTTCTTGACTGGGATTGTGTAGAAGCGTTTTGTGAGCTTTGACCTTTTCAAATCTGGCGTTGTCACAGGATTTTGAGAACCAGGGCTTTTGAGTGGCTGAAGGGCTTTTCTGTGTACATGGAATAAATAATTCCATGCTAATTTTGATGACGTTTTGTGAGATATCAGAGGGGTCAGGATGAGAAAAGCAGACAGACGCCCTTGGAAATGAGGAAAAGTAATCCCGCATTTCGTCCCAGTTTGCGGAGCTGTAGTGCCAAACGATACGTGGGTGTGATGACTGTGTGACCTCGGGTTGCATTGCGCAGGAAGCAGTGACCATGCCGTGGTCTGAGCGACCGCGGGGGCTCTTATAGCATTCAGGTTTTGTAGTAAGAAGGAGATTCAAGGGATTTGAGCTCTGTGTTGGGATGCGAGGAAAGTAAGTAGGTTGCTCAACCATATTGGCCAAAGAATTGCTGACTGTAAAGGCCTCCGCTGCTCTCCCTTATGGATCGATTTTTGAAGATCCTAGCCATTCCTTATTATGGACATTGAAGTCACCAAGAATATTGACCTCGGAGGACGGATATTCAGAAATCAGATGGTCGTTAGTGGCTGTTTTGGCACTGATTTGGGTTTCGGCGAGGAAGAGGAGTTGGGGCATATTAGCCTGGAGGAAATGGTGGACGGAGTTCAGGTCAGAATTTAGGCCACATATATTCGATAAGGATATGTTAAATCTTGATGCTGGCGTCCCCTGCACACCCCTCTGCGGGAGATCCGAATGGAGGGGTATTTTTTCTCCGGAATCTTTCGTTTGTTTATAAAGGAAACCAACTCATACACCAGAACTGGAAACGTCCGTTGGGACTTCACCGGCCTCTTGCTTGGGCGTGAAAGAAATCCTTTACTATTACGCACAATGTTATTTTCTAGTACCTATCATATTTATCTAATACTGGACGGCCAAGGGAGGGATTGGCGGTATAGGCGTATAATTCCTATTTTACACAAAAACAAAACTAATAGAATAGATATTAAATATATATATATATATATATATATATATATATATATATATATATATATATATATATATATATATAATATAGGTAAAATAAGAAAAGGTGTAACAAAAGGATGCTCGTTATCGCCATATTTGCTCAATTTATATATAGAAAATACAACAAATGGGCTAAAAGGAATAACAACAGCAATCAAAATGAATATTTACTATAATATATACAAATATATATTTATTAGTTTCAGTATTATATTTGAAAAACATGACTGGTTTGACCTGGCTCGAGGCAAAACTTGGTATACCTAAATAATTTGGTTGTTTATCCGAGCAGATTGCAGTCGGTTAATTTGATTTTCTAACAGATACTTTTATATTTCTCTTCAAATATAACCATTTACTTATATACCTTTAACATTGATATTAAACCAGTAGTTTATAAAAAGTGCATGTATGCAGATATTTGTTGAAAGTCAATTAACAAACTTATTAAACTAGCACACGTGTTATAAAAAGAACAAACAGCGTGAAAACTATTACATTAGATACAGCAGATATAAATCCATTGTTTTATGCTCTCATAAATACTGTAAAGCATGTGTAAACAGTAATTACTTTTGTGGGAGTAAATTACTTGCACAGTTATTCATGAAACAAGGAAATGCCATAAATAGATACGGCAATATTCATATGAAAACATGTGCATCTCTCCCGGAATTACGTTGTTTATTTACATACCTATAAACAGTGTCATTATGTCGAACATAAAATGAACAAATAAATAAATAGCCGAGTAACTTGCGATTAAAAACATTTATGTATTGTTATGAAAATAGATGTAGAGGTTTTTCGCTTGGTTTCATATTCATAAGATGGTCTTGAGAAATAGTGTTAAACTACTCCGCTTCTCAGATGCTCTTTAAGGGTGTGATATTGTAGAAATGGAACTACCTTCGACAAAGATAAAGAATATTGTTACGTTCTTCGGGGTTATGGATTTGTTGACTAATAAAACACAGGTTTTCAAACTACTAATTTATTATAACCAACCATTTTCCGACCATAAATGCACCAACTAAAATATTCCTCTATTACAAATGTCGATAGAAATATATACACTATTCGCTTTCTATGACCACTTATTATGCACCAACACCAACTCACTACTGACTGACACAGTCTATCTGCAGGTCGCCTATTTATATTCTCCATAGACATTCTAAACCTTTCTGCATTTTTACATACCTGTCACTTCCGGTCCCTTGTAGAAATATAATTCCAGAGTGTTCGCTGTTACCAACACACTACAACTGACCATAGAAGTAACAAAATCCATTAACCCAATTCTCATAGAGACGAATATGACAATATTATCACAACAATTGTTTCTTATGCTGTGATATTATCCTGACAAGTGCTGCCAAAGATGTCGAACTACGGATTTCCTTGGGAAGTGGACGATTCTAACGAAACCCCTACTCAGTTGAACTACTTTCCAGAAGGTGGCGTCTTATTCGAGTAGAGTAATTCACAGTTATACGGAAAAAACGATGTATTTTCCGTGTTAATCCTTATGGGAAAATAGCAGGTTTCATTCGTGACATTTTGTGTGAGAGAGATAGCTAGGAGAGTGGTGAAGGGAGCGGACTGCGGCCTACGCCCACAACACCTAGAATATACGGTTTAACGCCTACGCTCCTGCGTTCTGCTGATCGGTCTCTCGGAGAGCCATGCTGCTGATCGCTCCCCTTCTCTCGGAGTTCGCTAATTCATTTGATCACATGACAGATGATGGACATGATCTGGCTATACGCGATTAGGGCCATGGGACCATTATAAGCTCAAGCTAAGGGTGACGTCGTTCTAACGTGCAGGCGGCACCCGATAATATAGCCTGCGACAGGCGGTTGGTGCATAAGTGCTGAATAACTGCCAACAAAAAATCATTTACATTTCACACAAATTATTTTAGACATTGTAAAATATACGTAAAATATATTTTATGGATAATCCATTAATTGTAATATTTAAATACTGTCAATAGCGCGCGAACGTAGCCTACTACGAGTTCATGTTTATACGTGAGAATAAGCGCGGAGCGAACCAGTAGATCAGTCGAAGACTCAACAAAATATTGCCGGGTCATCTTCATTTCTTAGCTGGGTCGCTTAAAAACGGTGTGTGCACTGCTTGGGCCGCCCGCGCTCATCCGCAGTTTTCTCTTCTAAAACTCCTGCGACCCCTTCACCAAATTTCGTCCCCTCTATCTATTTGCCATCTCCGATAGCATCTCCACATTACGCCTGCCAATCCAACCGTTCAACAAGCCCTAGTACTCTTTCGTCTTAAGATTTCGATGTTTCGTCCTCTATTCATTTTCCTAGAAGAGCACGTAGATGCTTCCTTTCCACATCTTCTTCATCCCCAGTACAAACACCTTTAACCCCCCATTTTCGCCCCCCCCCCTACCTATTTTCCTTCTCCGAGAGCATTTTCAGATTAGGCCTCCCCAACCAACCATTCAACCATCCCTGGTACTCTTTTCTCTTCAAATTGTGATGTTTTGCCCCCTATTTATATTCCTAGAAGAACACGTAGGACGCCTCCTCCGAATGTTAATAAAGACTAATGAAAAGGTACGTATAACAATTTCTTTAGCTTTAACTTTTGAAATCATGCTTAATCTTTAAATCTTATTCGATTTATCGTTTATTTCACCTGTCAGGTGATCGATTGATTGAACGATTCCGAGAGAGAGAAAGAGAGAGCGGTCAGCACCAGATCAGTGAACGCGAGAGCATGGCTCTCCGACAGATTGATCATACAAGAGCGTTTAACGCCGGCAGCTCTTCTTTACTCTTTTCGCAATCTCTCTCACACAAAATTGCTATTTTCCCATATAGATTAACATGGGAAATACATCGTGAAAGATTTTGGCGGTGATATTTTGGTCTCGGTAGAGCGATTTGCTGTTCCATTAAAGGTTTATTTAGATGGGTCGATTTAATAGTTTTGGACGAGGTTTTAGAAGATCCAGTGCGCGGTAAGAAATAGCACCTGGTTAGAATAACAATACGAATAAATAAAGGCATTATGAAAACGTGCGACCTACATATTTAAGCGTATATTTATTCCAACTTAGTCTAAAGCATGTTTAAGAAGTCGCACTGTGGATAGTTTAAAATTTTTCTAACCACTTGTTATTAGTGAGTATATTTCACTTATGTCATTTTAAATTACGAAGCTAATTTGTCTAGACCTAACTACAAGTGGCATATCAAACGCATTGAGTATATCCAATAAATTATGCAAGTATGACTAAGAAATTTTTGATCTTGATATTCAACATTTAATACATAAATTATGCAAAAAGTGCCACTCAATGAGTATTATCGGAAAACTTAATCGATATTCGATATTCAGTTAAAATGTACACGTCATTTTTAGCGGTATAAGCTTCGAAAAAGTTTCAAGACAGAAACATTTCTAACGTTTCTATCTAGATGTCTTCTATTAAGAAGCCTGGTTATTTTCCGAGCATACTCATTTCTCGCCCAACACATTAAAATTATTTAATATATTTTTCCAATAAGTACACTTGGAGAACCCAAATAACTACAACACATAGACAAACCTGACGCTCATTTCACTAACCAACTTAGCGTCATCAGATGATTGGTAACAACAGAATTATTCATCCTCTGATGACGCTAACTTGGTTAGTGAAACGATCGTCAGGTTTTTTTTAATGGACTATGGTGATTTGGGTTCTTCAAGTGTACTTATCAGTGCTCATCACAGGTTCCAATCTTCACTTGGTTAATTCTTCCAAAAAACATACCATCTTTTTCTTTAATTTTGAAACGTTTTACCCATTAGATAAGGGCCCCATAGTCAAGGACTATAAAAATTATGAGATATATTTGTCTAGGGATGGAAATTTATTATCAGGAAGACATTGCTAAACGCTGGAAAGCTTTTCCAAAAAAGTTATACGAGGGTATATTGATATCTGGTTAGCCTGGAAACTTTCCAGTAAGCAAGATTGAATTTAGGTGACAACTATGATGTCCTATAAATAAACTAGGTATCAACATTTGACATCTAAGAGTTGAATGGTGACAAAAGTGTGAATTTTTAGAAACGGCATGTTTGTGAAAAAAATTTTTTTCATAAAAAAGAGTTGCGGTCAGTTATTGATAGTTTTTTTTTCAATGTTATGCACAAAGAAAATTTTGTTGATATGATAGAAACCATAGATGATCCATGCTCTTCGTATGTTACTATTAAAGACTGGGTTATGGAATTTAAAAGAGGTCCATTTTCCAGACAGAAGTGTGCCCGTATCATTGTAGAACTTGAAACATGATGTAACATTTTATCAAATGCTGCTCCTACTGGCCGATATAGCCAAATACTTCATTTTTAATATTACCCCACAAAAAAGTCAGTGGATTACGTCCGGTGATCTTGCAGGCCAGTATGTTTTAATGTAAGTACCAATTAATTTCCTTGGAAATCGATCAAGATAAATATTGACGAATATCTCTGGAGTTATGTGTTGGAGCACCATCTTGTTTAAACGAGCAGTCTTGTACAGCAGTTATAAATTATTTAATGCATCTACCAGATCGTGTCACAGAAGGTCAAAGTAACGCATAGGTGTTAAGGACTTGTGTTAGATAAAATGACATATCGTCCTTGTGCTAAAGATTCCACATCAGATATTAAATCCGAAGTGATGTCGATATCTAGTTCTTTTGCCTGAAAGTGGATTTCGTTGTGACCAATAGTGTGTGTTGCGCCTGTTGAAAATACCGTTATTGATTACCATCCTCTGATCCGACCAAATCACTTTAGAAGAAAAATTTACGTTGTTCTCGCACATCCTGGTATACCACCCACAAAAAAGGTTTACGCCATTCATCATCGCCTGGTTTTAATTCTTGACAAATTCGAAATTTAGAAGGCTTAAATTGATTCTTTCTTAAAATAAAATGGACCGTATATTTAGTTACCCGAGTCTGGTTTTCTATTCTTCTAGTTGATGTTTCTGGATTTCCATGGACGAATTGTATAACTTAATATTGTTTTCTCGCACTGGAATATTTTTTTCGAAACGGCACATGTGTTTTAAATGGACCATATTCTGTTAGATTAAATACTAAACGTCTAAAAATGGACTTGTCAGGGTGTCTCCGTTCCGGATATTTGTTCAAATACATCTCTTCGGCTTCTACATAACTTCTTTGGCATAAAATGTAGCGGCACAGCAGTAGAGTATTAATGTATGTTCTGGGCCAATTGTGGTTATGGTGGCTAAAGATAAAAAGATCCACCTTCCCACCTAAACTTATCCGATTTTGTTTAAATATTAATATATATATATATATATATATATATATATATATATATATATATATATATATATATATATATATATATATATATATATATATATATATATATGTATATATATGTATATATATATATATATATATATATATATATATATATATATATATATATATATATATATATATATATACTGGCGACACTGATAGAACCATAACCACAATTAGCCCAGAACATATGTGATATATAGTCAATTTAGGTAAAAAACAGCTTTTCTGGTCTTTTAGTCTATAGTAATAAGATACGGTTTCATGAGGCCTTTTAGTTTTAAAGACTTTAGGACAATTTTAGTGACCACTAAGTTGGTACTAAGACGCCAGTTAGTAGTCACTAAAATGGTCTATTAATTGTCTATCAATAATATTAATAAGGCTCTAGCCCACCTTTGTGCAGGTGAGAAAAAGATATATTCTGTGCTACTTGTAACCCAAGTAGGATAAATTATCATAAATTAACAAGGAGGGCTTATTTAGTATTTAGGCTCTAGTCAATCGAATGTATGTAACGGTAAATGCGTCACGGTGACGTCATTGAAGAAATATTAGAGGCCCAACCCAAATGACATGCGGTATCTCCCAAATTATTGTTGGACATAATCGATATATTTCCATAATCGAATGAATCGAAATAATCAACTACCATGATCGAATATTTCGAGATATCGATTATGAATTATTTGCATGACATTTATGGTATGTTACGAAAAGGACCGAAGAAGAATATTTTGACGACAAAATAGCGCCGTCAACTGATATAATGACCTTTTCACCCACTACAAAAGTGATTCTGACAGTGAAATAATATTTATTTCTTTCTTTTGATCTCATATCTCATATGAGACTTATTTAAGAATGAAAATTAAATACGTTTTGTCATTGCATTAAATTTTTACTGCGCCATCTTCCATAAAATAGCTAAACTACGGGTGGTGGCGACACGCCCTAATTTCAACAGACATATTGACTAAATAATTAACTAATGTCATATATTATATTTTAGTTTGATTTTCGTTTTCATTTGCAATCCAAAAGACCTGAAATTTAAGAAACGTATTCTTGGATACCTATTCTAGGCAATGAGTGATTTTGAACAGATTTTGTGACAAAAAATTTGAAAATCATGGTTTGGTAAAAACCATGTATTTTCTTTAGAAAAGCGACATTCACTTAAGAACTACATTATTGCCTTCCTTAAACATTGTTCTTTCTATTATATATTATATTTTATGTCTAAAGCTTTAATCGACATTTTATTGAACCGCTCTCTTAAGAAACATTTTTGGTTCCTTTAGGAGGCTAAAAGAAGTGGCAAGACTTAAAGTTTTGTACAATAAACACTGTTTATTCAACGTCATAGACAAAAGACATTTTGTGCTAAGGGACTGTAAAATATTAAAACATTAAAATTAAATTTTGTGTTTGGCTAAATGAACTAGTACTCAAAGCCAAATTTAGAAGAAAACAATTGTATTCAAGAAAGCCGAGCAGCTAACAGGATATACTGGATAGGTTGCTGACATTGTTAAATATGATTAATAAATTGTCAGATTGTCAGATTAAACTTCAAACTAATAGCTTAGTTCATACACTCGCGAATTTCGACAAGCGATATCGCAGCGAAACGAATTACTATTGGTTTATTTTAATTGATAAGGCTTGAGTTACTGTGACATCGTGTGAAATGCAAATACATTGAAATGCAATCTTGAACTGGAAGGGAACCCGAACGAATGGCAGCTGAGGCAAATTTTGATGGAAAGAGATGGGGCATAAAAGGTATTGCTGTCTTTCTTACTCATTATCATTACAAATGAGCTTTATCTCTGTGTGTGCGAGAGAGATAACCACCCCTATTATTGACGATCTCGCTGATGCTAAATGTGTCTCAGAAAATCGATATTGAAAGCACACCCTAGTCCTTCCAATTCAAGGTTACATTTTAATTGCTGACATTGTTAAATCTGATTAATAATTTGTTTTGACAAATCTCAGATTAAACTTCAAACTGATAGCTTGGTTTATACACTGTGAATTGCGAAATCGCAGCGAAACTAATTCCTATTCGTTTATTTTAAATCATAAGGCTTAAGTTACTGGGGCATCCTGTGAAATTCAAATACATTGAAATGCAATCTTGAACTGGAAGGAAACCCGAACGAATGGCAGTTGAGGCAAATTTTGAATAGAAAGAGATGGGGTATAAAAGGTATTGCTGTCTTTATTACTCACCATCATTATAAATGAGCTTTATCTCTGTGTGTGTGCGACAGAGATAACCACCCCTATTATTGACGATCTCGCTGATGCTAAATGTGTCTCAGAAAATCGATATTGAAAGCACAGCCGGACCATTCCAGTTCGAGGTTACATTTCAAATGCTGACATTGTTAAATGTAATTAATAAATTGTTTCGACAAATCTCAGATTAAACTTCAAACTGATAGCTTGGTTTATACACTGGCTAATTGCGAAATCGCAGCGAAACGAATTATTAAGTTACTGTGGCATCGTGTGAAATGTAAATACATTAAAATGCAATCTTGAACTGGAAGGGAACCCGAACGAATGGCAGTTTAGGCAAATTTTGAAAAGAAAGAGATGGGACATAAAAGGTATTGCTGTCTTTTTCTTACTCTTTATCCTGATTACAAATGAGTTTTATCTCTGTGTGTGTGCGACAGAGATAACAGCCCCTATTATTGACGATCTCACTGATGCTAAATGTGCCTCAGAAAATCGATATTGAAGGCACAGCCGGGTCCCTTACAGTTCAAGGTTACATTTCAATGCAAATATGAGAATGTTTTTCTTCTTACATTAATGTTTGCCTTTTGGTCATCATAGTTTTATTCACAGAGCTAAATATAACGTAATTTTTTTTTCAAATTACATTAACCTTTCAATTGCGATTCTATGATGGAAATATTTTTATGAAAATTCGCTTTCACATAACTTATCAGCAGCTACGTCATGACTCTTTTATTTTTCTCAGTGTTATTTCTGATTGCTATGTAATTTTAGGATCTATAATAAATAGCTAATTCTGTACTTTTTTTACAGGTATTCTTCCCAGACGTTGAAAGAGTTGAATGGCTCAATAAGGTGAGCATATTTTAAAGTAGAGAGCATGATAATAACAACTCTGTACATTATATCTTCTGAAATCTTTAAAATTTCTTGTGAGTACAATTTGGAGAACCCAATTCATCACAATACAGTTTTTAGACCTGACGATCGTTTCGCTAACAGAGTCAGCGTCATCAGAGCCAGACTTAGTTTATTTATTCCTCTGATGATGCTAACTTTGTTAGCGAAACGATCGTCAGGTATCAAAACTGTATCGTAATGAATTGGGTTCTCCAAATTGTACTTATCAGCGCTCATCACAGGTTCCAAACTCCACTCGTTGAAATTTCTTGTTTTAGATAATAAAACAAATATGGCCTAACATAAATCATTATGCAAGACAAATGATTCGTGATGTAATTCAGCCTTCCTTAAAAGAAAGCTTAGACAAATATAGACTTAGCGGCTTCAAATTTGAGAGAATAATATTAGGCACTGTGGTAAGTTCTAGTCTTTTATTTTTATAGAATATACCGTTTTATTATATTTGTTTTTATGTTTTTAATTACACTCGTCTGTATTTTTCTCTATTTATTTTTTAGCCAATTCGAATTGGCGGTGTTAAAGTATTTGATAAGAATATTGCTAGAAATGAGATAATTATGGATCTAGATGTTTTGTAAGTACATATTATAAAAATGCCGCACACTACAAGGTAAACGCGAAAACTTCCTGACCTGACTATAAAAGAAACGGTGTAGACTCACAATTAAATTGTGTTTTTCGATATAGCCTCCCAGCTGCACACAGTGCAGGATGGCGTACATTTCGGCCTGAAAGACCGTTGCATGGGCTCCGAGGGAAATACTATGATTTATCCTTGGTCCTTCCGAATAAACACCTGCCCCCGTCCCACACTCCCCGCCGGATCAGTCCGTGAACCAGACGAGCGCGTCCCGTGGTATGCTCGGCGTCTCCTCCCGCCATGCCTTGCAGTCGGGGATTTCCACTGTAAAGTTGTTTTCCCTGCATATTCGCGGGCTCGCGAAGTCTGACCTCATTTCAAGCATGTGCTCCTTCACGATCTCCTGAATTTTGCAGTGGGCCCTGCGGCCTGCGTTGATCTTCAGTCTACCATTGTAGGCTAGTCTGTATAGTCCTAGCCTGGCCTCCCCCATGATAACTAAGTGTAGGGGGAGCAGATCCAGCAACACCTCCATGGCGGCTGTTGGGGTTGAAGTCATGGCCACTGTGATGCCCAGGCAAGCCATCCTTTGAAGCTTGCCTAGTTTTTGTTTGGCACTGGATTGTGTCACCTTAGGCCACCAGACTAGTGCCGTGTATGTTAACGATGGTCTGACCACCCTAGTGTACAGCCAGTAGACCATACTAGGTCTTAGTCCCCATGTTTTTCCATATAGCCGCCTAGCGACTGCCAGGGTCATAACGTGACCATTCCAGGTTAGCTTAGAGTCCAATATGACCCTAAGATATTTTACCTCCCTGGCCATTGGGATGTTTCTACTGTATAGAGTGAGAGTTTTGTGGCTCTCCCACTTCCTTCTCCCCGTAAACCGTATGATGGTTGCTTTCTCGGGGTTGACCCCGAGCCCTTGGCCAACCGTCCTCCTTTCCACCACTTTCAGTGCTGTCTGCATGTGCTCCCACACTGACTGTGTAACCTTCCCTCGGACTATGATGACAATGTTGTCCGCATAGCCCTGTACCTTGTACCCCCTTTCCGAGGGGCTACCTAGTAGGCCGTTCACGACTAGGCACCAGAGCAGGGGAGACAGAATACTTACTTGCAGACACCCCGCCGCGACCCCCGTCAGCAGAGTCCCTCCCGCGAGTGAGGTGAACACCGCCCTGTCCCTGAGCATGGAACCGATCCACAAGCATCAGGTCTCCTCTATTCCACGCTCTATGACAGCTGCCGGTACCGATCCAAATGAGGTGTTGGTGAAGGCCCACTCTATGTCTAGGAAGGCCCCCAGCTCCATCTCCGTGTTCTCCAGCGTATTTTCCAGGTTCAGCACCAGTTGGTGCAGTGCTGTTTCTGTTGAGACTCCTGCTCTGTCTGCATATTGTCCGCAGTGTAGGGGATATGCTTCCAGTACACCGCCCCTAATATGCTGGTCGAGCAGTTTTTCCATCGTTTTAAACAAGAAGGACATGAGATTTATTGGCCTCAGGGACTTTGCCTGGTCTGTTGGACTTCCAGGTTTAGGAATGAATAAAACCCTGGCCAGTCTCCATGCCCTCGGAATGTACCCCAGAGCCAGGCTGGCCCTCATAATGAGGGTAAGCGCCGGCGCCAGTATTGCTTTACCCTGTTGGAGCATGATGGTCATTATTCCATCAAATCCCGGGGATTTGAATGGCTTGAAGCTGTTAATGGCCCATATGATTTTGCTCCAAGTAACCACCTCTTTAGGGACTGCCCAGTCTACTTTAGATGCCCGCGTGTACGGCGCCTCTATTTCTGAGTGTTCCCAGTCCGGTGTTAATTGGTTGATTATGTTGCAGCCGGGGAAGTGCGTCTGTAGTAAAAGTTCCATTAGGAAAAAAAATGATGTCAATTTCACGTTAATTGACATAAAATTCATTTTTGTTTTTTCCCAAGGCTAATAAGACTTGAACCGATATCTTACCAAATTTTAACACGCTGCGAATCCCAGGATTTATGTGATTCAGACTTTCCAATACGGACTCGGGGGTCGACGGTTCGATCCTCACCGGCGGCAGATGATTTTTCAAATCACTGTCGTCATTGAGATCGAGCTCATGGTGGAGGGTAGGTTAGTTTAGATGAGCAAAAAGGGTCAGCAATGGCCTAATTGCCAGTAAGCATCTTACCTTTTATCCCAGGATTTTTGTCAGGGAAATTTTGGCGCTTACCTCGTAGTAACATTTTTTTCAAATTATACTTCCCTCATACATACATTTTGTGGTTTTTAAATTTTTACAATATGTTTTCTGCTTTTAGTTATGCCGGCGACTGTGATATAAGTTTCTTTTTAGCCGGTGTTAAAGGAGGAATTAAAGATTTCGAGGTAAAAGTTGACACTTGAAGTTTTTACTTATTTCATAATTTTACTTTCTAATTTTTTATGATAAATTTTATAATTTCTATTTTTATAGTTGCTTTATTTTTTATATTTTAGCTGCATGGTACTCTTAGAGTTGTGATGAAACCCTTGATTAAAGCAATGCCTCTGGTAGGTGGAATACAGGTGTTCTTCTTGAACAATCCAGAGATTGATTTTGATTTAGTTGGAGTTGCTGATTTTCTGGATATGCCTGGTTTGAGGTAAGTCACACATACCGGATAGAATATTTTATCATTTGTTTCTTTTTAAATTTCAGCGAAATGTTGAGAAGAATAATTATAGAAACTGTAGCATCTATGATGGTTTTGCCTAATAAATTCCCTATAAGATTGAGTGACGATATCGATGCTAGTGAATTGAAAGCACCAGAACCAGAGGTAATTATTTTTCTGCCAGACAGAGTAATTTAGTCATTTAACAACTTTCATAATTTTGCTTTCAGTAGAAATAAGTTCATTTCTAAATCGTTTTATACAAAAACATGTACATATAGGTACAGTATTATCTTCTATGAACTTCTTAACTTTACTTACCATAAATGCTGTATGTGCAACTCAGTGGCGGCTCGTGGGTGCCTTACATGGGTGGGCACAGGTTTCGTGAGTAGTATTGCCTATTAGTAACCAGTGGTGCCACAGGCAAAAAGTAGGTGGTGGTGGAATGTTCCTTTACATGATAGTAAAGGATTTTTTACACGCCCGAGGAGGTACCACCCCTACATCAAGGGGCCGGTGAAGTCCCAATGGACGTTTCCGGTTCTGGTGTATGTTCCTTTGTCACCCATTCTTGGAACAAGTCTATGGAACTACACAGTGAATCCCAAATTGTCGCTCTAAATATATCCAAAGCATTCGACCAGGTCTGGCACGCAGCGCTGCTTGATAAACTTCCAACCTATGGCCTACCACCAAAACTCTGTACCTAGACAGCAAACTTCCTCTCCAACCGGAGCATTTCTGTTGTTGTGGATGGCCATTCCTCTAAACTATATCCAATTAATACAGGAGTTCCTCAAGGTTCAGCTTTAGCCCCTACTTTGTTTCTTCTCCACATCAATGACCTCTCTAGCACATCCAACCCAGTTCACAGTTACACAGACGACAGCACCCTCCACTCAAATATACAATATTCTAAGCCTGTCTCTTTGGCGCAACTAGATGAGGATCGCAGACACATGGAGGGTTCTGTCTCTGCAGATCTCCATAAAATACTAGACTGAGGAAGTAGAAATCTTGTACAATTCAACCCCACCAAATCTCAGTCGTGCTTTCTTTCTCATAAAAGATACACCAGCCCTAGAACCATCACAATGAAGAACCAAGTTATTTAAAGTAATGAGTCCTTTTCATTTGTTGACATTTTTGTGGATCCAAATCTCAATTGGCACCAACATGTCACATCAATTGCAGAAGCGGCTGCTAAGAAATTAGGTTTCCTCTGCCGGGCTCGCAAATACTTTTCACCAGCTAATCTCTATACCTTATATACTTTACAAATAAGGCCAAACCTCGAAAACTGCTCTCACATCTGGGGTGCTGCTGCTGCTTCTACACTCGCTATCCTGGACTCCATTCAGAAGAGAGCTATACGTCTCATTGGTGACCCTACCCTCACCCAAAGGCTGGCATCCATTGCTCACTGACGTGCCGTTGGTGACCTCTCTCTCTCTCTTTTATAGATATCTGCACGGGCAGTGCTTAGAGGAGCTTTCTTCCGTAGTTCCTCCACCTGCTGCCCCCAACAGATCTACCAGGGGAACAGAGCGAATGCACCCTTTTACGGTTCACGTCACCAGACATAGAACAACTTGTTATGCCCGCTCTTTTGTCCCGAGGACTTTCAAGTTGTGGAATTCCTTGCGGGCGTATGTCTTTCCTCCTTGTCAACACCCACGGTATGATAGTATTTAGACTGTAAGCCCTCGTTGTGTGTTGTTGAAATAAAATAAAAAGCTGCAGATGACTGACGGACCGATGTGAATTACTGAACACAAAAGTAATACAGTAGCTAGAGGCATAACACCCAATGACACGCTCTACACCCTTATCAGTCTCGACCACATATTCGGACATTTTACAAGTAAACTTAATAGTTATTGTGCTTTACTTTACTGTAATTTAGGTTACATATATTTTTGAAATTTAATCACTAATTAAGTACAATTATCTTTTAGGGTGTGCTTAGAGTACATGTAGTTGAAGCTAAACACTTGATGAAGAAAGACATAGGTATGTTGGGTAAGGGTAAATCAGATCCTTATGCTGTGGTCACGATTGGTGCTCAAGAATTCCGTACGCAAGTGATCGACAGCACGGTCGATCCTAAATGGGACTTTTGGTGCGAGGTAACTCACTTTCACACTAACTCATTTCACAGAGAATGTCCAAATGTGTTCAGTGTTAGTTTCCGTTTGTTCATTTTCTCCTCATTTTACTTTGTTTTGCATGTTGAATTATTATTTTTATTATTATTTTTTTAAATAATTTTTCCTAACATTGTTCGACCACAAGAGCTTATGTCGAATAATATCTAATTTAGAGACTGCTAATGTTAAAAAAAGATACGAAACGCAGTAAATAACACAAAGCTTACCTTTCACAACATGATCTACATTCGAAAAAATAAATATACCAGCTGATTTTTCACTTCATCTAATTTTAAATCAGGTGGTGATAGATTTAAAGGTTTAGTTTTGTAAATTTTAGAAAAATGTAGTGTTGGGTTAATATTTAAATTATAAGTTTAGGTAGACTAATAGATTTTATTAATATTCTTTTTAATGGGGTTGTTCAATATAATAATAAAGTGAAGCAAGTTTAAAAGTAAACTTTTCTTTAAAGTGATGTTCCTTTTGGTTATTATTGCAGCGGTTTTATGTACATACATACAATATTTATTTATTGTGCCATAAACACTCGTCATATTAAAAAAAAACAATAGGTATATAACGAAAATTATTTAATTAATGAATTAATGAACTTTAAAAATTAAATAGTGGTTTGAAAAAAATATATAAGATACATATGTTGATTATATATAAATTACACAAACTAGGAATCGAAACAAACATGTCAGTTCAATTAGATTTATTTTAAAACGTAAAAGTTTAATATAGGACAATTAAATTTGTAATTAAGAAATTAGTATCACTTTAAAAATCAATA
Source organism: Tillus elongatus (assembly GCA_964006375.1). Lineage (NCBI taxonomy): Eukaryota > Metazoa > Arthropoda > Insecta > Coleoptera > Cleridae > Tillus > Tillus elongatus. The sequence goes on from OZ023265.1 coordinate 8,899,065, forward strand.
TAAGTAAATTGAATACAATAAAATATTAATTAACTTTCAATTAAACGAAACAAATTTTGCATTAAGCTCTCCTTCTGCATGTGCAGAAAATGTCAATTTATAGTTAATGTTGAAGATTTACACAATCCAGTGAATTTAGATTAATTTTAAAACAGAGTTATGATAAAGTGAAGCATTTTATGAAGGGAAAGTTATACAAAGATGAAACATTATGTAAGAAAAATGAAGCAATGGTTAGTTTTCACACTTTTGTTACACTTAGCTTGGATTTCGATGTATATGCTGCTATCGTCTGGTTTCGTTGTGGCACTGTATACATCCTTGTTCAGCTGGAATCTGTGTCTTGCCCTCTTCATGGATGATTCAGTTGTAACGGTGGGCATTAGCGTGTGAGTTTTGGTTGAAGGAGGGAATACTTATTATTATACATGTTTTTAAACCTAGTCATAAATTAAATTATTGCCCAATATCATTGTTATCTAATATTCCCAAGAGTCTGGAAAAAATCCTAAAAGAGAATGGTGCCATATTTGTTAAAATTAAAATTGCCTTTCGAAAATCAGGATGGCTTAATGGTGAGAAGATCAACAGAGGATGAACTGATAAATTTGCTAAGGCATTTGACACTAGACGACGGACTATCCTGGAGAATATTGAGGCTATTGGCTTTAGAAACGAAAGTTATGAACATAGAGCTACTTATTCGACGCAAATGGTTCTGTGAACTAAAACAGCTTAGAATTTCATATTATTCACTTGTTTGGACACATGTTTCCTATGGTTTGACAGATTGGGATGGAGTCTTGAGTTGTCTCCTGAGAAATTTGCAGAATTTTAAAAATTGTATTTGATCGAAGTTTAATTTACCAGACTGACTAGTTGAACTTGGAATCCGGTTTTCTGTACTGGAGACCATTATATTTTAAAATGTTGTTGCTGTGGTAGTATAGACATAACACTGGAGTTGAAAGGATTTTTTTCACGCCCGAGGAGGTACCACCCACTACATCAAGGGGGCCGGTTTGGACACATGTTTCCTATGGTTTGACAGATTGGGATGGAGTCTTGAGTTGTCCCCTGAGAAATTTGCAGAATTTTAAAAATTGTATTTGATTGAAGTTTAATTTACCAGACTGACTAGTTGAACTTGGAATCCGGTTTTCTGTACTGGAGACCATTATATTTTAAAATGTTGTTGCTGTGGTAGTATAGACATAACACTGGAGTTGAAAGGATTTTTTTCACGCCCGAGGAGGTACCACCCACTACACCCGGTGAAGTCCCAACAGGCGTTTCCGGTTCTGGTGTATGAGTCGGTTTCTCTTATAAACAAAAATGATGATGGCTTATCCTTGTACAAAAGATTCCGGAAATAAAATACCCCTCCATTCAAATCTCCGGGAGAGGGGTGTGCAGGGGGCGCCGGCATCAAAATTTAACATATCCTTCTCGTATATATGTGGCCTAAATTCTAACTTGAACTCCGTCCACCATTTCCTCCAGGCTAATAGGCCCCAACTCCTCTTCCTCACCGAAACCCAAATCAGTGCCAAAACAGCCACTAATCACCTTAATTTCCCGGGGTATAAGCTCCTTACATCCTTTAGATTGCATGGAGGTGTGTGCGCATAAGTCCGTAGCAATCTACCCTGCATCAGACTGCCCAATTTGGAAGCTGGAAGAAACGACATACTTTGGATGAAACTCTCTCTCAGGGCTGCAACTAAATTCATCTGTTGCATTTACCGGTCACCTTCTGACAACAACTTTGTCCAGCTCTTCGACTACCTTTCTGAAAAAACCGTCATCTGATTTCTGAATATCCTTCCTCCGAGGTCACCATTCTTGGTGACTTCAATGCCCATAATAAGGCATGGTTAGGATCTTCAAAAACCGATCCACGAGGGAGGGCAGAGGATGCGTTTGCAGTCAGTAATTCTTTAGCCAATATGGTTCAGCAACCTACTGACTTTCCTCGCATCCCAACACAGAGCTCAAATCCCTTGGATCTCATTCTTACTACAAAACCTGAATGCTATAAGACATCAGTCACCGCCCCCCTTGGTCGCTCAGACCACGGCATGGTCACTGCTTCCTGCGCAATGCAACCCGAGGTCAGATCAGGTCCAAAAAAAGGCTGGAACGCACTTATAACGTAACCAATATGGTTTATAATATTATTTCCGTTTAGATAACTGAGGGTGAGTGATGTGCTGCTTTGAATACTAACTTTCAACTGGCCTATTGTGGCTTTTTTGTTGCTGTAAACCTGACTTTAGGTACTCTCTGAGAAAAAAGTCAAGGGGAGTCAGGCCAGGACTCCTGGAAGGCCATGGATTATCCCCTTTATGTAATATGAATTGACCAGTAATCATTTGGAATCAGTTGGAACAAGACAATGTCTATGATTGGCACATCGGTCAACTGGAAAGTTGTTACATGTTTAGTCTGGTTAAACTTTGTGTTTTGAACAAAAATACTTCGGAATGCACTATAGACTAATATGCATGCAGCATATGAGTAATGAAACAGGGGAAATTTGTGTTCGAGAGTTAAATAAACATCTGGCGACAGTGACATTTGACAAAGTTATTGTCACCAAGTGAAGATTGGAACCTGTGATGAGCACCGATAAACACACTTGGAGAACCCGATTTACCACAACACATTTTAAAAACTAAGCAAGTTAGTGAAACGATCGTCAGGTTTTTTTTAATGTGTTGTGGTGATTTGGGTTCTCCAAGTGTGTTTATCGGTGCCTAAAAGTTATTGTCATGCAACAGAAGCACTAGATGGCTCTGTTACATGACATCTATGGGTACTGCATACCGGTGATAAGGAAGTGATAAGCATACAGTCATCCGGTAATTGTTTAGTAAGAAATGTATAGATCTAGATACTTAAATTATTTATTACGAATTATTCGCGCCAAATTTTTTATTGCCGTTTTTATACCATTAGAAAGGGAACACCATTTTAAACTTATATTTTACTTTGGAACTTGTTTCTGGTACATCTTTTTATTATTTAATGCTTACTTGTTATTACATAATTAGTATATGGATTTTTGTTTATAAGTATTGTTCTTTTACTGTCATTATTATACTGTGGTATTAAAATAATGTTGAAAAACCCCATCTCTATATAGAAACTTGTTTTATAAATTATGTATTACCAGTTTATAATATTGGATACCGATGGGCAACAACTTTATATTCATCTCTGGGACAAAGACGAAGCCAGTGATGATGAACCTTTGGGAAGGTAAGAATAAAAAGAAATTATTTTGAAATAAAAAAGAAACAATATTAAAAAATTGTACATACTATGTATAAGTATATATTTTAGTGATTTTACAAAAGATGATAAAGTGTAAAAAAAGCTGTACCTTGTTGTAAATATAATTATTATTTACAAGGGGTTTAGCTTGAATAAAAAATATTATTTTCCTTATTTACTACTGAACTTATTTTATTTTCATTCTATCTTTGATTCTTGTTGACTTATTGTCTGTAAATTTTTGTAAATAGAATTCATTTTTCATTTCAGCCTTAATTTTACAGACCTGTAGTATTTTTGTTTTTCAATTATCCGTATACTGTAAAAAAGTGTTTACTTAGGCCTTCAATTTAAGTGCTACTGATACAAGAATTAGTGCTGTTTCATTTTTTTGCTCCCAACTGGTAAATACAGTTTTAGTAATAAAGTCCATATAATATGTTACATTGTTTTTCAATTATTTTTTATCTCAAAGTGCAGTGAAATTTTTATTTTATATCGTAATGTATAACAAAATATTATCTAGGAGTTTGCAATGAATTTAATTTAATTTGTTGTTTACATCTAAATAATTTATCATTCTTTTTGAAATACGAAACACAAGTGCGTTAATTCTTTACAGCTTAAGTACAATTTGGAAAACCCAATTCATCACAATACAGTTTTTTAGACCTGACGACCGTTTCGCTAACAAAGTTAGCGTCATCAGAGGGATAAATAAACCAAGCGAATAAAAAGTAGAACTGCTATTTATATGTTAGTTGCCAAGCAGTTGCGACGATCTGATTTCTGAATATCCTTCCTCCAAGGTCACTATTCTTGGTGACTTCAATGTCCATAATAAGGAATGGCTAGGATCTTCAAAAACCAATCCACAAGGGAGAGCAGCTCAAATCCCTTGGATCTCATTCTTACTACAAAACCTGAATGCTATAAGACATCAGTCACCGCCCCCCTTGGTTGCTCAGGCCACAGAATGGTCACTGCTTTCTGCACAATGCAACCCGAGGCTCACACCCACGTATCGTTTGGCACTACAACTCCGCGAACTGGGACAAAATGCGGGATTACTTTTCCTAATTTCCATTGGCGTCTGTCTGCTTCTCTCACCCTGACCTCTCTGATATCTCACAAAACGTCACCGAAATTATCCAAGCTGGCATGGAATTATTTATTCCACGTACACAGTAAAACCTTTTCAGCCACTCAAAAGCCCTGGTTCTCTAAATCCTGTGACAAGGCCAGACTTGAAAAGGTCAAAGCTCACAAAATGCTTCTACACAATCTCAGTCTACAAAACCGTCAAGCATTTAACAATGCAAGAAACCGCTATGTCTGCATTCTTTCTGAGGCAAAAAACTCGTTTAATAACCACATCAAAAACAAAGCCCTCTCAAGCTCCAAGGGCAGCCAACCCTTCTGGACTCTTGCTAAATCTATTGGGAATAATTTCTGCAAGAGCACGTTCCCACCTCTTGTTTTAGGGAATGAAATTGTTTCTACCGCCCTGGGCAAGGTTGAACTTTTTGCCTCGTTCGCCGGCAATTATACTCTCAACCCACCTCCAAATGTTCAACCACCAACAGTCCCCAATGTTGCGGATAAAATGACAGATATCATTTTCAAAACTAAAAGGGTATGAAAGATGCTCTCTTCTCTTAATACCAGGAAAGCCTCTCTTCTAGAAAAGTATACAGGCACCCACTGTTGAGTCTTAAATCCCTGTAATTAAAATTGTATAGTTTTTTTTGTAATACCGTGTGTCTGTACCAAATATTCCTTTTAAGAAGGACACACTGATTACTAAGATAATAAGATAACAGTTCGAACACTGTACTACATAGAACTGGACCTACTCTATTCATAGAAACATTTTTGTTCAAATTTATAACGATATATATATATATATATATATATATATATATATATATATATATATATATATATATATATATATATATATATATATATATATATATATATACATACATATATATAAATTTATATTGAATTATGTCAAGTGAAAAATGTCAAAATTATAGTTGTGAAAATTTTAATGCTGGTTAAGAAATTTGGTGTTATATTGAAATTAGTTCGTTTATAATAGTAGTTGAGTACGAGTGGCAGCTGCAGGAGTGTTATTGATAGAAATACTGAAGGAAGAAACATACATTGAAAAAAAATTTAAAGGGACATTTTATAAAAATATTTTGATAGTTCAGTTGGAAACATGAAATGAAATTATGTTAACTGCAAGCACAAGCTTATGCTTATTTGTGGAGCATCCTATAAAATTTGAATCAATAAAACATACATACATACATACATATATATATATATATATATATATATATATATATATATATATATATATATATATATATATATATATATATATATATATATATATATTATAACGGGGTAAGGTTACTTTTCCCTAGTAGGGGGAATTTCTGGAGAGTAACCTTATCCCATAGAATCATACTCAGGCGCCAGCACCGATTGAGTTTCATGGAGTCGATGCGCCCCGTTAGGACTATGCCTCCTTTACAGGTCGCTGTCTACAGCTACCTAGATTCAGGGTAAACTACAGTCAAGACAGGGTTCGCCGAAGTCTTAGGCGAAGTCACTAGTGACTTCTAATTATCGCCTTTATTAGAGATAAATTGGTGGTAATAAGGGCTTGAATGGATAACCTAATAAAAAAGAGGCAAATAAAACACCGGATAATATTCACAATCTATTTACACAAGAGAATGCCAGAAAATATTTACAAAGTATGTACAAGGAAAGAAACAAGTTATTAATTCTGCGGACCTTAATATTAAATAACAACCTATTGAACGGAACTTATTTCAAAACAAAGTTATATTATTCTCCTCAAAATCTATACAATGCCAGAGACGGAGGCAATCGGAGTGTATGAAGTTAGTAAATCATGAGTAAAGCAAGCGGGGCTTTTATTACTGTAGATGCGGAAGGTGATATCAAGCAAGCGGCGGTGTAACAAGCATGCAATAGAAGCTAAAGCAAAATCATCATCAGGAGAAAGTTCTTGCACACAAATACTACTATTATCCCAAGAAAACTAGGAAACTACGACTTCTCATCCATGCTTCACACTCGCACACTTTGGGAACACTACCCCTCGAAGAAGACGGGCATCCCTGGCACTCAGCGAGGCTATACAATAACTAAGAAACATGTACCTAAAGGAAACGAGAACAGCTCTCTGACCACGCTGCACTAGCTACTGTCGACCTACCTGAAATAAATAAACAACTCTTAACTGCAAGCGGGCTGCAGTGTACAGCAATTTTCTCTCGTCGCGGGGTGGCCACTGCCTGTACCTGGAGCTCGGACTGGAAAACAAAATTAAGATGAAACAAATAACGTCAGCTGCGACCCTCCGGTGTACTGCTTCTCGATCGTACCTGAAAGAGACTGTCTTCTCACCTCTGTTTATACACCAGCCCTGGCCGACGTATCAATCCCTTCCACCTCCGGTGCAGCCAACCAGTGTATTGCTGAATTAATTATTATTTTCAACCATTGCGGTTTGTTAATTCCTATTTGTTACGTTAATAATCTATAATTATTCTATGACTATTTGCTTTATCACAATATATATATATATATATATATATATATATATATATATATATATATATATATATATATATATATATATATATATATATATCCTTTCGTAAGTATCTAACTGATGTGACTGCCTGACATTCTTAATTAGCTTGAGATTTTCTTTTTCTACATGATTTATCAATAGTGCCATATTTTAGTTGCGCTAAATTTCTATAAATCTAGTTTCAATAGTTCTTTTAGTTTTCCCAACATATTTAGGTTCAAAATCCTTACAACCTATTTCATAGATTCCCGACACTCCTGTAGTTTTATCTTTATCCTTTGGGTTACCCAGCAAATTTTTTAATGTATTTTGATTAAAGTATTAAATTAAAGTAGATGATACTTTGCATAAATTTTTATTAAATACTGCAAAAACATCATTCAGATAACGAAACCATACTCTAGGAATTTTCATTTGCTAGGTCTGTTTCAAGTCTACCCATGAAAAGGTCTCCAATGAATGAGGAAAGGGGTTTGCTCATTGCTGTGCCATGGGTTTGTAAAAAAAATTCATTATCAAATTGAAAACTATTCAAACTCATGCAAAGATTTGTTAAATTTATATATTCTTTGCAGACCTCTTCATCTCTGTTGTTCATTTTTAACAAATGGTCCAAATACGTTAGCGTTTTTTTTTTATCGAAACAACGAGGTCACATCAAACGATATTAAAACCTTGCCTTCAACCAATTTAATAATTTTAACTCTATTAATAAACTCAAGTTAATTAATTTAAAACTGAAAAACCCTTTTGTTTGCTAGGCATACCTTTAAATTCGTTTGTTAACCAGTTCGCTATATTGTATGTCAAGGCCCTATAGCTGAAACAATAGATCTCACTTTTTTCGGGTTTATGGATTATTATTATGGACTATTGATAAATCATATATTGCTCACGTTTTGCTCAGCATATCTGGAATAATAATGACCATGTAGATAAACAAAAACTCAAGTTATTAAAAATTTCAAGCAGTCGCTTAAGTTAGGTTAGGTTAGGTTTGTTTGTGAGTGGGCCACACCGGTCCCTCCACCGCGACCATAAGGTCTATTGTGGCTCACGCCTAATAGTTTATATTTCGCCCAACAAAGCCAGCCTCCTGCAGAGGTCGATAATCTTTGTGGGCGAAAGTTGATCCAGATCCTCCGGAGCAAGCTTTATCTTGCCAAAGAGCAGGTATCTAATCCTGTCCACTGCCAGACAGGAACACAGTACGTGCTCTGCTGTCTCGTCACTCTCCATACACAGCCGGCACTCGATCTCCTGACCGACCCCAATACGGTGCATGTGGTGACGCAAGCGGCAGTGTCCTGTATACAGGCCGACTAGAGTACTCAGCTGTTGTCTGTTTAACTCTAGAAGTTTTTTTAGCCCTTGACTCAGACAGGCCATTTATGAAGGCCTTAGAGTGAGCTAATCCTGGAAGATTTTGCCAATACTGGATTGTCATTCTTTCTGTCGCTTAAGTTAGATGCTTACGAAAGTATATACATCGTTAGAAATTTGAACAAAAGTGTTTTAATGAATAGAGTAGGTCCAGTTCTAAGTAGTCCATTGTTCAAACTGTTATCTTAGTATTTGGTGTGTCCTTAGAAGGAATATTTGATAACGACATGCAGTATTACAAAGGCAGGTATGCAGTTTTAATTACAGGGATTTAAGGCTCAACAGTGAGGGTCTGTCTGTATGACTTCGTAGAGGACGCTGTTTGCAACTGCTTGGCAGCTAATATAAATGGTAGCTCTAGTTTTTATTTGGTTAGTTTATTGCCAGAAGAAATGATCGTCAGGTATAAAAGACTGTATTGTGATTGGGTTTTCCAAATATTACTCATCAGTGCTCATCACAGGTTCCAATCTTCACTCATTCTATACAAGTTTGTGAAATTAATGCTACATATCATGCTTACTGCCTTGCTTATTTCTGCATGTTTGAATGTGTGGAGCATGACGCATGTTAAAATGTTATTTTAATAATTGTGTTGAAATTGCTATGCTTTCTTATATGGTTTGTTTGTTAAATATAATTACGTTTTACTGATTCTGCATATTTGTTTTGATGTTTATGTAAAAGTATAGTAAACCAAAAACTAAGATAACAAAAGGCATTAACCCCCCTTTTTTTTTTGTTCCCTCAGGGCTCGTCCGCGGCCTTGCCGCCCCGATAAACCCCTTGATGCACATATTAATTTGTGGTTTTGAGTAATAAATAAATCAAATTTTTTTATTATAAAAATCCATCAGTGTGTCCATCATCCATCAGTAGGAATATATTTTTGACAAATTTTTCATAGTCACTTTTTAAATCTTGATTTCCAGTGGCGTAGAAAGTGAAAACTGGACAAAATGCCAATAATTTTTTTTTGTCTTTAAAGAGAAAAACGGAACATTCTTATGCACAGCAATATATGTGACAGATTTTTCATTCTCAATTTCTGAATTTTGACTGCCAGTGGCGTAGAATATCAAAAATTTATATAAAAATTAAACATACAAAACAACAAAATTATTTATTTATATTTATATTTACGTTCAGTGGAGACCACACACGCGCGTCTTGCAAATTTGTTGCGTTGTCACTTGTTGCCGAATCAGAGTCAGAGCCATACTTTTCATCTGTTTCATCAGATCCGCTTTCATCCATGTTAACATATTCCGATTCCGATATGTCTGAGTCAGTTACATGAGACATGATTTATAAAAAAACTTTGTAACAGTCAAAACAAAATAATAGATAAATAAACACTTGCAATCTGGCAAAAACAGTTCACAATCTGGCAAAAACAGTTCACAATCTGTATAAACAACACTTGCAATAATATACATATACAGTGTGGAACAGCCAAATGGAATAAATTCGATAACGGATAAATGAGGACGTGTTGGGAAAAACGCTTGGACACGTCGATTTGTATTTTTAACTGCGCATCTTTTTCAAGAAAAAAAAATTATTTAGGGTGCGTCATGTGACAGTGGCCAATACCAACTTTCTTATTTTAAATACAAGCCCCTGTATATTATTAATTTTTTGGATTCTTCAGAAAATTCTAGACATAATTCATGTACAATGTCCTATACCTATCTTCAACTGTTTCGGAAATATTAAGTATTTTCAGATTTATTACAAAAATTAACATTAAAAATAGAAAATTATTTTATTTCACAAATTCTAATAAGAAATACTGATTATTTCTTAATAATTTAAAAAAACAAAAAAAAATTAATGTCAATGTAGTAAATGTTCAAAATGCTCGCCACGAACATCTTGGCAACATGCTAATCTGGTATAGAAATGTCTTCTAACATTACTCAACATCTCAGGCGTGACTGATCTAATCGCAAGCGTGATTCGTCTTTTTAAGTCATCTAAGTTGAGGGGCTTAGTTTTGTATACAATACTATTGACATATCCCCACAAAAAGTAGTCTAATAGCGACAGATCAGGAGATCGTGCTGGCCATTCTATCGATCCGCGCCTCCCTATCCACCGATTTGGAAAAATTTGGTTCAGGTACTGCCGGACATTGATTTGGTAATGGGGCGGTGCTCCATCTTGCTGAAACCATATTTTATTGGCAGGAACTTGTGGGTTTGCTGGATCTGGATATAAGTTTGTCAAAGTTGGCACGACATTATTTTGGAGCAGTTCTAAATATTTATCCCCATTCAAGTTGCCATCAATGAAAAAGGGACCTACGATATGATTTCCAACAATTCCTGCCCAAACATTAACTTTTTCAGGATATTGCGTATGTTCCTCTCTCATCCAATGAGGATTCTCATTAGACCAATAGCGGCAATTTTGACGATTAACATGACCGTGAAGTGTAAATGTGCTCTCATCAGAAAACAAAACATCTTCTAATTGGATCACATTGTTATCTAACATTGCCATCATTTGTTCACAAAAATACGTTCTCCTATCGAAATCGTCCTCCATGAGCTCCTGAGTTGGTATCATTTTATAGGGATGCATTTTACTTTCCTTTAATGTTCGAAAAATTGCTGTGTGGCTAACGTTGAATAGTTGGGCTGCTTGTCGACCAGAAGTATGTGGGTTTTCTTGAAACTCAAGCGTAATATCCAATTTCGTATCATCACTTACTGCATTGGCAGCTACTTTTTTTATCTGTCTCACATGACCAAGCTCGCGAAACTGCTTTTCTATTTTGCTAATTGTTCCTTGGGATACAGGCGGCAAATTTGGAAATTTTTCGTGAAATAAGCGAGACACTTCCATCTGTGTCCGTGTGTTATCTCCATAACCAATCATTTGTAGAATGGTTATTTTGTGCATTTCTGTTAAATGAACCATTTTTCTGATATTATTACGTACAGTTAACGAAATTCAAACGACAATAGCACTGACACTAATCACTACTGTCATGCAGGCAGACAACAAGTTGCTAAGGCTACGAGTTTTATACGAACAGAAAGAAAACTGTTTTTGTTTTTGTTTCATTTCATATCAGTAAAAAGAAACGCAGGAATGGTTTTTGTTTACTTTCTCATTATCAAGAGCTGAATGGGAAATAAGTATTGAATGCAATGTAGCGAATTTGTGAAATAAAATAATTTTCTATTTTTAATGTTAATTTTTGTAATAAATCTGAAAATACTTAATATTTCCGAAACAGTTGAAGATAGGTATAGAACATTGTACATGAATTATGTCTAGAATTTTCTGAAGAATCCAAAAAATTTATAATATACAGGGGCTTGTATTTAAAATAAGAAAGTTGGTATTGGCCACTGTCACATGACGCACCCTATATAATTTTTTTTTCTTGAAAAAGATGCGCAGTTAAAAATACAAATCGACGTGTCCAAGCGTTTTTCCCAACACGCCCTCATTTATCCGTTATCGAATTTATTCCATTTGGCTGTTCCACACTGTATAAACAATTGCAATCTGTCAAAAACAGTTTACAATCTGTATAAACAAGACGTGCAATTTGCCGAGAGCAGTTTATAATTCGTATAAACATGTATTCTGTGATTCACGTTATAATTAATGAGAAGTATTTTGATCGCAAGGACATCTATGAATGAATAGTTCAACCTGTACTATTCTAACTTTCAATGTAGTAAACTGTACTGACAAACGTGCCTTTATAATGCATTGAAAGACTAGTTCGGGCTGGTAAACCAAAAACCACATGAATGACTTCAGGCCTGAGTGTGACTCGGGCGTGTGCAAAATGGACCATCAAGCAAGCCCGAGTCACATTCGGGCAGATGCATTAAGGGGTTAAGTAAGAGACGTAATCTTAATGGGTTTTTTAATTACAGTAACCATTTTATCATGCATTTACATATTAAAAAAGTTTTTTTAGGTAGTTACAGGGTCTGAGATATGTCTTACTTAACTTAACGAGAATTTTAGTGCTTTTTTTATACCTGCTCACCTATAAAAAGATCTGGATGAATCACTTTTCGCCTCCCCTTTTCCACATATAATATATTAGTATTCATTTTTCACTATTTTATTATGTAATATTTGTGTGTGGGTTTTGTTTCTTTAACGTCGGCCTATTTCCGCGACTATGGCCAATCACCGACGCCAGGGAGCAGTTTCACCTCACTATACTGGAAATTTTGCCGAACCCCTGCCTTTCTGTAAGGAGGACACGGGACCGACGGCTTTACGCCCCCTCCGAAGGGCGGAACGTGCAGACATTCAACTTGCTCAAATACAATTCCAGAACATCGGTTGATGTTAATGTTACAGTTTGTACTGAAAAAGTGAAACGAGAACCCTGGGATCGAACCCAGTACCCTTTGGTTCAGAGGCACATGTTCTTACTCCTGAACCACCGAGGCTCTTATGTAATATTTAATATTTAAATTTATATATATGCTTTCATATATTGCTGTAGTGATAGGAGTGTTGAGTTTCTCTGTGTCATCAATTGTGGAATTCATTGGCTAAAAGGGCGAGTTATTTGGTGAGATTTATACCATTAGAGAGTTTAAAAAATTGTCTATATATCTTCAAATAGCGTCATTTCTATAAAACCTAAAAGAATAGTTTAACAATAGAGAATGCATGAGATTCATATAATATTAGCAGAATATTTGGATGTTGTTATCTTGTAGACAGATTACTGGTGACAGATAAGATATTCGTACATTTTAATTTAAAACTAAATAAACAGAAGAGATATAGAATGCCTGAATTGAATGGAGAAATATCAAATAGAGAACTGCTTGAGAGCCTGGGTAAAAGACTAGATATTTTAGAGAATAATCTCTTAGAAAGACTAGAAACTTATGATAAAAAGCTAAAACAGCTGGAAAGGCAGAACGAATTGCTAGAGAATAAGATAGAATACCTTGAACGGAGAGACAAGCGGAACAATATTGTTGTAAATGGAATAGATCACGTTGAATATGACGGAAAGGATTTGAGAGAATTCATTGTTAGAAAAATTGAGGGTCAACTTGATATCGAACTGGGCTTACAGGCCGTCGATGGGGTGCACATTGTTGGCAAAAGAGATAGCGCGAATAGGCCCATAATAGTGGAGTTTACGTTGTCTTCTTATAAGAAATTAGTGTTTGCTAACATCAAGAAGTTGAAAAATTCTAGAGTATATATAAGCAACGATCTAACATCGAGTCAACAGAGGGAACAATACATCCTCAGAAGCCACTTACGACTGGCAAGGTCTAAAGGGTTTAAAGCCTACATAAAGCGGGGTTCACTATACGTTAACGATAGTGTATATAAACCTGGTGAGCTCGAGGACATAGAGAGAGAGAGGAGAAGTCGGCTGTGGAACAGACTCAATCAAGTAGCGCGCCATCAACACCGATCGTCACAAGACAGGCCATACAGGTGGCTGGGGGTTCATCGAGGGATAGGACACCCACTGCAACTAAGAAGGTGACTACCAGAGCCACCTACAAGACAGGTGTCCGGGCTCTTTCCCAAAGTTCCTCTTTAGACAAGAAACTGAAGAAATAGGAGATATATGTGTTGTTTTTTTTTTTTGTTCGCTTTTTCTACTTTGGCTCTATCATGTGAATGGTTGCTAGTTTTGGATTCGGGACTATCTGGTTGCTAATCCTACATACATAGTTGTTGGATTTGTTGATTTTTATCATCTGTGGTTAATTTTTAAGACACTTTAATCGTTTCTATCGCGGTATGCGTTCTGATTTGTGTCCGTATATTTGTGTATGACATTTTATAAGTCTATTTTATATTCTGATAGAAGGTGATAGAGTAATACATTTTTAAGTATATCTAACAGATTTTAAGTGCATTATATATGTGTATAACATTTTGTGAGTCTACTTTTATATTCTGATTATAGAAGGTGATAGAGTAATACATTTTTAAGTATATCTGATCGATTTTAAGTACATTTTTAAAATTTGTGCGCATCATTATAACTAATATTGGTTTTATTTTATTAATCTAGAGAAAATTTAGGGTAGATATTATATAAGTTGCTCTTGAGCAAAATTTTGTGACTTGTACGGCGTGGCTGCTGGTCGTGTTGGGGGTTTCTTGTCTTGACTTTTCTTGTTTCTGACTTTTGTGTTGGTTTGGGATTCTGTTTCCTTGTCTTTTGTTTCTCTTGCTGTGTGTGTGTGTGTGTGTGTATTGTGTATGACTGTTTGAGTGAGTGGGGAATATTTGTTGAACTACGGTTTCTGAAATCCTGTGAGAGGAAGAGAGGAGAAAGGAGGGATCTGCCATGGATGAATATATAAGAGATTATGGTGCAAATGTTGTGAGTACACAGTCTGTTGAAGATTTTAACGAATTGAATAGGAGAGTGTGCGGTGGAAGATTTGACCTGAGCATTTTTCACAATAACATTCGTAGCCTTGATAAGAATATTGATGAATTGTCTATTATGCTTGCGAATATAAGTTGCAAGTTTGATATCATAGTACTTACAGAAACGTGGCGAATTACAGATGTTAACGCTTATAAGCTGCGGGATTACGACATGGTTTATAACAATGGTGCTTTAAACCAAAATGATGGTGTGGTTATATACGTTAGAGACACGTTGAAATACACTCATAGAAATATACCCCTAGGGTGTACCAACTTACTGAGAGTGGACATAAGTTGCAAAAGCCAAACTGTGAGTATAATTGGCTGTTACAGGTCACCAGCTACAGACGCCACCACTTTTGTTTCAGATCTTTACGGGTTTTTTTGCACTGATCACTTGGGCACACGCAACATCAGTATGTTTGTGGGTGACATCAACATCGATATACTGGAAACTGACGATATATCAAATGTGTATTTGAACACACTCTATGAGTTTGGATACGTGTCTTATGTGAACACCATTACCAGGGTACGGGGGAACTCGAGTTCATGCCTGGACCACATATTCATCAGGTGTCCCGCTGCAGAGTGTGACATAGAGTCTGTTGTTTTTGAAAACCTGATAACCGATCATTATCCCGTGATGGCCTTTTTAGAGTTAAAAAATTCAGATATGAGGACACCACAAGAATGTGAAGCAAATTATGTGAAGATAATAGATTATAAGAAACTTAAAGCGGATTTAATCAAGGAGGAGTGGACCGATATGCGTCAGCATATCAGTGCCGACGACGCGGCCAAATCATTTGTGGACCAGCTGCGGTTGCGCATTGCTAGATGTACGATTATGAGACGGAAAACTCGAAAAACCTATTCAAGGAATCCTTGGATAACTAAGGCTCTGATAAAGTCAATCCAGACTAAGAACGAGATGTACAGGATGACAAAGAAGAATCGCGACGACGTGGAGTTACAGGAGAGATACAAAGAATACAGAAACTCCTTGACGGGGATTATCAGAGCGGCAAAGGCTTCCTATTATAGACAGGCAATACGGAACAGTGCCAACAGTTCAAAAGCTGTCTGGAGGACAGTGGATGATTTTTGTGGATCCAAGGAGAGGACGCGAAACCGGATAGAGGTGATCACGGTAGATGGTCAGCGATACTGTGACCAAAAGTTTATCGCCAACGCATTTAATGGGTACTACAGAGAAGTGGGTGGAAGACTAGCAGCCGAAGTTTCCAAACAGAGTCTATCTGCTGTTCAGACAAATGAACACACAATCGAGAACAGCATGTATATCGATGAGATAACAGAGAGCGAAGTGAAAGAGAAGATACTTGAACTGAAGGAAAAAAGGGCACCGGGTTACGATGGACTGGAGGCTAGAGTGCTAAGGACAATCTGCGATGAGATAACCCGACCACTTACTTACCTGTTCAACAAGTGTATATGTGAAGGGACATTCCCAGAAAAGTTCAAAATCGGTATCGGTTCCCCCATTTTTAAGAGGGGTGATCCCACTGAAATGGGCAATTATAGGCCCATAACATTTATATCTAATATAGCAAAGATATTCGAAAAAGTATTAAAATTTAGAATAGTGTCTTTTATTACAAAATATGAATTGTTATCCGATCGCCAGTTTGGATTCCGCGAGGGACGATCTACTGAGGATGCCATGGCATTTCTTACTTCAAAACTCTATGACAGTCTGGATAAGAGCCGGCCAACCTTATGTGTATTTCTGGACCTAGCGAAGGCGTTCGATACGGTGTCCCACCCAAAATTGCTAGCTAAACTGCATAGAACTGGATTTCGGGGGAAAATATTTGATTTGCTTAAGAGCTACATAACCGACCGCAAACAATGTGTGAAAATAGGAAATAGCTTTAGCTGTTATGAGCAGGTGGAGTGTGGAGTTCCACAGGGCACGGTGTTGGGGCCTTTACTGTTCAACATGTACATGAATGACATGCTTCTCTTACCGTCAAAAGGAGAGATCGTCAGTTATGCTGACGATACGGCTATTTTGTACACCGCCTCGGATTGGTTATCTCTGAAACAGGAAGCAGAGACAGATTTAAAAACATTAAAAACATGGTTTAACCAAAACCTATTGTCCATAAACTGGGACAAAACTAAGTACATGCCATTCAGTTCATATGCCAGTGGAATGCCAAGACTAGGGAACTTGTCTGTAGGTTCTGATCAGATAGGTGAGGCAAGGAATATACAATATCTGGGCTTGAATATTGACTGTCATCTGAGATGGGACAGGCAGACAAATCAAGTAATACAGAAACTGAGGAGCTTCCTTTCGAAGTTTAAGAGACTAAAGCAATTTCTGGAAGTCACTTACCTTAAGACTATTTACTTTGCTCTCATTCAGTCGCAGCTTTTATACGGCATATTAGCGTGGGGAAGCGCATCAGAAACATACTTGAGAAAGGTAGGAACAACTCAGAGGTGGATATTAAAAATTATATATGGCAGAAACATCACCTACCCCAGTGATACGCTATACTCGGAGGCTGGAGTAATGGATGTGCGGAAACTGTACTGTCGTGCTATCTTACTGTATATTTACAGACACAAAGGTGCTGTTAATTTTGCAGAACATGCATACTCTACGAGGTATAAAAATATTGTCACGAAAAAGTACAGGGCGAAAAAAAGGATTGGCCAGCGTAGTTTTGTGTATATTGGTTTGAGACTCTTTGATACCCTGCCCCTTGATATAAGATCTACGAATTCTTATAGGCTTTATAAAAAAAGGATTCAACTATGGCTGCTTAATACACCGAGGAGTGTTATCGGTCGGGTGGTTGCCTTCTCTTAATTGTTCACCCTTCTAGTAGATCTTGATTTTAATCGATCTTTGTGTGCATGTGTGCTAGTATGGATGTGTCTGAGACTACGTGTGTGTGTGAGTGTGTGTAGGTGTGCGTGTGTGTGAGAGAAGGAAGGTGTGGAGTTCACGAACGAGCGCGCACGAGCAAGTATGTATGTGAATGGATGAAATATAACTGAGTATGAATTGACCACAGATTACTGAGTGAGTCTGTATTTCTGGGTTTTTAAAGTATCTATACCTTTTTTATTTTCTGTCTCTCTTTTTGCGGAGGGAATTGTTGAGTTTTGTGGCGATGTCGATTGATCAATGGTCGGGGATGGCCGGATGCAGCTCTAAAATGTTGGGTTATTATGGTTGTGTTGTTGTTGTTTTTTTCGAGGGTATTTTATCTCCGGACTGTTAATTACTCTGGGTTTTACTTCCTTGACGGTCATAATTCTGTTGTGTGTTGTGTTTTGTATGCTGTGGGCATGTGGAGTTGGTTTTGCTGTTTTTCACTTTTATTAATTGTAGAACGTGGCCACAAAGTGTTTAATTTATGATACTCTACACTAATATTAAGATAGTTTTTTGTGTTGTATTTTTCAGTTTTGATTATCATGTCGCATAGACATTTTCGCTAACAAGCAAGTTTGCTTCTGTGAAGATGTCTAAGGCTTATAACCATTAAGATCATTGTTAACTGATTACTTTTGAATGTACGACATCCGCGTTTATTGATTTGGTGATTACTTCTTTGTATTGAATGTTAATTCTGTATTTTTATATTGTGTATATTTATTTGGTAACCTTTTGTATTTGATTGTAAATGTTTGTAACAACCTATCAATAAACCTTATTATTATTATTATAATACAGATAATTACAAGACAGCTGCCTAAAAATAGAGTTGTTATTATATTTGGCTAATTGATACTTCAATTTACTTGTTACGAATTACTTGAGTTAATTTAAGTGAACAACTTGTAAAAAGTAATATTTTTTGTAATATTCGTTTTTAAATTCTTCCCAGAAAAGTTGATGCCAAAATTAAAATCGGTTTGGATACGAAAATATGGCCATTTCTTAGTGACCTGATAAATTAATTTTACTAAAATTTATTTATTTACTTACAGTAAAAAAATATTTACATTTCATATGGTTAGGTTTGAATGTGTGTGAGCCATACCGGTCCCTCCACCGCGACCATAAGGTCTATTGTGGCTCACGCATAATGGTCTATATTTCGCCCAACAAAGCCAGCCTCCTGCAGAGGTCGATAATCTTTGTGGGCGAAAGTTGATCCAGATCTTCCAGAGCAAGCTTTGTCTTGCCAAAGAGCAGGTATCTAGTCCTGTCCGCTGCCGGACAGTAACACAGTACATGCTCTGCTCTTTTGTCACTCTCCGTACACAGCCGGCACTCAGTTTTCTGACCGACACCAATTCAGTGCATGTGGTGATGCAAGCGGCAGTGTCCTGTATACAGGCCGACTAGAGTACTCAGTTGTTGTCTGTTTAACTCTAGAAGTTTTTTAGCCCTTGACTCAGACAGGCCATTTATGAAGGCCTTAGAGTGAGCTAATCCTGGCCGATTTTACCATTGTTGGCTTGTCATTCTTTCTGTCCATGTCTTTAAGGTGCGTTTTGCTGTGCATGATGTTATCCCCAGCACCGGTTCTGGTCTAGAGATAGTGTTTCCATTTGGATCACTTTTTACTTGGAACAGAACTTATCACGATTAAAAACTGTAAACAAAGACGAATTATTTAGCAGCAAAATACGTTAAATAAGTTCACAGTGGTTTCTCCATTGCCAAGTTTCTCGATTTCCTTTTCTGACAAAGCTAAAGTAACGTGTTTCCATTTGGATCACTTTTTACTTGGAACAGAACTTATCACGATTAAAAACTGTAAACAAAGACGAATTATATAGCAGCAAAATACGTGCGGGAGCTTGCTACCATGTATACTAAATGAGTAGAACAGGTGGCTTGTGGTTTTGTTCATCACGACCTTATTCGCCAGAGCACCGGACCGTTGAATGTGTCAGACTAACCACCTGTCGGATTATTGAGATTGTACTGTAAGTGAAAACGATATTTTACCAGTGGCGGTTGCTACATAGTTGCCAGTCTAATGTTAATGTAATTTGCTTGGGAATGTATTTGTGGCAAATATTTTATAAAAATAAAAATATTTTTGCTTTTTTGCAGTCTACTAAGCTATGCTTAAGAGTGGTAGCCTAAGGTGGGCTTAAGGTTAGTGATGGACATACCTCATTCACAAAATAAAAAGGACAAAATTTACAAAGAAACAATTTCTTTAGCTTAATGCTAGAGACTAAATATAGATTTAGAGACTTCTATGCCACATATTTATCAACTGGGAAAAAAGAGTATAAAATCAGGAAATGTCATCCATATCTGTATATATATTTTGTAGAGGTGTGTGAAGCTTCGAAATTCCGAACCGAACCCGAACTCGAACCGAACCTTCGGTTCGAAAAATTGTTCGCCTTAGGCGATGTTAAGTGGTTCGAAGTTCGAAATACGTAATTCTCTAAAATAGTTCGAAGTTCGTTGCTCAAAAATACTTCGAAATTGAACTTTACAGGCATTCTATGCTGCCAAAGGTAGCGAAGCTATGTACCAAATATTGTATGCTACAATGTACCTAAATTTTGTATTTAAGAAAATTATATGTGATCATTGGAGAATTTTGGATAGTTCGATGTTTGATTTAAAATTTTTGAGAAGTTCGACTGTGAACCTTAGACATACTATCTCAGAGGTTCGAAGTTCGAAGCAGCATATCTGCTTGGGTTCGTTAATAGTTCGGTTCGAAAAAAAACATGGGTTCGTACACTTCTAATATTTTGTGTTAGTTTTATCAAAGAGAGGCCAGCTATTAATTAAATGTCACTTGTGACTGTGCCTACCTTTATATAAAAAGTGGTTTTGATTATTTATTATATGTGCATATAAAAATGTTATTGCATAAGAGAAAAAGAGCATTTGGGCTTAAAATATTTTCATTTTGCATTATTTTGTGGATAAACAACAACACAATGTTTTACAAAATCGAAACTATTAGATTTTCAGTGCAAAACAAATAATTTGAATAGTAATTCACAAATGCAAACGAAGTAAAATGAAGTTATTCAGAACTACAAAAGTCCTAAAATATTTAAATTATACTTTACATTTTTTAAGATTTTGGTTATCTAATATTAATTAATCAGATTATATATATATATATATATATATATATATATATATATATATATATATATATATATATATATATATATATATTTGTGTGTGTGTGTTTTAGTGAATTTTTATTTTATTTTAAAAACTTTACTAATAGAGACGTATCGATGGTGAGACTTTGCAAAAAAATTTTCAAATGAGCGCGAATTTGGGCCCAAGAAGCCATATCCGGGGTCAGTTTCGATTTTTATATGTATATATATATATATATATATATATATATATATATATATATATATATATATATATATATGTATCCAGCTGATAACTCAAAAAATAATTAACTGATTTTGATGAAACTCGGCAAGTGCCTTTCTTTTATTAATAGCTTGGATGAGTTAGTTAGCCAGGAAAATCGGACAAGGTTTTTCGGGAAAATGTTGAGTTTTCTTTCGAAAAAAAATTTTTCTCCGAAAATTACAAAGCTATTTCAATGAAATTTGGTGTGCATGCTGCTTGGGAAAGACCTAACTATGTACCAAAATTCAGCTTTCTAGGTTTACAGAAAATTGAGCTATTAAAATTTAAAGCATTTATTTTTAATATCACCGCGTTTCATTGCCAATGGCAAACCTGGCTTGGTATATGAGATCTAGTATGTCTTGAGTCGTTGCCTGGCAACGGATCATTTGATATTATGGAGCAGGTCTGTTACACCCAGTAACTGACGTTTATCGTATGGTATTAGATTGTTTATCACAAATTATTTGTGTTATTTGGGAATTTTTATATACAAGTGTAAATTATTCCTTTGCGCTTTTATTAATGTTAGTGGGTGGACTAAATAGTGTTTGTTATCTTTGTCAAACATATAAAGGATCGAAGTTTTACAATAAGGGCTGATATGCAACAGGTTAGTTATTTTCTTTCTGATGCTTTGGAGGTAGTTTTAGTTAAGTTTATGGTTTAACAGTCCATAATTTTTAGCTAATTTTCGTACAAAAAATTCGTCAATGGGGAGACCGCGACTTTGGAATTTTAGAAAGATTTCTTCAAATGAACGCAAACTAGACCCCCCTAGAATCCATATCCGGGTTTACGTTCAGTTTTTATCTGTTTACATATATACACGGTGACACATTTCTACGGTAAAGCTCAATATTATAATTATTATACAAGAGACGAGAAACAATTGTATAAGTTAATTATACGGTGTCTTGAACTGCATCTTATAAAATTATTTTGACAATCACAGGCTGGCCCATAAGTCGATGCCGATCGCTACAATTTTTTTCGAACACCCTTATTTTATTGCATTTTTTATCGAAATATGTTTGTAAGAAAAAAAATCGAGACGCAGTAAGTGCCTTTTGGTAGCAAATTTTCATTAAATGCTTCAAATTTCAATCACTCAATTTGCTATTAACCTAAGGTTTGTTGGCTAGGAAACCAACATTTAAAGTTTATTGCCGGAAATTTTTTGTACATTTTCAAACAATAAGTTATTTTGATAAAATATGGCACATTGTTTTTACTATATAGGTTATACCGGTAACCAAATTGATGACTGCTTGCATTAAAAAGACATATTTGCTATTCAAAGCATTTTATAAAAATTCACTTCCATAATGCACTTGCTGCGTCCAGACTTTTTTTTGTTCCGTAACTGGCCACTCAGTTCATATAGTCATACTCCCTCCGTTTGTAGTATTATATTATTTATTCTTTAAAATATATGTTTGCAAAATATTAGTATTATATATAGTAATATATTACACAAAGTGTGCCAAATAGAACTGGAAAATAACTGCATTAAAAAAAGAAAAAAAAAGCAGAGACAATCAACTTTGTTTTCAGTGGGGGGCACATGACAGTGTAAGTTTTGGTGTCTTGAAACCTACCTCTTAGGCAGGGGCATAAAGTACCCTTAAATTTTAAATGGTACCCTATGTTGAGTGACACTTCATTTTAAAGCTTTCTCACGACGACATATGACTTTTTAAATTTTGGTTTGGATATGGCAATAAAACCATCAATTGTTGCCATATTCGCGAAAAATGTACCTAAAATTACAAAATCCAAAAATTTACCTTTTTTTTTACTTTAACGTCGGCCTATTTCCGCGACTATGGCCAATCACCGGACCAGTTTCACATCACTATCCTGGAAATTTTGCCGAATCCCTGCATTTTTGTAAGGAGTGTAGCGATCTTTAACGTGTCCAACATCGCATGGACACGGGAGCGACGGCTTTACACCCTTCCGAAGGACAGAACGTGCAGACATTCAACTTGCTCGAATACAATGCTAGAACGTCGGGTGATGTTAGTTTATTACAGTTGAAACAGTGAAAGGGAAACCTCGTGAATCGAACCCAGTGCCCTTCGGTTCAGAAACACACATTCTTACCCCTCGGCCAACGAGGCTCCTAAGTTTACCCTTGATTCGATTAATTTTCTCGCTACTGTATATCTTATATCTACCTTATGAAATACCTGGATACTCTAATAGTGCACACACGCCAGATCTGTTTTTTTACAACTTTGTACGGAACGTCAATTTTCAGACTTCTTGAGGTAGATCCGATTTGATAATTTCCACACTCGCCCTGAATGACAACAAAATGACGCAGCAGTTTTTACATAGAATATATGGCTGATGCTCAATCAGAATTTGCTACATCACCTCAGATCATGTGAAAACCTAACCAATGGAACAATTTTTTCTTACCGGGACAGAATAAAATTCACTCGGTATAGTTGCATATATCTAGTTAGAATTATATATATATATATATATATATATATATATATATATATATATATATATATATATATATATATATATATATATATATATATATATATTGGAATGTTGTACTACACTGTAATCAATTTTAAATATACACTTTATTTGTTAAATATTTGTTAAAGTATCAGATAAATGATGTACTTAACTCGAGATTTAGACTGCTGTCTCCGGAGTGATGATCACATTCGTCCAGCCTTGGATGCTGGAGGTGCCTCATTGTGTAGATGCAACTCTCTGGGGAAACGGCTTCATGGTCCGGCACTCAGTATTGATCTTAGACAGGGTGCAATTCAGCGGTTCCATTTAACAGGGTGTCATTTAGGGGGTTGCTATCTAGCGGTTCTATTCAGCAAGGTGTTATTCAGGGGGCTGCTCCCTAGCAGTTCCATTCAGCACGGTGTTATTCAGGGGGCTGCTTCCTAGCGGTTCCATTCAGCAAGGTGTTATTCAGGGGGCTGCTCCCTAGCGGTTCCATTCAGCAAGGTGTTATTCAGGGGGCTGCTTCCTAGCGGTTCCATTCAGCAAGGTGTTATTCAGGGGGCTGCTCCCTAGCGGTTCCATTCAGCAAGGTTTTATTCAGAGGGCTGCTTCCTAGCGGTTCCATTCAGCAAGGTGTTATTCAGGGGGCTGCTTCCTAGCGGTTCCATTCAGCAAGGTGTTATTCAGAGGGCTGCTCCCTAGCGGTTCCATTCAGCAAGGTGTTATTCAGAGGGCTGCTCCCTAGCGGTTCCATTCAGCAAGGTTTTATTCAGAGGGCTGCTTCCTAGCGGTTCCATTCAGCAAGGTGTTATTCAGGGGGCTGCTCCCTAGCGGTTCCATTCAGCAAGGTGTTATTCAGGGGGCTGCTCCCTAGCGGTTCCATTCAGCAAGGTGTTATTCAGGGGGCTGCTTCCTAGCGGTTCCATTCAGCAAGGTGTTATTCAGGGGGCTGCTTCCTAGCGGTTCCATTCAGCAAGGTGTTATTCAGGGGGCTGCTTCCTAGCGGTTCCATTCAGCAAGGTGTTATTCAGAGGGCTGCTCCCTAGCGGTTCCATTCAGCAAGGTGTTATTCAGAGGGCTGCTTCCTAGCGGTTCCATTCAGCAAGGTGTTATTCAGAGGGCTGCTTCCTAGCGGTTCCATTCAGCAAGGTGTTATTCAGGGGGCTGCTTCCTAGCGGTTCCATTCAGCAAGGTGTTATTCAGAGGGCTGCTTCCTAGCGGTTCCATTCAGCAAGGTGTTATTCAGGGGGCTGCTTCCTAGCGGTTCCATTCAGCAAGGTGTTATTCAGGGGGCTGCTTCCTAGCGGTTCCATTCAGCAAGGTGTTATTCAGGGGGCTGCTCCCTAGCGGTTCCATTCAGCAAGGTGTTATTCAGAGGGCTGCTTCCTAGCGGTTCCATTCAGCAAGGTGTTATTCAGGGGGCTGCTCCCTAGCGGTTCCATTCAGCAAGGTGTTATTCAGGGGGCTGCTTCCTAGCGGTTCCATTCAGCAAGGTGTTATTCAGAGGGCTGCTTCCTAGCGGTTCCATTCAGCAAGGTGTTATTCAGGGGGCTGCTTCCTAGCGGTTCCATTCAGCAAGGTGTTATTCAGGGGGCTGCTTCCTAGCGGTTCCATTCAGCAAGGTGTTATTCAGAGGGCTGCTCCCTAGCGGTTCCATTCAGCAAGGTGTTATTCAGAGGGCTGCTTCCTAGCGGTTCCATTCAGCAAGGTGTTATTCAGGGGGCTGCTCCCTAGCGGTTCCATTCAGCAAGGTGTTATTCAGGGGGCTGCTTCCTAGCGGTTCCATTCAGCAAGGTGTTATTCAGGGGGCTGCTTTCTAGCGGTTCCATTCAGCAAGGTGTTATTCAGAGGGCTGCTCCCTAGCGGTTCCATTCAGCAAGGTGTTATTCAGAGGGCTGCTCCCTAGCGGTTCCATTCAGCAAGGTTTTATTCAGAGGGCTGCTTCCTAGCGGTTCCATTCAGCAAGGTGTTATTCAGAGGGCTGCTCCCTAGCGGTTCCATTCAGCAAGGTGTTATTCAGGGGGCTGCTCCCTAGCGGTTCCATTCAGCAAGGTGTTATTCAGGGGGCTGCTTCCTAGCGGTTCCATTCAGCAAGGTGTTATTCAGGGGGCTGCTTCCTAGCGGTTCCATTCAGCAAGGTGTTATTCAGAGGGCTGCTCCCTAGCGGTTCCATTCAGCAAGGTGTTATTCAGAGGGCTGCTCCCTAGCGGTTCCATTCAGCAAGGTGTTATTCAGAGGGCTGCTCCCTAGCGGTTCCATTCAGCAAGGTTTTATTCAGAGGGCTGCTTCATAGCGGTTCCATTCAGCAAGGTGTTATTCAGAGGGCTGCTCCCTAGCGGTTCCATTCAGCAAGGTGTTATTCAGGGGGCTGCTCCCTAGCGGTTCCATTCAGCAAGGTTTTATTCAGAGGGCTGCTTCCTAGCGGTTCCATTCAGCAAGGTGTTATTCAGGGGGCTGCTTCCTAGCGGTTCCATTCAGCAAGGTGTTATTCAGAGGGCTGCTCCCTAGCGGTTCCATTCAGCAAGGTGTTATTCAGAGGGCTGCTCCCTAGCGGGGTGCTATAAAGTTTCAGGTGTATTAGTGTTGGTTCAGGGCTTAATGGTCTACTTGAGGCGGCTGGTAGCAGGTTGCGTTTACATACAAAATTTATCTGCGTTAATAATTAGAAATAAAATAACGTAAATGAAACAAAATCTTAAATGATCTCTTTTAAAATGCAATTAGGACAGCACAATGGCACGTGATTACTGAACTAACGCTACCACAAGCCACCGTTTAACAGTATATAGTTTATCACAAAGAGAGCAGTTATCGAAAGTGGATTTAGTACGGTATACATTAGCAAGCAATCTCATATTAATCTCAACCTAAGAAATGTACGAGCAACTAGAAATAAGCGGGTATTTAAGTATAAAACTTACCCATTTAGGCATGCTGTTTTTCCCGATTGAAAATTTAGTTGTACGATAACATTTCCAGGTTGACTTGAAACAGAAAAGAGCGTGTCACGCATTGCAAGCGTTTATAAAGATTTTCTTATCTGGACATGTCATGGAGCTTTCGCGCCTGCAGGCGTATTCCATCGAGTTGTGATGCGGTAGAGTAACCGACCGCCGAGTTTGACGTCACTAGAGGGACTCAGACTCTGACGTCACTAAAAGGACTGATTCAGAAGCTTATTGTAGAAAAATAAAAGGCTTTAACGCGTGTGACGTCATGTTTATGTTAAATACATGCGACATGTTACACGTGGACTGCAGTTTCGACCATCCTGGTTCATCATCAGGGTAGTGTGCTGATGATGAACCAGGACGGGTCAAAACTGCAGTCCACGTAAACAAATAACAAATCACCGAAAGTACAGCAAACAAATAAGGTATATATATATATATATATATATATATATATATATATATATATATATATATATATATATATATATATATATATATATATATATATATATATATATATATATATATATATATATAAAGTTTTTTGTGTTTATATAATGTGTTTTAGAAATAAGCTATTTAAAGCAAGGATACAAATAAAAGTATTGAAAGTTTTATTTTTATTTATATAAAACGTCACACCATTAACTTTGCTAATTTCATGATTTTGTATCACTCCTTCTGTAGATAACCTTTCTCCAACTGGTTTCAGTATCAAGCTTGTCTTTAAAAGATAACCAACCAATTTATTATTAAATAAACGTAATTAATGTATTATTGCTTTAATTTTGAGACGTTTTCATTGTTTGTTTAATAGATAGATCGTTGTAACTTTTTATTACGATAATTCACTAAAAATGATAGTTTTAAAGAAAGCATAGCAAATTCATGTCTTGTAAGAATTAATCTAATAATTTGTATCGTCAGGCAAGAGTCCATTTTGCTGAGTCACAATTACTAACTGTTTCTTTATGGGATTGGGATCCATCCATTCCAGGCACACAAAACGATGATTATTTAGGCAGGTCAGCGAACGTGTGACGTTTTGACTGTTTTAAATTTGTTTTTCTTTTACAGTTTTATTGCCTTAAATAATTCACATATAAGTGTGCGATTAAAATATTGTTTTGTGTGCAGTTGTGTTAAAAGCTTTTGCAGCGATTTTGTTTTGATAACACCCCTGTTATTGTATTATCTAGTTCCTCTTGGATATAACTAATGGTAGCCAACTACATCTACATTTGTATGATAAAGACAACGGTCCTCGAGACGATGACCTTGGAAGGTACCATTTTAATTTTATGCATTTTACATGTAACACATTATTTTACAACGTGGAATTTAATGAAGTATGTGTATTGGTGTCTTTTTAGCAATATTGTAGTGTAATCTACCCGAAAAATTGATTTCAAACTCATATTTTATATGTAGATAAAGAATTTTAGAGGTACAAGGTGAGACCCTTAAGGTACAATCAATCATTTTAGCTTTAACGTAACAAGATTAGTAAGTGTGTTGTTTGTAGTCTTTTTATTATCCTCCAATGAAAAACTATTGCTGTTTTAAAACTGTTAAATACTTCATTAAATTCTTTTAAATTTCATGGTGAACATTTTATCTTTTTCCCGCAGATTTCCTCTTCAGATTGTTAAGTATACTATGTAGATTTGTAAAAAAATATTCTGCAGTTGCTTTTGTGTTAATAACATTTGATGTGTGGGTTTTTCTCTATATTTTAGTTGTTTTCTTCACTAATTGTTTGAAAATATTTAACTAGTTGTGTTTCACTTATTTTGGTGTCGTCTGCTATTGAAGCTTTAAACCATAATTCATTCTGATATTTTCATTTACAAAAAAAAATCATCGCTTTAATGTTTCGTTAGTTGTGATTGATTTTACAATATTTTCTAAATTTAGGGCAACTTTGGAGGTAGCCAATATTGTTAAGAAGGGACAAGATGATTTGGTAAGTGACATGGCATTCAATTGGTATTTTGTAAAAAAAATAATTTCACTGTAATATATTTTTTCGGCAACCGTCCGGGAAGTACCCACTTCCCGAACGCTTTTTCTTTGAGAAATTAGCATTTCTCCGGCCTAGTCCGGGAAGAATCACATCGTGGTTGTCATTGTGAATATTAAAATCTTGGTAGGTATGATTTTGATAAATACAGTTAAACATTACCACGGTGGCTGGAAGTCTACCAATGTCGCTGAAGCATATATAGACAATTCACTAACAAACAAAATTAAAATTGCCAATACCATTGAAAAATTATCAGATGAAAACAATCAATATGAATCGGAAAATTTACCTTCTTGTTCTGACTACAAAAGGCATTTAAATATACCAAGCATTTCAAACAAATTAAATCCTTTCAATATTAGCAATTGCTCCAATTTTAATATAAATATTAATATAAATAAGAATTATAATGTTTCTGTTAGTACATATCTTCTGTTCGAATTTCAATATTTAATACAAATAAGAATTAAAATGTTCGAAATTTTGTTCTACAAAGAAATATAATAAAGAAATGTGTCTCATTGATTTGTTATTCTAGACGGTTGCCGAAAAAATAGTGTATGCAACACGTCCGAAAACAGTTTTTTTGAACTCGCAGACTTCCAGGACTCGCCTACGGCTCGTCCTAGAATTTTGTCGACTCTTCAAAAAAAAAAAAAAAAACAGTATTTTCCGGACTTGTAACGTAAATTACTATTATGTTTTCTTATGTTTTCAGTGGGTTACCTTGGAACAAGCAAAACATGGTATGGTTCATTTACGCTTAACATGGTTGACTTTGAGCAAAGAGTACTCTGATCTGAAATTGGTAAGGATTTTTGTTACTATTTGGAGGTTAACTATATTTTTAACTGTTAATTTAAACATACTTTTAGTTAAAAAAATAATAAATTAAATATACAAAAACTAAAAGTTGCAAAGTAACTAGAAAAGTGTTCTATGAAAATTCCTTTGATTATTCTTAAGTCGTTCCTGTTCTATTATTAGGCTATTCTATATTAGGCTCCTATAGAGGTTTGCTTTCATAGAGGTTGATTTTGAGGCGTGTGGTTTTGAGTGTGAAATCGAATAACTACTTTATTATGTGTACATATCGCTCTAATGTAGGTAATCTAAATGTTTATTTGGAGCAAATGTCTTTAATATTGAATAGATGCCATAGGTGTGCCACTGATTTTTTTTATATATATTTCAACAACACACCACAAGGGCTTACAGCCTAAATACTATCATACCATGGGTGTCGACAAGGAGGAAAGAGGCAACTTGTTAATTCTGTACTTGGAGATTCGAAGGAGAAGGAAAAACATGTGCCGGAAAATAGAAATATAAAAGATCTTCTGGAGGACTGCTATTACATGATATATGAGTTCAGGGCTCACTTGGCAGTATCTCGACGATGATGCCCGCTGTAGACAAACAATTTGGTGACGTTTTTTGGCTGCAATCGTCCTAAAGTGGTTTTAATAGGGGCAGTTGCCTTTTTTGACTGTTTTTTTTTTATAATTTCAACAACACGCCACAAGGGCTCACAGCCTAAATACTATCGTACCGCGGGTGTCAAGGAGGAAAGAGGCAACTTGTTAATTCTGGACTTGAAGGTTGGGAGGTTCCGGGGAGAAGGAAAAACATGTGTCGGCAAGGAATTCCACAACTTGGAAGTCCTCGGGACAAAAGAGCGGGCATAACAAGATGTTCTATGTCTGGTGACCTGGACAGTAAAAGGGTGCATTCGCTCTGTTCCCCTGGTAGATCTGTTGGGGGCAGCAGGTGGAGGAACTATGGAAGAAAGCTCCTCTGAGCAGTGCGAGTGCAGATATCTATAAAAGAGAGAGAGAGAGAGAGAGGTCACCAACGGCACGTCGGTGGGCAGGGGATGGCAGCCTTTGAGTGAGGGTAGGGTCACCGAGGAGACATATAGCTCTCTTCTGAATGGAGTCCAGGATAGCGAGTGTAGAAGCGGCAGCGGCATCCCTGATGTGGGAGCAATATTCGAGGTTTGGACTTATTTGTGAAATATATAAGGTATATAGATTAGCTG
This sequence comes from Tillus elongatus, assembly GCA_964006375.1. Taxonomy (NCBI): domain Eukaryota; kingdom Metazoa; phylum Arthropoda; class Insecta; order Coleoptera; family Cleridae; genus Tillus; species Tillus elongatus. Next base: position 8,929,650 of record OZ023265.1, read on the forward strand.
GTGAAAAGTATTTGCGAACCCGGAAGAGGAAACCTAATTTCTTATCAGCCGCTTCTGCAATTGATGTGACATGTTGGTGCCAATTGAGATTTCGATCCACAGAAATGCCCACAGGTGAAAAGGGCTCATTACTTTGAATAACTTGGTTGTTCATTGTGATGGGTCTAGGGCTGATGTATCTCTTATGAGATAGAAAGCAAGACTGAGATTTGGTGGAGTTGAATTGTACAAGATTTCTACTTCCCCAGTCTAATATTTTTTTGGAGATCCACAGAGACAGAACCCTCCATGAGTCTGCGATCCTCATCTAATTGGGCTAAAGAGACAGGCTTAGAATATTGTATATTTGAGTGGAGGGTGCTGTCATCCGCGTAACTGTGAACTGGGTTGGATGTGCTTGAGAGGAGGTCATTGACGTGGAGAAGAAACAAAGTAGTGACTAAAGCTGAACCTCTCCGGTTGGAGAGGAAATTTGCTGTCCAGGTACAGAGTTTTGGTGGTAGGCCATAGGCCGGAAGTTTGTTAAGCAGCGCTGCGTGCCAGACCTGGACGAATGCTTTGGATATGTCTAGAGCTACAATCTGGGATTCACCGTGTAGTTCCATAGACTTGTTCCAAGAAAGGGTGACAAAGGAAAGGAGGTTGGCAGTTGATCTGCGCTGATGGAATCCATACTGCCTGTCGTGGATTAGACTGTGTTTTTCAAGAAATTTTAGTAATTCGGTGTTTATATACTTTTCCATCACTTTAGAGACAACTGAAAGGAGAGAAATAGGCCTGTAGTTGCTAAGAAGCGCTTGGGTCCTTTCGTGCGGATGGGTTGTACTCGAGCAGTTTTCCAGTTACTAGGGAATATGCCTCTATTGTAAGATGTCTGAAACAGACGAATCAGGACAAGAGCAAGTTCTGCTGCGCATTTTTTGAGAACAATTGCTGGGATCTCGTCAAGGCCAGAGGTTTTCCTGGTATTAAGAGAAGAGAGCATCTTTCCTACCTTTTTAGCTTTGAAAATGATATCCGTCATTTTATGCGTGACATTTGGGACTGTTGGTGGTTGTACATTTGGAGGTGGGTTGAGAGTAGAGTTGCCGGCGAAGAACGAGGCAAAAAGTCCAGGCTTGTCTAGGGTGGTAGAAACAATTTCATCCCCTGAAACAAGAGGTGGGAACGTGCTCTTGCAGAAATTATCTCCAATAGATTTAGCAAGAGTCCAGAAGGGTTTACTGCCGTTGGAGCTTGAGATGAGTTTGTTTTTGATGTGGTTATTAAACGAGTTTTTTGCCTCAGAAAGAATGCGGACATAGCGGTTTCTTGCGTCGTTAAATCCTTGACGGCTTTCTGGACTGGGATTGTGTAAAAGCGTTTTGTGAGCTTTGATCTTTTCAAGTCTGGCCTTGTCACAGGATTTAGAGAACCAGAGCTTTTGAGTGGCTGAAGAAGTTTTCTGTGTACGTGGAATAAATAATTCCATGCCAGCTTGGATGATTTCGGTGACATTTTGTAAGGGGGTCAGGATGAGAGAAGCAGACAGACGTCCATGGAAATGAGGAAATGTAATCCCACATTTCGTCCCAGTTCGCAGAGTTGTAGTGTGAAATGATACGTGGGTGTGATGACTGTGTGACCTCGGATTGCATTGCGCAGGAAGCAGTGAGCATGCCGTGCGGTGACTGATATCTTATAGCATTGAGGTTTTGTAGTAAGAAGGAGATCCAAGGCATTTGAGCTGTGTGTTGGGATGCGAGGAAAGTAAGTAGGTTAATGAACCATATTGGCTAAAGAAATGCTGACTGCGAAGGCCTCTGCTGCTCTCCCTTGTGGATCGGTTTTTGAAGATCCTAGCCATTCCTAATTATGTACATTGAAGTCACCAAGAATAATGACCTCGGAGGAAGGATATTCAGAAATCAGAGCTAGACAAAGCTGTTGTCAGAAGGTGACCGGTAAATGCAACAGATGAATTTAGTTGCAGTCCCGAGAGAGAGTTTCATCCAAAGTATGTCTTTTCTTCCATAGACCAGAACCGGAAACGTCCATTGGGGCTTCACCGGCCCTTTGATGTAAAGGATGGTACCTCCTTGGGCGTGAAAAAAATCCTTTACTATCACATAAAGAAAAAGTCCACTACCAACTGCCTGTTCTGGTTTTAGCGACCATACTGTATACACATAAGTGACTATGGATTTAATCAGCGTTTGGTATGTCCCATACATCATTTTGGCTTCACTTTTCTATAAGCCTACGGGAAGTCAAAACTGCCATTGTGGCTATTGAAACAATTTTCCCAAATGAGTGTTCCAGTTTTGAAAATTTGCACTAAAATTGAATTACTGACAAAATTGTATCTATAAAGTGACAATAAATTGGTGTATTTAAAACGATTTTACATCTGGGTGTTCCTCAAGGTTCAGTGCTTAGACTTGTACTTTTTCCAAAATATATTGAACCTATTTTGTAAACCAGACTCATCATGTTATATACCAACCATTTGTCAAATCCAGATTAACGGTACATGCTTTTAATTCCTGCAATTGTAAACTTTTGAAATACAAGGTAATGTGAGCAAAAGTTTTATTGTTTCTTTAAAGAGTAAATAAAAGACGTTCATCAACATATAGAACTCATTACAAAATTACAAATCGCTTATATTTTCTATTATCGTTATTACATTTATGTTCATTTTTGTATAGAAAAAAATATGACAATATTATTTTTTAATAATTTTGAGATCCAGACCAAGATTTACTTATTTATTTATTTAAGTAATAATAATTTTTCTTCATTTCATTTAAGGCGCTCGAAGAAACTCAACTTTTACGTGTCACCAGTATGAGTACAGCCATTTTGACAATCTTCTTAGACTCAGCAAACAAATTACCGGTAAGTATTCGCATAATTAATCTTAATTTGTGTATAAGTCCGTGACTTTTTGGATTGAACACAGCTTTTTGGACAAAAAATCATTTTATTTCTCAACACAGTCTCCTTTCAGCTCAATACACTTCGTCCAACATTTCTCCAATTTTTTTATCCCTTCCAAAAGATAAGATTTGTCGTGGTCCTCAAAACAGGTATATTTGTTTGTGAGATGATTTCATCATTGGAGTCAAATCTCTTTCTGCCGAGCCATTTATTTAAGTTTGGAAACAATAAATAGTCACTCGGGACTAAATCCGGAGAATAAGGTGGATGAGGGAGCAATTCGTAGCCCAATTTATGCAATTTCGCCATGGAGACTACATATGTGTGCACCCTTGCATTGCCTTGGTGGAAAAGAACTTTTTTCTTGGCCAAATGTGGTCTTTTTTTTCTTCAAATGGTCATTGAATCGGTCCAATAAGTTGGTATAATATTCGCCATTGATTGTTCTTCCCTTTTGAATGTAATCAATGTGGATTATACCACGTGCATACCAAAAAAACATTTTTATGAAAATGCCCTGCCATTAGCGCACTTGCTGCGTCAAGACTTTTTATATTTACATTGATCTAAATTATTGCAGTATTCTAATATAAAAAACGTGTTTTTAACCTACCTCTTTTCCATTTTCACGATGCAGGGGGTAAAAAATCAAGATGGGCTAAATAAAAACTGTGAATTGTTTCGCTGTATACATGGATTTGCTTTGTCAAATCCACTTTTCATATATTTTTGTACACAAATGAGAACTAGACACAATACCAATATAACAATAAAAACACTAACAAGTTTCACACATGCTCCAAACCCACACTGATGCACTTCTAAGTTCCAACATTTTTATTGTTCTGTGTTTCGTTTATGTTACGAAGTGACAGTAGCCATTTTAATTAAAATGACTGACGACAATCTGAGAGATCAACACGTTTAAGATTATTTGCTAAGAAAAGGGGTATCAATCATATACTTTCGAGGCTATTACAGCACAAGATACAGGCATATTATTATGAGCATTTAGCGAGCCAATTCCATTTCTTTATAAGTCAATCCTTCCTCCGAGGTCACTATTCTTGGTGACTTCAATGTCCATAATAAGGAATGTTTAGGATCTTCAAAAACCGATCCACAAGGGAGAGCAGCGGAGGCCTTTGCAGTCAGCAATTCTTTAGCCAATATGGTTCAGCAACCTACTTACTTTCCTCGCATCCCAACACACAGCTCAAATCCCTTGGATCTCCTTCTTACTACAAAACCTGAATGCTATAAGACATCAGTCACCGCCCTCCTTGGTCGCTCTGACCACGGCATGGTCACTGCTGCCTGCGCAATGCAACCCGAGGTCACCGAGTCATCACACCCACGTATCGTTTGGCACTACAACTCAGCGGACTGGCACGAAATGCGGGATTACTTTTCCTCATTTCCATGGGCGTCTGTCTGCTTCTCTAATCCTAACCCCTCTGATATCCCATAAAACGTCACAGAAATTATCCAAGCTGGCATGGAATTATTTATTCCACATACACAGAAAACCTCTCCAGCCACTAAAAAGCCCTGGTTCTCTAAATCCTGGGACAAGGCCAGGCTTGAAAAGGTCAAAGCTCACAAAACACTTCTACACAATCCCAGTTAAGAAAACTGTCAAGCATTTAACAACGCAAGAAACTGATATGTCCGCATTCTTTCTGAGGCAACAACTCGTTTAATAACTACATCAAAAACAAAGTCTTCTGAAGCTCCAACGGCAGCAAATCCTTCTGGACTCTTGCTAAATCTATTGGGAATAATTTCTGCAAGAGCACGTTCCCACCTCTTGTTTCAGTGGATGAAATTGTTTCTACCGCCCTAGACAAGGCTAAACTTTTTGCCTCGTTGTTCGCCGGCAATTCTACTCTCAACCCACCTCCAAATGTTCAACCACCAACAGACCCCAATGTCGCACATAAAATGACGGATATCATTTTCAAAACTAAAAAGGTACGAAAGATGCTCTCTGCTCTTAATACCAGGAAAGCCTCTGGCCTTGACGAGATCCCAGCAATTGTTCTCAAAAAATGCGCACCAGAATTTGCTCCTGCCTGACTTGTCTGTTTCAGACATCTTACAATAGAGGAGTATTCCCTAGTAACTGGAAAACTGATCGAGTACAGAAAGGTTCCAAAGCGCTTCGTAGCAACTACAGGCATATTTCTCTTCTTTCAGTCGTATCTAAAGTGATGAAAAAGTATATAAACACCGAATTACTAAAATTTCTTGAAAAACAGTCCATTCCATGATAGGCAGTATGGATTCCGTCAGCGCAGATCAACTGCCGACCTCCTTTTCTTTGTCACCCATTCTTGGAACAAGTCTATGGAACTACACGGTGAATCCCAGATTGTGGCTCTAGACATATCCAAAGCATTCGACCAGGTCTGGCACGCAGCGCTGCTTAATAAACTTCCGGCCTATGGCCTACCACCAAAACTCTGTACCTGGACAGCAAATTTCCTCTCCAACCGGAGCATTTCTGTTGTCGTAGATGGCCATTCCTCTAAACTGTATCCAATTAATGCAGGAGTCCCTCAAGGATCAGCTTTAGCCCCTACTTTGTTTCTTCTCCACATCAATGACCTCCTCTGTAGCACATCCAACCCAGTTCACAATTACGCGGACGACAGCACCCTCCACTCAAATATACAATATTTTAAGCTTGTCTCTTGAGCCCAATTAGATGAGGGTCGCAGCCTCATGGAGGGTTCTGTCTCTGTGGATCTCCAAAAAATATTAAACTATGGAAGTAGAAATCTCAGTCTTGCTTTCTATCTCATAAGAGATATACCAGCCCTAGACCCATCACAATGAACAACCAAGTTATTCAAAGTAATGAGTCCTTTTCACTTGTTGGCATTTCTGTGGATCGAAATCTCAATTGGCACCAACATGTCACATCAATTGCAGAAGCGACTGCTGAGAAGTTAGGTTTTCTCTTCGCTCGCAAATACTTTTCACCAGCTGATCTCTATACCTCATATCCTTCACAAATAAGGCCAAACCTCGAATACTGCTCCCACATCTGGGGTGCCGCTGCCGCTTCTACACTCTCTATCCTGGAGTCCATTCAGAAGAGAGCAATACGTCTCATTGGTGACCCTACCCTCACCCAAAGGCTGCCATCCCTTGCCCACCGACGTGCCGTTGGTGACCTCTCTCTCTTTCATAGATATCTGCACAGGCACTGCTCAGAGGTGCTTGCTTCCATAGTTCCTCCACCTGCTGCCCCCAACAGATCTACCAGGGGAACAGAGCGAATGCACCCTTTTACTGTCCAGGTCACCAGACATAGAACATCTTTATGCCCGCTCTTTTGTCCCGAGGACTTACAAGTTGTGGAATTTCTTGCCGGCACATGTTTTTCCTTCTCCTCCGAACCTCCAAACCTTCAAGTCCAGAACTAACAAGTTGCCTCTTGCCTCCTTGTCGACACCCACAGTGCGATAATATTTAGGTTGTCTGTAAGACCTCGTGGTGTGTTGAAATATACATAAAAAAAATTATAAGGGAAAACCCTATAGTTTTTCCATTTATTACCACTAATAATCAATTTTTATATACTAAAACGGTGATTTTTGGTTATGTGTTACGACCCCATTATCAATTATCAATGCAACATTTCAATACTTACTTGACTTGTATTCTTTTAGAACACAAAGGCTTTGAATTATCTGATCAAAAATATTTGTTACATGAAATAAAAATCCGTCTATCTAATCTCACTTTTCAGAGGGCTAGAGCATCCAGGCAACCAGATCCATATGCCGTTTTGCAAGTCGGCAAACATAAACAACAAACCAAAGTACAGATGCGCACCAACTCGCCGGTTTGGGAAGAAGGATTCACTTTTCTCGTCGCCAATCCTGAATCTGATACGCTTTATTTGTCAATAATAGATAAGAAAACGGAATCTGAACTTTGTCAGTTGATTTTCCAGATCAACAGTCTTGCTCAAAAAGAAAACATGGAAGTTATTAAACAGCCATTTAGTCTACAGAAGAGTGGATTGGTCATCTGGTCCATGCATCTTAGAGTAAGTTATCCATCCCATTTAATTTTTATTTATTCATTAATTTATACTTGGTTCTTTTTATTTGCTGTTAAACATTATCAAGGACAATAAATTCATAACTCTCAACAGCAGTCGGTCTTGCTGTGTAAAATTTTAGTCGGTAGCTGAAATATCGTAAAATTGATCTCTGCGCAAAAATTCTAAACGTGAAAGTAAATTCTGGTATATTTTTTGTTTTTATTTTTTTATTTTATTTATTCATACACCATCCAACAGCTTAAAAGCCAAATTAAGGATGGGCCAATACACAAAACATAATAACAAACAATAATCAAACAAACTATACAAAAGAGAGTCACAAATTAGATCGCTTTGAAAAACATTTTTATCTCTGATATATTACATGAGAAGATATCTAGGCGGTCTTGCAGTACAGAGTAATCATTGCACATCTGGTAAATTGGAGACGATCGCAGCAATCGCGTATGAGCAGTTGGGAGATAGAATGTGCCTGGAAAACGTGCTGCAATACGAGACACATTGAAATTAAGTTGCTGAAGCAGACTAGGGCAGTCGAACACAGAATTAACCAGTTTGTATAAAAATATAATGAAACTGCACTGCATGCGCATCGACAGACTCTGCAGACTAAAGCGAAGAAGTAAACTTTCCTGAGGAAAACCAATTGACGGATATCGACCATCCTCACGAAAGCTAAGAAATTTTAGAAATTTCCTTTGCACTGATTCTAGACTTGCCACATGTATCTCATAAGTAGGAGCCCACACAACTGAGCCATATTCAAGTCGGGACCTAACCAAACAACTAAAGAGCAGGAGGAGGGTGTCAGTCTGTGAGACATTTTTGCTGTTTCTTATCAGAAACCCAAGAGTTTTGTAAGCAGAACTGACAGTCTGCTCATAGTGTGGTTTAAAAGATAGAGTACCATCAAAAACAATTCCAATGTCCTTAATTGTCCCGGGACGATCAAGTGGAAGCCCTCTTATATTGTACCCGAAAGTAACTGTGTGCTTATTTCGAGTAAAGGACATCACACAACACTTGGAAACATTCATAGAAAGAGCACTCCGACAACACCATTCATCAAGGATCTGAAGACAGTTCTGGAGCTACAAACAGTCATCAACACTCGAAATATTTGCGAAAATCTTAATATCATCTGCATACATTAAAAAAGGAACATGTAAAACATGTTTAACTGGGTCAATAAATATATTGAACAGTAATGGACCGAGTATGGAACCCTGTGGCACTCCCAAAGTTACGTGATAGGTGTAAGATTTGAAGCCCCCAACCTCAACAAATTGCCTCCTTCTATCCAGGTAAGATCTGAATAAGCCAAGCAAGCCCTCGGAGAATCCGATAGCCCTCATCCTGTTAATCAAAACAGAGTGATTTAGACAATCGAAGGCCTTAGATAGATCAGTATACACAACATCAACCTGTGAAGAGCGGTCAAGAGCGGACACAATAAACTGTGTAACGTCAACTAAATTCGTTACAGTCGATCTCCCTGGAATGAAACCATGCTGAGAAATAGAGAGTCTGTTTTTGATGTGAAACAGTATTTGCCGAAAAAGGCAGGCCTCGAAACTCTTACAGAAGACACATAGTATGGCTATTGGTCGATAGTTTGTTGGATCACCAATATCCCCCGCCTTGAAGACAGGGAAAACCTGTGACAGCTTCCAAATCGCAGGGAATGTTCCAGATCTAAGAATCAGTCTAAAAATTTTCTTAAGTGGAGTCAGGAAAGCATATAAGCAGTCGCGCACCAAGAAGCCAGGAACTAGATCAGGTCCACAGGACATGTTAGCCTTAATTCTCTTAGCAGCTGTAATAATTTCATCATCTGTAAAGTCATCAACAAAAAACATTGTGATGTCACCCGAAGCCAGGCTGGCGGCTGTAGGTGATGAGGTGGGGGTGGAAACAGAACATCCTGCAAAATAAGAAGCAGAACTGTCAACTGCCTGTTGCCGGTTAGATGAATTCCCAATAGAAAAGTTTTGACAGCGCCGAGAAGAGCAGTTCCAGAATTTTTTAGGATTAGACCTAATCTCTCTTTCAACCCTCTGAAAGTAGTTTACTCGAGAAAGATAAATGTCTCTCTTAAGTTTTTGTCTCAGCTCCCTAAATCTGTCCAGAAACTCCACATTTCCAGACTTCTTAAACTTACACCATAATGAATATTTATATTTGATACTAACCTTAATTTCTTTAGAAAACCACAGGGGATACCTATTACATGCTCTTGGAGCAGTCATGGTATACTTCAAGAGTGTATACTTGGTCCACTATCATATTATGTGTATATTGATTACACTATGTAAAAGCTGGAACCCGTGATGAGCACTGATAAGTACACTTGGAGAACCAAAATCACCACAACACATATTTTTTAAAGACCTTATGATCATTTCACCGACCACGTCAGCATCATCAGAGAATGAAAAATTCTAAACTAAATTGAAAGCTGCAATGTATGTATATCACACCTAGGTTGAAGAACTACGCCGAGGTGAAAATTGTAGTCAGAGTCCCATCGTTTGTCTATTGTGTCAGTATTGCATGGACGAGGTCGACAAACTACTTTAATCTTAAAGTCTGCCTCGTCCGTGCAATACTGACACAATAGACAAACGATGGGTCTCCGACTACAATTTTTACCTCGGCTTAGTTTGTCAACCTAGGTGTGATATACATACATTGTAGCTTTTAATTTAGTTTATAATTTTTCATCCTCTGATGATGCTGACGTGGTCAGTGAAACAATCGTAAGGTCTTTAAAAAATATGTGTTGTGGTTTCTTTGACCAAATGGATTTATAGAAATTAATTACTTGTTCTTTGCTGTGGTAATGTTATACAGGGTGATTGATTAAGACCGGCTATTAAAAAGGTTGGGCCTGTCAATAATTAAGTTTTGCAAAGTTGCAAACGAGCCTAAGGAAAGATCTATTTAATGAAAATATTTTCAAGAGGTTAACATCAACTTCTGTATTTAAAATAAAATGGTATAGTTTTTTTTTGCATTTTTGAATTGTAAAAGTTATACTAAAGGGACTTTGTGTTGTCTCTATATTTAAGTGCAGCGTTTTTAAGGCATTTCCTATACAAATTTGCAATACTTTTCAAGTTGTTAAGGTTTTTGATGGACGTTAGAGGAAATTGGAACATTTTCTTAATAGCAAACCATGAAATGACAATTAACGTTCTTATTAATAACTGTCAACCATTTAAGTTGTTTCCCTATTTTGTTAATTAAAATGAAAAATCAAAGGTATTCAAACACAGATGTTTTGAACTTATTTTGTATTAATGAACAGTTTTGTAGAATATAATTATTATGAGTCTCAATCAATCATCTTGTATATGTCACATTGTGTTTTCTTTTAGATTCTGAGACAGCCCGCTGCAGAAGAAACGCACTGTGAATGTCCAGTCCTGGAAAAACAGGAATCAGAACCCCTAAGTAATTAATGTAAAATTTATTTTGTCGACTATTCCTTATATATTTACTTTTCTAATAGTGAGAGTACCACCAAGTCCTTTAAAAAAACAATGTTCATCCACTTCTCTGCCTGGTGGTTCAACTGGTAAACCAGAGGAAGCGATAGAATTGATTGAAGACTCTTCTGTGCCACTACTTGCGAATGAACCAATTTCTGATGAACAAGCTCATAATCTTCTACATCGAAGTCAAAGTTCTACGTCGTAAGTGTTTTATTTATGCTATTTAACATATTTTTTTTAAAATTCTGGTTACATACCAGAATAAAAAAATATCTATCTTTCTTTGCCTGGGTTATTTACAAAATCGACTTGATTTTAGTTATTTTATATTTCTAAAAGCCAAGTGTTTACATTTTATTTTATTCCTGACTGTATAATTAAGGTTTTTTACTTGTATTTTTAAGTCAGCAATGAGGACCTTATTTATTTTGAATCATCTATACTATTTAGTAACTATAGATATAGTAATATTGAAATTAACTCTGACCTGTATTACATATCTTAAGTTTCGCGTCAGATGTACAGTGGTTGAAAAATGTGTCACAATGTTGGAGCGGGGATAGTATAGCCCAAGATATGCAGAAAAGTCCTAACGAACATGGGTCCTCAAATGGACTGTTTCGGAGATACAGAGGATTATTCCTTTTTTAGTATTTGTGTAGTTTTTTGCTTATCTCTTTGTTCCTTCACAAAAACTTGCATTCTCTTATTATAGTCGACAGATGTTCTGTCATATATACTGTTTGTAATTGACACTCAGTTGTTAGTGCAGACACATTGTTTTTGCTTATTTATTTTTAGTTTGCATTATATTATCTTAGTTAACATATTTTTTGTAATGCTTACAGTTTGTAGTTGACACTCAGTTGTTAGTGCAGAAATTTCGTTTTTGCTTATTTCTTTTCAGTTTGCATTATATTATCTTAATGCAAATGTTTTGTCGTACATACAGTTTGTAGTTGACACTCAGTTGTTAGTGCAGAAATTTCGTTTTTGCTTATTTCTTTTCAGTTTGCATTATATTATCTTAATGCAATTGTTTTGTCGTACATACAGTTTATAGTTGACACTCAGTTGTTAGTGCAGAAATTTCGTTTTTGCTTATTTCTTTTCAGTTTGCATTATATTATCTTAATGCAAATGTTTGGTCGTACATACAGTTTGTAGTTGACACTCAGTTGTTAGTGCAGAAATTTCGTTTTTGCTTATTTCTTTTCAGTTTGCATTATATTATCTTAATGCAATTGTTTTGTCGTACATACAGTTTGTAGTTGACACTCAGTTGTTAGTGCAGAAATTTCGTTTTTGCTTATTTCTTTTCAGTTTGCATTATATTATCTTAATGCAAATGTTTGGTCGTACATACAGTTTGTAGTTGACACTCAGTTGTTAGTGCAGAAATTTCGTTTTTGCTTATTTCTTTTCAGTTTGCATTATATTATCTTAATGCAAATGTTTGGTCGTACATACAGTTTGTAGTTGACACTCAGTTGTTAGTGCAGAAATTTCGTTTTTGCTTATTTCTTTTCAGTTTGCATTATATTATCTTAATGCAAATGTTTTGTCGTACATACAGTTTGTAGTTGACACTCAGTTGTTAGTGCAGAAATTTCGTTTTTGCTTATTTCTTTTCAGTTTGCATTATATTATCTTAATTCAAATGTTTTGTCGTACATACAGTTTGTAGTTTTCACTCAGTTGTTAGTGCAAACATTTTGTTTTTGCTTATTTCTTTTTAGTTTGCATTATCTTATCTTAGTTAACATATTTTTTGTCATACATACAGTTTGTAGTTGATACTCAGTGGTTCGTACACAATTCTCGCTATACCTGTTTACTCTAACATTAGTTGAGCTAATGGGAATGCCAAGAAGCGCTACGTCTTTATGTTGACGCCCATCTCAATCACCAAATTTGTTCAGTTTGTATTTTTGTAATATTGCACCATACAAAGATTGCACGATACCACTTCATTTGGGAAACAGTTCCATCATTCCGGGAGCCTGAGGCACAAGATGCGATTTTAGCATGGGTAGACCAGAATATGGAGACGAGCCCGCAAAGAATATGAGCCGTCGTATGAATTAGTGCTCCTTTTGTGTGGCGAATTCTCCACAAGCAACCATATACAAGAGTGTTAGTAATAAATCCACGTGACAATCAAGCACATTTGGCTCTTTGCCGTTGGTTTCTACGGAATGATGCTAAGGACCCCAATTTTGTTGCCAAATTCTTTTTCCTGATAAGGTCGGGTTCACACGAAATGAAGTTTTTAATTCACACAATATGTATGCACAAGCTGACTAAAATCGCCATCTTATCATGGTATCTTAGACGACAGCTTACTAGGTCCGGTTGTTTTACCAAACCGATCAACTGGCGCTGTGTGCCTAAACTTTATGCAGAACACATTTTTTGGTTTATCTTTTAGATGACCTTAATTTCAACAGAAGGCAACAAATGTGGTTCCAGCACAGTGAGGCTCCGGCGCACTTTTTGATTGCCATTAGAAAGCGTTATGGGACAAAGATGGGTAGATCAATTATGACCTGCAAGCTTGCCCGATTTAAACCCCTTTTATTTCTCTCTTTGGGAATATTTGAAGACTTATATTTACTAAAGTATACTAAAGTTTTCAAATATTTCAAAAGAAATAAATAAAAGGGGTATCAAAAGGATGATCTTGCAGCCCTTAATCCAGGTCCGCCCCTTTCTACCCATCTTTACTCTAAATGACATTCAGGAGCTGCAGCAACTAGTAGATCAATGCTGCCAATGAGTCAATGTGGGGGTTTTCAAAGGATTTCGAAGTTACGGAGATGTCGCCGCTGCTGTGAAATCAAAGGACAGTACTTTGAACATCTTATTTGATTTTTTGCCTCTGTCGTTTGTTCATAATCTCGTTTATTTCTTTGTACACAATCAAAGAGTGACGTAAACACAAAATGTTTCGTATTTTCAAAACCATCCATTTGCGGATCCTTGTTCATTAAAACGTTTGCATATTTTGGGCCATACTATCCCCTAAAGATTGTAACACATTTTTAACACCTGTATTTGAGATTTATTTCTTTTTGCTCACTTTTTGTTGTTTTTGTTTGTGTTGTTACAATTTTAATTGCTATTTGCAGATTACTTCACCACCCAAGAAAATTTTTAATGTTAAAAATGCTTAGAAAGTGTGATTCAATGAATATACTTAACAGGGGTTATAAGTAAGTTTAAAAATTCAAGAAAAGCACCAATCATTATCATAAGAAAAGGCACACATTTTATCATTGTGCATTTTAACCAGTTAAAAAATACATTTTATCATGTAACAACTGATGGATGTTTGCAATTCATGTTTATTTTCTTGGCACATTCTTGTTCGCTTTTCTACCAATACTAAGTGAAGAAAGAATATTAAGTAAAGCTAAAATGTTGAAAAGACCAACAATTTTAAAGATCTAGTTGTTTCAGTATCATCTAAATGCAATGTCAGCTGGTCACAACTATGACTTTTTCGAGCTGTTCTTGTTGTAGGTTCTCGACTTTCGTCCTGATCTGACTCATGTTTTTTTAAGTAGGCATGTGGCTTTAGTGTGGGGGGGGGCGCGCTGTTGGTCGCTCGGCCCTTGTCACCACAACCTTTAATCTCATCATAAAAAATCTAGAGCACTCTGTCCAGCTTTATCTCCCTTTATCGAGTATACATACTAGATAGAGGTTCCTTTCCTTTGTGTAGCTTTCAACCCTTCACTTTTCTCCTTCATGTGACTGAATTTCAACCTGGTTAGGCCTTCACACTGGCACAGTACATTGACTAAGGTTGCATCATTTTCTTGGCAAAAGCCTTCAGCAGGGCAAGATCAATGCTTACTTTTTAGAATCTCCAACACATCACGAGGAGTTATTGAAAAGTATTTAGCCTAAGCTCTCTTCTCTTAATACGAGGAAAGCCTCTGGCTTTGACGAGATCCCAGCAATTGTTCTCAAAAAATGCGCACCAGAACTTACTCCTGTCCTGAGTCGTCTGTTTCAGACATCTTACAATAGAGGCATATTCCCTAGTAACTGGAAAACTGATCGAGTACAACCCGTCCCCAAGAAAGGATCCAAAGCGCTTCCTAGCAACTACAGGCCTATTTCTCTCCTTTCAGTCGTCTCTAAAGTGATGGAAAAGTATATAAACACCGAATTACTAAAATTTCTTAAAAAACACAGTCTAATCCACGACAGGCAGTATGATTTCCATCAGCGCAGATCAACTGCCGACCTCCTTTCCTTTGTCACTCATTCTTGGAACAAGTCTATGGAACTACACGGTGAATCCCAGATTGTGCTCTAGACATATCCAAAGCATTCGACCAGGTCTGGCACACAGCGCTGCTTAATAAACTTCCGGCTTATGGCCTACCACCAAAACTCTGTACCTGGACAGAAAATTTCCTCTCCAACCGGAACATTTCTGTTGTAGTGGATGGCCATTCCTCTAAACTGTATCAAATTAATGCATGAGTCCCTCAAGGTTCAGCTTTAGCCCCTACTTTGTTTCTTCTCCACATCAATGACCTTCTCTCTAGCACATCCAACCCAATTCACAGTTACGCAGACGACAGCACCCTCCACTCAAATATACAACATTCTCTGCCTGTCTCTTTAGCCCAATTAGATAAGGATCGCAGACTCATTGAGGGTTCTGTCTCAGTGGATCTCCAAAAAATATTGGACTGGGGAAGTGGAAATCTTGTACAAATAAACTCCAACAAATCTCAGTCTTGCCTTCTATCTCATAAGAGATACACCAGCCCTAGACCCATCATAATGAACAACCAAGTTAATCAAAGTAATGAGTCCTTTTCACTTGTTGGCATTTGTGTGGACCGAAATCTCACTTGGCACCAACATGTCACGTCAATTGCAGAAGCGGCTGCTAAGAAATTAGGTTTCCTCTTCCGGGCTTGCAAATACTTTTCACCAGCTAATCTATATACCTTATATACTTCACAAATAAGGCCAAACCTCGAATACTGCTCCCACATCTGGGGTGCCGCTGCCGCTTTTACACTCTTTCGGGCTCGCAAATACTTTTCACCAGCTAATCTCTGTACCTTATATACTTCACAAATAAGGCCAAACCTCAAATACTGCTCCCACATCTGGGGTGCCGTGCCGTTTCTAAGCTCGCTATCCTGGTCTCCATTCAGAAGAGAGCTATATGTCTCATCGGGACCCTACCCTCACCCAAAGGCTGCCATCCCTTGCCCGCCCACGTGACGTTGGTGACCTCTGTCTCTTTTATAGATATCTGCATGGGCACTGCTCAGAGGAGCTTTCTTCCATAGTTTCTCCACCTGCTGCCCCCAACAGATCTACCAGGGGAACAGAGCGAATGCACCCTTTTACTGTCCAGGTCACCAGGCACAGAATATCTTGTTATGCCCGCTCTTTTGTCCCGAGGACTTCCAAGTTGTGGAATTCCTTGCCGGCAAATGTTTTTCCTTCTCCTCCGAACCTGCAAACCTTCAAGTCCAGAATTAACAAGTTGCTTCTTTCCTCCTTGTCGACACCCACGGTACGATAGTATTTAGGCTATGAGCCCTCGTGGTGTGTTGTTGAAATAAAAAATAATAATAAATAAAAAAGCCTACAATATCTACCAGGGAATAATTTGTTAAAAATGTTCTTACATAATCTCCTCCAAGACATAACACATTTAACAAAAAGTTCTTAAAGCAATGCTAAACCCTTTAAAAGAAAATTATCTTATTCTTCACGCTACTCATTAACAGTACATAGACTTCGTTGTTTGTCAATAATCATTTATAATAGTTTTTTGAGCATTGGGGATAAATAATAGCATCATGGTGTTAAATCTGAAGAATCAAGCGGATGATCAACCAATTAAAAGAAATTGCCAATTATTTGTGAGCAGGGGCATTGTTTTGCAAAAAGAACATACTTTTGGCCAGTTTTTAACAATTTTCTCGCTTTGTTCAGTAAGCAGCTTACTATAGTATTTTATCGTCACAGTTCTACCTTGTTTCAGAGAATCCAGCAGAATTATCCCATCTTTGTCACAGAAAGCAAGACTTCATGAGTCGACTTTTGAACAACTTGTCTTACAAGTCACTTAGTGTTGGAAGGCCGGCTACCATAGCCATATAACTTTATAGGTGTATTTTCGCTGCAATTAGTATGCCGTACTGACGAGCTCTAATTACAGCGAAACCTGTCTACGGTTCTAATTGTGGTGAGAATGCATCTAGCCTTACATACTGTGTCCCTATATTGGGGTAGAAATGGGCCAGCGCTGACAATTTACTAAATTGTTAGTTGGTTGTATACAGTCTCTATTTTTAACATTATGTGTTATTTGGAGCTGCCGTGACAACATACTACTTGGTTCCGCAACGAGGTGGCGACGTGTGTTTCGTGTCTTACAACTCACTTACTGTTGGAAGGCTGGCTACCATAGATGTATTACTTTATAGATGTATTTTCGCAGCAATTAGTATGCCGTACTGACGAGCTCTAATTATAGCGAAACTGGTCTACGGTTCTAATTGTGGTGAGAATGCATTTAGCCTTACATACTTTTGAACATGGAAAAAACCGGAATGCTTCTACTGTTTCGGTTGCTCCTTAGTCTCTGGATCATAGTAATGGACCCATGTCTCGTCCATAGTGACAGAGCGTTCAAAATGCTTAAGGAATTTTCTTTAAAATGGTGGCACATTTCGTTCCCATTGTCAAATCAATTTTTTTAGCTGTTTATTAATTTCTTTAAATTGGTTAATGTCTTCTTTTCTTTTATAATGTTTTATTTTTACATAGGCTTTATCTCTCTCCTTTATGAAGTGATTAAACCATGCCTCATTTATGATATTTGTATATTTTTTTTTCCTTATTGTTATGACCTTTTTAATTTCATCCTTTATAATGTTCGAGAGGGTCTTAAAATCGTTAATTTGTGCAGAATTTAATTTTTCTTTAATATTTTTTACTTAGTTTTGTATAGTTTATTATTGTCGACTAATACTCTTGCTTATATGTAGAAAAAGATAGTGAAAAGATCGTCAGGTCTTTAAAAAGATGTGTTGTGGTGATTTGGGTTCTCCAAGTCCTAGTTATCAATGCGCATCACATGTTCCAATCTTCACTTAATTTTTAGTGAGAGTTGTTTTGTGTGATTTTCGTTTTTGCAATGACTGATTCTCATGAACAGCGCATGGCCATAGAGTTTGCCTTGTTGCTCAGAAAAAACGGACACAGAAGCTTTTGATGTATTGAAAATGGCGTACAAGGATGATGCTATTGGAAAACTCAAGCTTGGGTGGTTTTCACGTTTCACAAGAGGTGAAATGTCAATTGATGACAAACCTCGGTTCTGGTCGTCTCTCCATGGCTCGAACCAAAATTTGGAGATAAACCGAGTGGCTGCCAACTTTATGGCCAAGTCTTCCATTAAAATTTGCTAAACTTAACTCCACTTTCATCGGTTTGAGCCATGGAACGACGACCAGAGTAAGGTTTGTCATCAATTGACATTTCACCTCTTTTGAAACAACTACTCAAACACTTGAGTTTTCCCAATAGCATCATCCTTGTAGGCTGTTTCTAACATTTTATGAGTTTCTGGACCCGGTTTTTCAAGCAAGAAGCTAAACTTTACGGCTGCACACTGTTCACGAGAATCAGCCATTGTGAAAACATGAGCATGCAAAACAACCCTCGTTAAAAAAATTCACACAAGCCGAACAGACCGTTCTTTAGCAACGACGCTTGGCGTACTGACTCTGTAATGGTAGCTCTATAACGCTTATAGCGGAAGAATGCAGTAATACAAAAGCTTCACCCTCCACACCAGTTCTCAAAACTGATCAGTGTTATTCCATAGATCAAAATAGTTACAAGATCTTTAACAAGATTATCGAGTTTAAAGTTTATTCATGTGTAGAACACAACACATTTTTTACTCAAAACGAAATATCACAACTGCTCGAAAATATTTTTTGTTGGTTAATGTGGAAATCCAAAGCCAGGGTTGTTATCATCACTATTGTTATTGTTGTTAATATTTTGATCATTTTGCAGGTCTGCTGGAGAAGCAGGTTTGGGTAGAATACAATTAACACTGAGGTACAGTGTTCAGAGGCAACGATTGATCATAGTTGTTCATAAAATAGCGTAAGTATTTAATTTTTTTATTTAAATAGAGGAATAATTAAAATTGTCTGTGTGTTCCGCCCTTTGGAGGGCGCGCAAATCCCGTGTCCATACGATGTTGTGTACGTTAAATATCGCTACCGCCCTTACAGAAAGGCAGTGGTTCGGCAAAATTTCGAGGATAGCGAAGTGAAACTGCTCCCTGGCATCAGTGATTAGCCATAGTCATGGAAATAGGCCGACGTGAAAAGTACAACAAAAAATAATTAACATTATTTATGGATTATCAAATCCTCTCAAGCTCCAAGGGCAGCAAACCCTTCTGGACTCTTGCTAAATCTGTTGGGAATAATTTCTACAAGAGCACGTTCCCACCCCTTGTTTCAGGACATGAAATTGTTTCTATCGCCCTGGGCAAGGCTGAACTTTTTGCCTGGTTGATCGCCGGCAATTTTACTCTCAACCCACCTCCAAATGTTCAACCACAAATAGTCCCCAATGTCACACATAAAATGACGGATATCATTTTCAAAACTAAAAAGGTACGAAGATGCTCTCTTCTTTTAATACCAGGAAAGCCTCTGGCCTTGATGAGATCCCAGCAATTGTTTTCAAAAAATGTGCACCAGAACTTGCCCCTGTCCTGACTCATCTGTTTCAGACATCTTACAATAGAGACATATTCCCTAGTAACTGTTCGAGTACAACCCGTCCCCAAGAAAGGATCCAAAGCGCTTCCTAGCAACTACAGACCTATTTCTCTCCTGTCAGTGGTCTCTAAAGTAATGGAAAAGTATATAAACACCGAATTACTAAAATTTCTTGAAAAACACAGTCTAATCCATGACAGGCAGTATGTATTCCGTCAGCGCAGATCAACTGCCGACCTCCTTTCCTTTGTCACCCATTCTTGGAACAAGTCTATGGAACTACATGGTGAATCCCAGATTGTCGCTCTAGACATATCCAAAGCATTCGACCAGGTCTGGCACGCAGCGCTGCTTAATAAACTTCCGGCCTTTGGCCCACCACCAAAACTCTGTACCTGGACAGCAAATTTCCTCTCCAACCGGAGAATTTCCGTTATCGTGGATGGCCATTCCTCTAAACTGTATCCAATTAATGCAGGAGTTCCTCAAAGTTCAGCTCTAGCCCCTACTTTGTTTCTTCTCCACATCAATGACCTCCATTCTAGCACATCCAACCCAGTTCACAGTTACGCAGATGATAGCACCCTCCACTCAGATATACCATATTCTAAGCCTGTCTCTTCAGCCCAATTAGATGGGGATTGCAGATATTAAATAAAGGTTAAAAACTACCTTTCATATTAAGAGTAATTAAAGAAATCTCAAAAGAAATCTCAACAGATATCACATGGGCTGTAATAACATTAACAATAGATCTGAATCAGTTCTAGAATATCCTTAAAATTTAGCATAATTTTTTAAATTCTTAAGATAAGCAAGATTTTCATGTCGAGCAATGAAAAACTGTCTACCCTGTATATCTGACTATTGAAAATCACGTTGATATATATATGACTTCAGAAAGACTTCGCTTTGTATCTGATATATAATAATTAGTTTTTTCTTTCAGTCATATACCTCTAAAAGATCCATCAAGTGTACCAGACCCATATGTTAAATTATATCTTCTACCTGAAAGAGCAAAAGATACCAAGAGGAAAACACAGGTAAGTTATTAACTATACAATACATTTAATAAAACAAAATAAATAACACCACAGAACTCCAAATCCCGAACCCTTAGACTTGAGGCGGGGAGAGCGTGCGCGTGCGCACATACACGCTTCGGCGGTACATATACAAAAATTGGAATGATACAGAGAAGATTAGCATAGTGAAGCGTTACACATTTTTAGCGTCAAAAATAATACTATTTCAAATTTCGTTTGATTTGCAATTCCTAGCGTGGAACGAGGCAGGCAAGTGGAAGCTAATGGCACAGCGTTCTGTGAGTGCTTATAGATCTAGTGGCCTGATTTGACAGGTCTTATTTATTCAGTATTCAACTTACCACCCAGCAAACTGATCATTATTCTTAAGGCAAGTGGTTGAATCAACCTATTCTATAAATCTCTTGCAACGGCCACTTGGGTTGGCCGAGAGTTAATACTAGTTTTCTCTAATATGGGGAATTCTTCGGGCTGACTCCCGGGACACGGCTTTATGACGGGATCCTGTTCGAGCGCCAACGCCTATAGAGTTTTTCTTCAGAGAGTAGGCGCGCTCTCTCAGGATGTTCACACCTTTCCCAAGTCACTGTCAATGGACGAAGGGTTGTTTTGGACTGTCCCAGATAATGCAATCACTACGACAGACTTCCAACACCTTCGTTCGGCCGAATGCCTCCGCGATCCTGGGGGAACCTCAACTTCGAAATGCCGCCCCAAACTCCCCGAGCAGCCCGCCAACGGAAGCAGGGAAGAAACGGTCCCCTCTAAAGTTCCCAGTGTCATTGCGGAGCGTTCAACATTTCTACCACGGGCTCGCTAAATAGTATTTGGCTTTCACCTACCTGGAGTACTCTCCGGTGACGATGTTCCCTAAACAAACGCTGCGGCGGTGGCCTCATGAATCGGCGGCCTCGCTCTGCTTACTGGTATACTGTTCTCTCCCTGATGTGGGCTCCATCTCTTAAACCTTACATACTTTACAATTCCACTTATTGGCTGACGTACTCGCTTGTTCGCGGTGACTCTAGAACTGACAACTCTCCATCGGCATTCCGTCCGGCCACAATTCTTTTCCAAAATCGCGGCCGCCTAATTCCCCCCCCCCCTAATTATCCTGTTCGACGTGCCAGATTTCGTATATTACTCCACGGAAAATTTTGGAAAATATTCCAACCTTCGCAAATGTTAATTGCAGTTTATGGTGTATCATAATGCAGTGGCTATGATGGTAAATTAGGTCTTATTTATTCAATATTCAAGTTACCACCCAGCAAACTTATCATTATTCTTAAGGCAAGTTGTTGAATCAACCTATTCGATAAATCTCTATTTAGAAAACTACCCTTCAACATTCTTAGAGTTAAAACAAATACCTTTGACCACGTCGTGCTTGTCACTAGGCAGCTTTAACTCATCTAACCTCTGGTTTTCTAGAAGCCTTTACACTATTGGCGATCTTTTTGATGGAGTATAACGGAAGTCACCTGAAAATATTCCAGGTGGAGGAATATAACTCCCTCCTCAAAAATAACCTTAGAATTAACTTTCATCATTTGAAAGCATTGATAACGGAAACCTTCAAGGATATCTCACCCAAAACTGACCCTCCAAGCATGACATTTTATGCTGCATACAAGAACACTGAAGGAAAATTCACACATTGTACTCTCGGCAATAAACGTGCCTTATTACGTGATTTAACTTTGGACCCATTTTGAGTCACTTTGTCACTGAAGGAAAATAGACGGATGATATAGTCAATTGGAAAGCCTACATCCCACTATTGGTCATGATGCGACTGTCACCCTTAGATTTGTAAACAATAGGATAGCAGAAACGGCTTTCTTATATAGAGCCAGATTGATCTTGTCCGCTCTTTGTCCATGGTGTGCTATTGTTGGGACATCCTGGTACATGGTGATGGAGTGTTTGGATGTTTCTTCTCTGTGGGTATTTGTTGAGTCTCTGGTCTATGCAAAACCACTTCATATAGTCGGCATATAAGCAGGGATCATACCACTAACAGATGAGGAGGTAGCCATTGTCAACTTATTGTGCAATTTAGCAAAAAGGACAATATACAACCACATAGTTTCATATTTTAAAGACAATGCTCAACACCAGCGCTATGAAACCATATACAATAATAGATTAAAGTGTCGCCTAACAAAGAAATATTCATGGTACTCGAAGAAATGATCTTGTTTGTTTTGTGGATAGATGGTGTATTGGGGACGTTCTCTGCAGAGTTCAGAAAACGACTCTAATTTTTACTTTTTAGTATTTTCTTGATATGTAGCCCTTGGCTAATTGTTATATAATTAAACCCCCCTCCCCCCATTAATTGTGATGATAATAATAATAATAGACGCACACACGTGCATACCGATTATATACCCCGGGTTTGTCAAGACTCGACACCCAGCAGTGATAGACTTAAGGCGACATCACACTGAGTTTCACTTCCCAACATCATCCAAGGAATGTCGTTTGTCCGTTTTCTAACCGCACAGTGGGGGCCTCAAAATTCGCGTGTATACCATGCCCCAGGGACATCCATCACCCATACCTCATCAGAAATTGGCTCTTCCACATTGAAATGGAAAAGGCTGTCTTACCGAATATGGGATTTGTAACTGTGACATAATCAAGCGTACTCTAGAGGTTACTCACTAGGCTGCTCGTCCTGCAAAAAAAAATAGAAACTGATTTTCACTTGGTTCCTGGTGAAGCATTCTAGATTTAAAACTATGTATGATAATGTTCATGAGACTGAAACACTGTCTGAGCTTAATAAAATACATCCTGTGAAGTTTACCAGGTGTTTTTCCTGTATATATATATATATATATATATATATATATATATATATATATATATATATATATATATATATATATATATATATATATATATATATATATTAGAGGTGTGCGAAGCTTCGAAATTCCCAACCGAACCCGAACTCGAACCGAACCTTCGGTTCCAAAATATGTTCGCACGATGTTGAAATAGTTCGAAGTTCGAAAGATGTAATTCTTCAAAATAGTTCGAAGTTCGTTGCTCAAAAATGCTTCGAAATTTAACTTTACAAGCAATGAATGTTGCCAAAAGTAGCGAAGTTGCGGCCCCTTTAACTCGGTAGCGGCGCTTTAAACTCATTGAGTCGATAGCGTAGTTTCAGGAGATTTCACTCATACATATTTTTGACAGTAGATGGGACAGATTGAGACACGACGGAGCCATTTAGCAGTCACAGAATTATTTTTCTTGTATATCCTAGCCTCCGAACACCTATTTCAGTAACAACTTTATGATGGCGGTGTTCAAAGGCGATCGGTAACGTAAATGTTCAGAATTTGAGGATAATTACAGATTGCCTTTGGAAAACACTGGTTTCAACATGCTTTATTACACAGTGAGCCAAAACAGTTAAATATTTACAATCAGGAGACAGTTCAAACTTGTAAGTGGTTATTTTATGCCTATCATGCTCACTTTGAACCCTCCCAATCTGTTTGCTAAAACTGCCTAGCCAATACCAAACAACAACATATTTATAATTGAGCTTATTTATAGATCTAGAAATGTAAAACAGTTTCAAATATTTTGTGTTTTTGATTTAACGTTGACCCATCTCCACAACGATCAGAACAGGAAGGCATTGTCACCCAATCAACCTGCAAATTTGTCGAATCCTTCCTTTTTGTAAAAAGAGGGGGAATCTTTTACATATCAAATATTGTATGTTACAATATTCCAAAATTTTGTATTTAAGGAAATGATATATGAATACTGAAGAATTTTGTGTAGTTCGATGTTCGATTTTGAATTTCTAATAAGTTCGAAGTTCGACTGTGAACCTTAGACATACTATTTCAGAGGTTCGAAGTTCGAGGCAACATCTTTGCTTAGGTTCGTTCATAGTTCGGTTCGAATAAAACATGGGTTCGCAGATATATATTTATATATATATATATATATATATATATATATATATATATATATATATATATATATATATATATATATATATATATAATTATTCAGTCAAGTTAGGTAAGTAAATTAGTATGAATTAAATGAAAATTTCTATATTTTATGCACGATTAAATATATATATATATATATATATATATATATATATATATATATATATATATATATATATATATATATATATATATTTAATCGTGCATAAAATATAGAAATTTTCATTTAATTCATACTAATTTACTTACCTAACTTGACTGAATAATTTTGATCCAGTATTATGAGAGTTTGTGTAATATGTTAAGTTTAAAAATAAATTTTCAGGTTGTTAAAGACAACTGTAATCCCTCCTTCGATGAAAGCTTTGAGTATTTGATATCTCAAGGCGATCTAGGTGCCAAACAGCTGGAAGTTACTATTGGAACGGAAAAGAAATTGTTCTACACTAGCAGTAATGTATTAGGACAGGTAAGATTTGTGACTGATAAACATTCTTTCTAATGTTTTTTTTGTGTGCCTAATATGGTCAAAATCATTGTTTGTTTCCAAAACACTTTACTGATTTTTAAAATAAATTAGATTGGATTAGATTAGATTCGAGGTGAGTGGATTATTCCAGTCTCTACACCATGACCTCAGGTCTATTGTGGTTCACATCTAATTGTTTAAATTTCCTCATCAAATCGAGCTCGCTGCAGGAGTCGATCTTCTTTGAGGGTAAAGTTAGTTTGACAAGTGTATTACCAGTTAAATGAAGTCACATACCAGTTTTGAAGATCCGATACCCGCCAGTGTATGCTTAAATTCCACCCAACAAATCGAGCTCTCCACAGGAGATGATATTTTTGAGGGTGAAAGTTTACGAATGTTTGACAGATGTACCGCCGTCTGAATTTAATCGCTTGCCCATTTTGAAGCTCACATAGAGAT
Source organism: Tillus elongatus (assembly GCA_964006375.1). Lineage (NCBI taxonomy): Eukaryota > Metazoa > Arthropoda > Insecta > Coleoptera > Cleridae > Tillus > Tillus elongatus. The sequence goes on from OZ023265.1 coordinate 8,954,923, forward strand.
AGCTTCTCTCTGAGTTTGTCTGAACTCAACACCTGTCAGTGTTTGACTCGATGCGGTGTTATAGTATGAAGTGTCCCTTACCCGAGCAGCATCTTAGCAAGGTCACTTGCCGGTATCGAAGCTCACAGAGGAGGCCTCAATCTTTGTAATCCACCCCTAGAGGTCTCAGCTCTCCTCCGGGTTCGTTTAGACCCGACACCCGCCAGTGCTAGACTCAAGGCGACATCCCATTGAGCCCCGCTTTCGAGCATCACCCAAACGAGGTCGTTTGTCTGTTTCGAAGCACACAGTCGGGCCCTCAAAATCCGGGTGTATCCCACTCTCCAAAGATCTCAACCCCCTCTGGGTTCATTTGGACCTGACACCCGACAGCGCTTAACCCAAGGCAGTATCAGCCAGGTCAATTGTCCATTTTAAAGCTTCTTACAGTGGAGGCTTCAAAATCCAGGTGTATATCACACCCCGGAGATATCCGCCTCCCTCCGAGCTCTTCTGGACCAGACCCGCCGGCCAGTGTTTCAGTCCAGTTAAGTCACCTCTTACAACAGGCTGAGTTACCTTGGGGCTATTCTTTTTTATTTCATCCTCGGGCCCACAGGGGGTTAAAATAAATTAATTACCAGTTTATTCGTTCATTATTAATATAAGTTTTATGTCTGAAAGATATCATGGACATATATCACAGACATTGTAACTATTGATGGGAGAAAGCGACAAATACTCACCCAAAATCAGTTTTCTCTTAATACCAGGAAAGCTTCTGGCCTTGACGAGATCCCAGCAATTGTTCTCAAAAAATGCGCACCAGAACTTGCTCCTGTCCTGACTCGTCTGTTTCAGACATCTTACAATAGAGGCATATTCCCTAGTAACTGGAAAACTGCCCGAGTACAACCCGTCTCCAAGAAAGGATCCAAAGTGCTTCCTAGCAACTACAGGCATATTTCTCTCCTTTCAGTTGTCTATGAAGTCATGGAAAAGTATATAAACACCAAATTACTAAAATTTCTTGAGAAACAGTCTAATCCACGACAGGCAGTGTGGATTCCGTCAGCACAGATCTACTGCCGACCTCCTTTCCTTTGCCCCCCATGCTTGAAACAAGTCTATGGAACTACACAGTGAATCCCATATTGTCGCTCTAGGCATATCCAAAGGATTCGACCAGGTCTGGTACGCAGCGCTGCGTAAAAAACGTCCGGCCTATGGCCTACCACCAAAACTCTGTACCTGGGCTGCAAATTTCCTCTCCAACCGGAGCCTTTCTGTTGTCGTAGATGGCCATTCCTCTAAACTGTATTCAGTTAATGCAGGAGTCCCTCAAGGTTCAGCTTTAGTCCATACTTTGTTTCTTCTCCACATCAATGACCTCCTCTCTAGCACATCCAACCCAGTTCACAGTTACGCGGACGACAGCACTCTCCACTCAAATATAAAATATTCTAACCTGTCTCTTTAGCCCAATTAGATAAGAATCGCAGACTCATGGAGGGTTCTGTTTCTGTGGATCTCAAAAAAATATTAGACTGGGGAAGTAGAAATCTTGTCCAGTCAAGTCCACCAAATCTCAGTCTTGCTTTCTATCTCATAAGAGATACATCAGCCCTAGACCCATCACAATGAACAACAAAGTTATTCAAAGTAATGAGTCCTTTTCACTTGTTGACATTTCTGTGGATCGAAATCTCAATTGGCACCACATGTCAATTGCAGAAGCGGCTGCTAAGAAATTAGGTTTCCTCTTCCGGGCTCGCAAATACTTTTCACCAGCTAATCTCTATACCTTATATACTTCACAAATAAGACCAAACCTCGAATGCTGCTCCCACATCTGGGGTGCCGCTGCTGCTTCTACACTCGCTATCCTGGACTCCATTCAGAAGAGAGAAATACGCCTCGGTGACCCTACCCTCACCCAAAGGCTGCCATCCCATGCCCACTGGCGTGCCATTGGTGTGACCTCATAGATATCTGCACGGGCACTGCTCAGAGGAGCGTTCTTCCATAGTTCCTCCACCTGCTGCCCCCAACAGATCTACCAGGGGAACAAAGCGAATGCACCCTTTTACTGTCCAGGTCACCAGACATAGAACATCTTGTTATGCCCGCTCTTTTGTCCTGAGGGGTTCCAAGTTGTGGAATTCCTTGCCGGCGCATGTTTTTCCTTCTCCTCCGAATCTCTAAACCTTCAAGTTCAGAATTAACAAGTTGACTCTTTCCTCCTTGTCGACACCCACGGTACGATCATATTTAGACTCTAAGCCCTCATGCTGTGTTGTTGAAATATATAAAAAAAAACACAGGGCATCAAAGAGAGCATTGAGAACCATCGGAGATGTGTTAGGCACCAAGTATGTCAACACAATGAATACTGTAAAGCAACCTGTGGATACTTTGACAACTAAGACTTACATAAACACCAACGCCTCCGTGGCCGTGTGGGAAAGTCGATGACTTTCCAATACGGACTTGGGGGTCGACGGTTCGAGACTCACCGGCGGCGGATGATTTTTCAAATCACTGTCGTCGTTGAGATCGAGCTCAAGGTGGAGGGTAGGTTAGTTTAGATGAGCAAAAAGAGTCAGCAATGGCCTAATTGCCAGTAAGCATCTTACCTTTTTTACATAAACATTTAGTAGTTTAATATTTATCTGTCTTCAATAATACTTTTTTTTAGCAATATATCTTTTTTTAATTTCAGGTGATAATTGATCTGGGAAGGCTCAACTTGGCTCAACCTTATACAGCTTGGTTTGATCTCCAACCAGAAGCCGAATAATTCTAAACAAAAATTGTTTTCAGAAGTCAGTTCTTAGATGCTTAGCGTGCAGTTTAAAAATATAATTAAGTTACTGTACTTGACCGAAGCATTTATTTTAATATTTACAAAAGCTACCCTCAACGGAAACAAAAACTTTCTACTGATATTTTTATACATATAATTAAAAAACCAAAGGAGAATTATATATTCATCTTTGTGAAGCATAGAATTTTAACAATACCTCATTAATATTATTTTCAAAGTTTATTACTTTATTTAATCTTCTTTTGTTTCATCAAATGTTTTATTCGACTTACAGATAAGTATTACAAATTAATTGATATATGGAGGCATAACTATTTTTTAATTGAAAGGTAATACGAATGAAAGTCTCACCTTCTGGAACATTGTGTTTTAACAACGAATGTGGCAAGAACAGCATATAACTGCCTAGAACTATTTGAATTTGTGATTATTTCCGGTGTTGATATTTTTAGAAATACTGAAAATGATTGTAAGAGAAACAACTTGGATGTTTCTCTCTTTTGTATGTGTCATATTATTCTCTGTATCTTTATTTTCGATTTTCGGAGGCTTATAAATGTTTTTAATGCATATGATAGTGAATTCACTAGGAATATACATGTGTTATATTAGATGATGATTTGTTTTTGTCTCTGAAATATTATACATTTAAAAAAGAAAAGGGATTTTCGGTTGGTACACTTGAAGTATCTGGTTTAAGTAAAAAAATAACAGAATCAGTTTGTAAAAGCTTCATAGGGTATGCTTTCTCAAGATCTGGCACAGACATTAATACCGAAACACTTTGTTTGAAATGATAAAGTATATATTGTGGAGCTTTACCAAGGGTTTTTGCTATTGTTCTTTGTAATATGTTTATTGCTTTGATTTAAATTTTTTGATATACCTCGTCAGACCCAAGTGGCACCGACGTGTACAAAATAAGATTCATGGTAGTGAGCGACACCTATTGGTACTAAATGAACCATAATGAGTGTTTACTTAGACACTAGATGTCCTAACAATAATTTGTACATGAATGTGGATATTGGGTATCAGGGGCGTGCGGTGACATTTCAAATACGGGAAGCAATTCTCAGAAACTTACCTATTTGTAGTGTAACTCAATTCTTCTGTCTTTTTTGGCAAATTCGTTAATAACTTCGTCATAAAACTGTGGATTCTGGGACATTTCCTGGACGAGGTTATTTTCTATGGACAAAATTGAAGTTTGAGAAAGTCTTTCCTATCCTGTTGAATTCCTAACAAAAGTCTTGATACGTTTCAATGCAGAAAATTTCTACAGATGCAGTAGTAGGAATTGTTAATACTAATTCACATAATTTTAACACTTCAGAATATGCATTTTCCAATGTTGATTGTTTTAAGACAGTAAAAATTTCACTTGTGTTAGTTATTGTGTCAATAACATCGGGTTCATAAATGACTGTATGTTCTGATCGTAATAAGGCTTTGTCAAAATAATGTCCATGGTGGAATAATGATTTGAATGAATCTTCTGAGAAAGGTATTCCTTTAAATCCTCCAAAATTACACAATTCAAGAAATTTCAGGTCACGGAGATGATCAAATCTGCAGTTAATTTGCTGCTGAATTTGATCTATGATTTCGTAGAAAAAGCGGTGGTAAGAACTTTGAAGGTCTCCCACATTATCAGCGCGCAGACGCTTTCTTCGTGGCTCCACTTCTCCTAATTAAATTGTTTTTTCCCAGAACTTATCAAATTCATTCATTTTTTGAATTATAATCGATTTAAATTCACTAACTTTTTTCAGACAAAAACCAGTGTCATTTGTTTTACATTGCAATATGTTAAATACATTATCTGAAAACTGAAATATTCCTGAAAATATATTTAATAAAAAATTAAAATTAAACTCTCTTTTCAAACAATCCAAAAATCCTCTAGAACTATTTATTGTTTCTGCGTCACAATTTTTGCTATTTTCCATTATGTTTTCAAAAAGTACAATTAACGATTCACAGTGTTCAAATATAGTTAACACAAGTCTGCCGTTGTAGTTCCATGGGGTTGCAGCTACTTTGGGTAAACGTTTTTTAACAATTGAGTCTAAGGCTTGTGTGTGCTTCGTAAATTTGAAAAAAAAAGCAGCCTTTACACTTAGGGTAGCAAAAAATACTTTACATTCTTTAATATGATTTATAGATTGGGATTAAAGTAAATTTAATTTATGAGCACAACAGTGTACAAATAGAGCAATAGAGAACGTTTCCCGCACTTTAGCTTGAAGACCTCCTAAATGCCCGGCCATAACAGCAGCCCTATCATAGCTTTGGGCAATTAATTTATTATCAGCCTCCTCAATATCTTTCATAATATTAAACACAATTTTATATAGAGCGTTTGCTGTACGATCTACTGTCGCATTTTTAAAGGCTAAAAATCTTGTACACTCCCATTCATTTTTACGTAGCGTATTACTGCAGATAGTTGACTTAAATTAGTTACATCGGTTGTTTAATCTATAACAATATCAATGAAACGAGTCTGTTTAATTTCAGGTTTAATTCCGTTAAAAATTATAGTGGCAGCAGCCGAAGTTAAGTCATTCTGAATGCGATTTGATGTCCCGCGAAAGACGTTAGAATGTTCCAAGTGATTTTTTAAATAAATGTCGTATTTGGCTGGCTATTAAAGAAACTAGGTCTTGAAAGCTTCCTCTATGTAGTTGTTTCGTCTTGACCCCTGCAGCCCAATTCATGCTGACCAAGAAAACACACAACATCAATAAGTCTTTTTAATATGTTTCTGTTGTTATCAACCAGTTAATTGTGTTGGCGATTACTAATTTCTATCTGCTTGTCAACGGCGTGTTTAATTCGCGTTCTTCCAAAGACACCTAATTTTAAAATTGTCTGTAAATGCACTTTAGACATGACATGTCTTTTTACTACTTTATGTAGATTATTCAAGTCTGAAAACCCACTTTTATTCCACACGCCCTTTTCAGTCACAAATAGACTACAAGGCCAACAAAACAGTTTATTCCTGTTTCCACAACCCGTTAACCATTCATATTGTTTATAAGTTTTTTCCGCGTTAAAATGTCGAATACATGTTTTAATGCTTGTATTTAAGTTTTTTAGAGTAGGTTTCGGCCTACCTTTATTAATAATAGCAAGTTTTCCAGCAAACGGTAAAGCTGAAAATCCTTTCGTTATCAAAAAACACACAACACAATCACAGTTATTATTACCACTTGTTTGTTAAGTTTGTAAATCCCCACCCCCACTGTCGCCGCTGTTAAAAGCTGATCTACTTGCAGCCATATTAATACTCATAAAATGCCAATGTATTTAACTTAGTCAACTGGTTATATCTACGAAATAATCAGAGGGATTCACTTTGTATGTGCACTGGATCTTCCTAGTAAAACACGTTCTAAAAATACGCGTACATCCATCGAGTTAGGGTTTCTTATAAAGTTGCCTGCTGACTACGTGCTACGTGTATTTAACCGAAGTCATTGCAGCCACTTGTAGTATCAGGTTCATGCTGTTCGCTGGCAGTCGCATTTACTGGGACGACGTCCTTGCTAGGAGCGTATATAGAAGTATAGTATGGTGCATAATAAATAATTATGTGTGTGAGCTTGCAAATTAAAAATTGTAATAATTAAATTAGTTTCAGAATTGAAATTTAATATCTAAAATACAAAAGGGATTTTAAATAATGCAGTTTAATAGAAATGATTTTTAAGTAGGTATGTAGTTGTTATTTTAAAGGAAGCAATGCTTCCATGGACCGCACGCCACTATTGAGTATGATTAGCACATTCCACAATTGTGTACTTATTCAAGAGCCAAAAATAAGCTGAACCGATACTCAATTTGATAAACTGAGATTGAAATTCAAAGAAATAATCCCAGTCTCCGACAACACAAGTAAATATTACATTTACTGCACTTAACTCTTGTTCCTTCGTTACAACCAGGATTTCGACATTTTTGTGCAGCTTTTAAATCCATGACTCTGTGACTTTTGGAAGATAAGCTGCAATTATTCTTGCAACCTCACAAGGTAGTAGAGGTACTTTGCCTGGTCTGCCCACACTTCTTTCCCGTCTTGGTACATATTCTTCATCTTCTGAGTCTTCATTATCTTTAGTTGGTGAAACTGCTGCGGCTATTCTCATTTTGAACATTATTAAATCCAAAATGTCAGACTCAACCTGTAATTCTCGGCATTCTTGCCCATATTGCAGCCAGGAATTCACAGCCATAGAAACTGTGGGAAATCGAGTTATCTTTCCAAGACTTAACAGGCTGCTTCTGAGACTGCTTCCTTCTTCGCAGTGTGGCATTTTTCGGGAAGCAAATGAGGTTTTGAGGTGCTGTTAAAACTGCTGGGGGGCTAAGTGAGTCATTGCCGTCTTCAGAGTTCGCCTTCTAAGCTTTGCTAACTGTTTATCAATGAGAAAAGTTCCTCAGCCTGCTAGTAATAAGAAAAGTAATTAGTGTAGTATTTACATGCTTGAAAATCTTTAAGTCATCGACGTAAAGAACCTCAAGGACGTTAGTGATGTCATTGATGAACAAATTAAAAAACTGTGGCCCCAAAACAGATCCCCGTGGCACACCTGACGCAGCCAAAATCTCGGCAGACCGAAATCCACGGTAAAAAACAGAGTAGACTCTACCAATGAGGTATGAGCTAAAAAACCTCAACAGCTTTGGAGAGAACCTGTACCAGTCAAGCTTCTAAACTAGAATATTGTGGTTCAGTCTGTCAAAAGCCTTACGGAACTGCAAGTAGATAATGTCAGTTTGAGATCCCCTGTCCAAGCCCACAAATGTGTACAAATAGGCTTGTAGTAAAGACCCAAAGTACATAGATGTGTACTGTAAGTTTAGGTTGCCTGTGAAAAAATGTATCAAAAACTGTTGGAGGTTAGCATGTACTACCTTAAATTTAAATCTTTTTAGAAGCAGACAGTGCAGAGATTTCACGCATAATCATGGAGTTCAAGAATTCTTATCTCGTGCCAATCGTGAGCTGTACACGCCTGATCTGCTTGTCAACGTCATTAATAAAATAACACTGAAGTAAACATTTAGTTGGCTGACGCGAGCTTAGCAGTGTCAAGAGCCAATAGTATTCGAACTTAAAACTGATGCCACCCATATTGGGACAAGCAGGAAGTTCGAAAATAATTATCGAATAAAAGTACACAAATGTGCCAGGGGCCCGACGAGGATATAACATGTATCAGATTTTTGTGATATTCTTAACTGCTTGTATTTTGTACTCTAAAAATGTTTTCTTTAATATATTGATGCTATCATTAATAAATGTTTATAAGGCTGTAATTTTTTACATGGCGTGAGACTTTTTTGTAACATTTTTCATTTATATATATATATATATATATATATATATATATATATATATATATATATATATATATATATATATATATATATATATTATTTCTTAGTATATTATTTTATGAGCTCAACTTTATTGTTGTATTTTGACTTAAGTATTGCATTTTTCATTTTTTATCAGCAATTGATATAGAACATTTTGAGAATTTATTCAATGCCAAAGAGGCTATCATTTTAAGATCTTTGTCTCTCTACTTAAGCTTCATTTTTATCTTATCTGATTTAACAAACTGAATTTTTGTTCTAGCACTTTATTTATTTTTATTATGTATATTAAAATTTTATGTTATAATTATTAAAAGTTTTGTTTTGTTATTGAAATAGTATATAATATAACCATAAATGGAAAGATAATAATTTTTATTTATCAGTTAATTGGATTCTGTATTTAATAATTTAAATTTAAGTACATTTGTGTAATTTCCATTGTGTTGATAATGTTTTGCTTTTGATGTAATAATTTAATCATATAAGAAACGGTTAACAATAGATATAAATTCAATAAAAGAAAAAATAATTTTATCTCTTACGTTAAAGCATTTTTGTCAGATTATTATACTTATATAATGTAATGTTTATTTATATGATGTTTGATGTTTTAAATATACTTTATGAAAAACAACAGCAAAAGGCATTTGATTATTTTTTTTTTAAACAAACCATTATGTTCCCTAAAAAAAACTTATATATGTTTTATTATATTACTTATTAATAAATTATTAGTTAGGATTCAGGGAGCGTTATTAATGAAAAACATGTGTGTCTTTTTGTTCTGTTCAACACCGTCTGCCGTCTCTCGTCATCTGTCATTCTCACAACGGTTACGTCCGACAGCGTTGCCAGATTAACTTTATTTCACTAACATCTTCCTTATTTACAATTAACAAAGTAGTATATTCTACAAAAACATAACTAATAATAAGGTATCCTAAAATAAAAGTTATAGAAGATATTAGTAACAGAATTCACAAATTAAGTCTATTAGGAGGTCTAACATTACGTTTAGGTCTAGTATGGGTAATTGTTATATTACTGTTATCTCTATTTGATTGTGAGCTAGTTGTAACAATATGTGGTCTGTTATAATTTATGGAGGATGGTAATTCATAGTTGGGTTGTACATAATCATTGAGATGCTTATAATTAAAGGGTTTAACATCATTAGAAACTTTTATTAAGTGTTTTCTATTTCTATGAACAATGATGGAATTAGATAATCTAACTTTATATGACCTTGGTCTCCACGCTTTTCCCATTATAATGCCATTTAACCATTTTTTATCATTACTACTATTTCTAAAATTTTTGACTTTCACATGATCTCCGTTTTCTAACTCTACCAAAGGTCGAGCCCCTTTATTATATGCTTTTATATACTTCTCTTGCCTACGTTTCAGGTTTTTTCTAGTCTCTGCTTTAGGTTCTACCTTTGGTTCAAGTAATTTATTATTAACAGGTATTGTTGTACGAAGTCTTCTACTATATAATAACTGAGAAGGACTAGGAGTTTGCTTGTCTAGTGGCGTATTCATTAATTCTAAGTAAGATGAATAAAAATCAGAGTGATCAATTTCAGAAGCGCGGAGTAATTTTTTAACGATTTTGACCATGCTTTCAACTTGGCCATTGGATTGATGATGGTGAGGACTAGATGTTTGATGTGAGAAATTCCATTCCACTGAGAATTCTTTAAAGCTCTTAGAATTAAAAGGTGGGCCATTATCTGAATAAATAATTTCTGGTACGCCATGTCTACAGAATATAATTTTCAGATATGAAATAACTGTTTGAGTTGTAAGTGAATTAAGTTGTGATATTTCTAGGAATTTTGAATAATAGTCAACTATGATAACAAAGTGTTTGTTATTAAATTCAAAAAAGTCAATTGCAACTTTCTGCCAAGGTCTTACTGGAATTTCATGAGGTATTATGGGTTCTTTTCTATTTTCAGGAGCTAAATCGAGACATGTGTCACAAGTGCTAATTAAGTTATCAATGTCATTATTTATTCCGGGCCAGAATACTATCGATCGAGCTCTTAATTTAGTTTTTTCTCTACCCATGTGACCTTGATGCAATTTATTTAATATTTCACTTTGTATCACCTTAGGTATCAGTATTCTATCTGCCTTATAAATTATTCCATTCCTAACAGAGATTTCATTTAAATATGGATAATAGAGTTTTAAGTCATTATCGATATCTTTCTTTGAGATACTATTAGAATCTTGTAGTAATTCAATTAATTTTTTCAGTTTATTATCTTTACTGGTTTCATATTTTATTTGCTGTAATCTTTGATCTGATACTGGATTAGTCTCATTTACCATACATAACTGATATTCTATTTCATTACAATATGTTTCAAATTGATCATCGACTGAATTCTCAAAAGATCTTGAGAGTGTATCAGCGATATAAAGTTCAGGGCCTCTTTTGTAAATTAAATTGAATTTATAAGGTTGTAACATTATAAGCATTCTTTGTAGTCTAGCAGGAGCTATAGTTAAGGGTTTATTATATATAGTAATTAAAGGTTTGTGGTCAGTTTCGATTTTAACATCATTGCGACCAAAGATAAACTGATGAAATTTTTTACATGCAAAAACTACTGCTAACATTTCCTTTTCTATGATTGCATAGGATTTTTGAGTTTCTGTGAATGATTTGGATGCATAAGCGACAGGTGCATTATTTTGCAAAAGTACACAACCACAACCATCTTTGCTAGCATCGCACGATATGGTTATTGGATCGGTGGAGGAATAAAATTGTAACACTGGTGCTTTAACTAGTGAATTTTTAAGTTTATTGAATGCATTTTCTTGTTCAGTCCCCCAATCAAATAAATTATCTTTTTTAATTAAGCGTCTTAATGGTTCAGTTAAATCTGAATGATTTGGAATGAATTTATTTAAATAATTTATGGTACCTAAGAATCTTTCTATTTCTTTTTTATTTGTTGGACGTTTCATGTTTACAATAGCTGAAACCTTGTTGTCATCTGCATGTATATCATTTTCTGAAATTTTATGTCCCATATACACAACTTCATTAACACAAAATTTGAATTTTGATAAATTGAATGTGATATTATTATTTTGAGCAATTTTCAATACGTTAATTAAATTTATATTATGTTCTTTTTCAGTAGCTCCATATATTAATAAATCATCTATGTAGGTTATTACTCCTCGAGTATTATCATAAATCTGACTTATTGCCCTTTGAAAAATTTCACTTGCTGAGGTTATACCATACGGAAGTCGTAAAAATTTGTATCTCCCGAAAGGTGTGTTAAATGTACATAACTTGCTACTATATTCATCAAGTTGTATTTGCCAAAATCCTTTAGAACAGTCAAGAACACTAAAATATTTGGCACCTCTTAATTTATGAGTTAAGTCATCAAAAGAAGGGATATAAAAATGTTGACGTTTAATTGCATTATTAAGATCTTTTGGATCCATACATAATCGTAAATCTAGATTTTTCTTTGGCACTATTACAAGAGAGCTTACCCATTCTGTAGGTATATCTACCTTTTCAATAATATTCATAGATTCAAGTTCCTCTAATTTAAATTTTAGTTTTGTATACATAGCATATGGTACTTTCCTCGGAGGGTGGACCTTTGGCATAGCGTTTTCTTTGAGTTCAATGTGGTATTTTCCTGGCATACAACCTATACCTTTAAAAACAGAATCATGATTAGCAATTATCTCATTTACAGGCGTGATTTTACTAATAGTATATATTGTATTTCGTTTTAAAAGATTAAGTTTCAAACATGTTTGTAGGCCTAATATTGCATTATTATTATTATATACATAAAACTTTTCAAGGATGGCTTTACTTTTATCGCCTCTTATGGGATATATATTTAACATACATGTACCAATTACATCAATTTTTTCATTGGTTAACGTGGTAATTATTGCATTATTATTATCAAATAAATTAATTTTCAATTCAGTAGCCACTGTTAATGGAATGACATTACAGTCAGCACCTGTATCTAGTCGAAACAGGGTTTCTAATTTATTATTTAAAATACATTTTTCAAACCAACGCCTGGGTTGTCTTTCATTTTTAATTATGCCTATCACTAAATGCTCTTCATCTTCATTTTCATCTTCTTCAACTAAATTAATTCGAGATATACATTTACTAGAAAAATGATTAAATCGTTTACATTTATTGCATTGTTTGCCATAGGCAGGACATTTATTTATACTATGGGAGAAGCCACATCTTGAACAATTATTAATATAATTACTATTAGAATTAAAATTTCTACTCATCTGATTATTGTTTGAAGTTCTCTTGACAGTAGTACGTCTGTTCTCTTGGTCTGCTGTCTGTGATAAATTCTTCATCTTCGTTCTATCTCTGTAATTTGACCTTTTTCCATGAAATTGAGATGACGCCATTTTCTTAATCGCACTGACATTGACTTCCTCATTATTTGAATTTGAATTTCCAGCATCCATCTTTTGTAACTGTATTGCAGTTGTTTCCGCAATTCTACATATGTCTGTAGCTTTAGTGAGGGTCAAATTTGGTTCTCTTAATAGTCTATCCTTTATTTGAAGTGCTTCTATACCCATTATTAACTGATCACGGATTAACCCATCACATAGATTTCCGAATTCGCAATTGTCTGATAATCTTCGTAATTCTGTAACGTATTCATCATAGCTTTCTCCAGACTTCTTTCTCCTAGAAAAGAATTGATGCCTTTCATAAGTTACATTTTTAGCTGGAACAAATTTTTCTTCGAATTTCTGCATTACAACGGAATATTTAGTTTTGTCAGCTTCTGTTTCAAATTGGAACGTATTATATATTTTAAGGCCTTTGTCTCCTATTCTGTTCAATAGCATATATCCTTTATCTTCGTCATTCTCGTCGTTTAATTTACTTGCTCTTAGATAAATTTCAAATTTTTGCTTAAAAAATTCCCAATTGTCCGCCATTGCTCCTTCGAATGTAAGTTCTTTCGGTGGTAACGCCATTATTACCGCTGGTCGATTGTCATTATCTTGATCGCCCATTTCGATTACGCTAATATTATTACTTCACTATTGTCACTGTTTATTCATTTATTATTAATTAATCGCTTTAGAACTGCGCCATGTTTTATTATATTACTTATTAATAAATTATTAGTTAGGATTCAGGTAGCGTTATTAATGAAAAACATGTGTGTCTTTTTGTTCTGTTCAACACCGTCTGCCGTCTCTCGTCATCTGTCATTCTCACAACGGTTACGTCCGACAGCGTTGCCAGATTAACTTTATTTCACTAACAATATATATATATTTTTTATTTCAACAACACACCACGAGGGCTCACAGCCTAAATACTATCGTACCATGGGTGTCGACAATGAGGAAAGAGGCAACTTGTTCATTCTGGTTCGGAGGAGAAGGAAAAACATATGCCGGCAAGGAATTCCACAACTTGGAAGTCCTCAGGACAAAAGAATAAATTTAAAAAAATAATAAGATGTTCTATGTCTGGTGACCTGGACAGTAAAAGGGTGCATTCGCTCTGTTCCCCTGGTAGATCTGTTGGGGACAGCAGGTGGAGATAGAGATTAGCTGGTGAAAAGTATTTGCGAGCCCGGAAGAGGAAACCTAATTCCATAGCAGCCGCTTCTTCAATTGATGTGACATGTTGGTGCCAATTGAGATTTCGATCCACAGAAATGCCAACAAGTAAAAAGGACTCATTACTTTGAATAACTTGGTTGTTCATTGTGATGGGTCTAGGGCTGGTGTATCACTTATGAGATAAAAAGCAAGACTGAGATTTGGTGGAGTTGAATTATACAAGATTTCTACTTCCCCAGTCGGATATTTTTTGAAGATCCACAGAGACAGAACCCTCAATGAGCCTGCGATCCTCATCTAATCGGGCTAAAGAGACAGGCTTAGAATATTGTATATTTGAGTGGAGGGTGCTGTCATCCGCGTAACTGTGAACTGGGTTGGATGTGCTAGAGAGGTCATTGATGTGGAAAAGAAACAAGTAGGTGCTAAAGCTGAACCTTGAGGAACTCCTGCATTAATTGAATACAGTTTAGAGGAATGGCCATCCACGACAACAGAAATGCTCCGGTTGGAGAGGAAATTTGCTATCCAGATACAGAGTTTTGGTGGTAGGCCATAGGCCGGTAGTTTATTAAGCCGCGCTGCGTGCCAGACCTGGTCGAATGCTTTGGATATGTCTAGAGCGACAATCTGGGATTCACCGTGTAGTTCCATAGACTTGTTCCAAGAATGGGTGAGAAAGGAAAGGAGGTCGGCAGTTGATCTGCGCTGACAGAATCCATAAAGCCTGTTGTGGATTAGACGGTGTTTTTCAAGAAATTTTAGTAATTCGGTGTTTATATGCTTTTCCATCACTTTACATCCATCTATCACGACTGAAAGGAGAGAAATAGGCCTGTAGTTGCTAGGAAGCGCTTTGGATCCTTTCTTAGGGACGGGTTGTACTCGAGCAGTTTTCCAGTTACTAGGGAATATGCCTCTATTGTAAGATGTCTGAAACAGACGAGTCAGGACAGGAGCAAGTTCTGGTGCGCATTTTTTGAGAACAATTGCTGGGATCTTGTCAAGGCCAGATGATTTCACTTAGCCACTAACGCCCCCGCGGCAAAAACAGAATGGAAACATTCATACCCAAAAAGTCATTGTGTGTATTCTTTCCAACAGAGGTATGAACTAAGGTCCGGTACTCCCAGGGATGGAGTTTTAGTGAGTAGGTGTACTAAGTGTTCGAGTCTCACAGTACCTCGATATCCCACGGTCACTACGGTGTCGTGAGTGAGGTCTGCATGAGGCGTCTCTCCCTCCTGTATCAAAAAAAGGCTTTCCTGGTTTTAAGAGAAGAGAGCATCTTTCGTACCTTTTTAGTTTTGAAAATGATATCCATCATTTTATGCGTGACATTGGGGACTGTTGGTGGTTGAATATTTGGAGGTGGGTTGAGAATAGAATTGCCGGCTAACGAGGCAAAAGTTTAGCCTTGTCCAGGGCGGTAGAAACAATTTCATCCCCTGAAACAAGAGCTGGGAACGTGCTCTTGCAGAAATTATTCCCAATAGATTTAGCAAGAGTCCAGAAGGGTTTGCCGCCGTTGGAATTTGAGAGGACTTTGTTTTTTATGTGGTTATTAAACGAGTTTTCTGCCTTATAAAAAATGCGGACACAACAGTTTCTTGTGTCGTTAAATGCTTGATGGTATTCTTGACTGGGATTGTGGAGAAGCGTTTTGTGAGCTTGGACCTTTTCAAGTCTGGTCTTGTCACAAGATTTAAAGAACCAAGGCTTTTGAGTGGCTGAAGAGGTTTTCTGTGTATGTGGAATAAATAGTTCCATACCAGCTTGGATGATTTCGGTGACGTTTTGTGAGATATCAGAGGGGTCAGGATGAGAGAAGCAGACAGACGCCTATGGAAATTTTTTGTCTTTAAACTTACAGACCTAAATTTTGGTACATGATTAACTTTTTATAATACAAACACGCGTACCAAATTTGGTTGTCCTTACTTTGTTATTTATGGAGATATAAATTTTTCTCGAAAGAAAACACAACATCTTTCGGGGAAACGTCGGCCGATTTTCCTGGCTAACGAACTTATCCAAGCGACTTGCAAGAAGAAGGTACTCACCAAATTTGATCAAAATCGGCCAATTATTTTTTGAGTTATCGGTGTGATACATACATACATACATATATATATATATATATATATATATATATATATATATATATATATATATATATATAGGTATATATATATATATATATATATATATATATATATATATATATATATATATATATATATATATATATAAATTTAAACTTACCCTGGATATGGGTTTTAAGGGGCTTATTCGCGCTCATTTGAACAAAAATTTGTCAAAAAGTCTGGATCTCATTAGTTAATTTTTTAAAAGAAAATTCAGTCAAAAGGGATGTATGTACACGACCATATATTCACGATCAAACAGATAAGTAATACAGAAAACAACAGAGAAGAAAGGTAGGTATATATTTCTTTTACAGACTTGAAGAAAGCATTTGACAGAGTTGTTGTTTCATTCGATAAGCTATGTAGTAGGTATATAGAATGAAATCTTAAATCAAAATGGCACAGCATAATAATGGGATGTAAATAAACAATAAGTTAATGCCGATATCAGAAAACGAACAAAACTTAATTATAAAAAAATATTAGTTGTGTAATAATTATTTAATAACAAAACAAACGTGTTATTTGGGTTGCATACGTAAGGTGGCACGGTGCAATGTATTGCGCTGTTGCCAGAACATAGATTTTCATCTTAAATCGTAAGTAAAAAGAAATGTTCGAGACGCAGCAAGTGCGTTATGATAGTGAATTTTCATAAGAATAATATATTATAGTGATTTAGTCTTAGATTAAAAGTGATAAAACATTACTTTATTTACTTAGGAACAGTAAAAAATAAGGTAAAGAACGGCAAGCAAAAATATGATCTCTATCATAAATATTTATACAGTAATTTGGATACAAAACTCACACAAAGAAATTGATAAACAGGAAATATACTATAAAAAAATACACTAGAAAGCTGAATAATAAAAAAATCCCGTGGTTCATGCATTGAGGGTGATTGTAGGCATGCAGAAGGGGAAGAACCCCAGGTCGAAGAGGGTTTCTGCTCCCTCACCCAAAAACACAGGGGGTTCTCCTTCTCCTTGTGCGTGCATACAACTACCTGCAAAGCATAAAGCACAAGAAACGTTTCTTGGGAGCAACCCCCAAGAAGTTACTGGACGTGGGCGAATATGGATGCGTTGCGGGGTAGACAGGGTTTAAAGGAAGTATTGCTGCAAAATGTGAAAACCGCATCTTTTCAAAGACCGACAAATTTTTTTTAGCATTTTCCGCTCATATTTCCTCCCCGCCCAGCGCCCCTATTCATTATTGGTCCCTTAACTTTCTTGGGGGTTGTTTGCAACAAATTTAATTTGTGGCTTGTGCACCCAAGCAGGGTTCTAAGCATGTTTCTGGAAAAAAAATCTGAAAACCCCCCGTGCAGTAAACTGTAAATTTACCGAAATTACATCCCACAACGTCGCCTATAATACCTTTTTCAGAATACATTTATAAAATCGAATAAAAAACAACAGTTTTACGATATTATTTTAAATAAACTAACA
Organism: Tillus elongatus; assembly: GCA_964006375.1. NCBI lineage: Eukaryota > Metazoa > Arthropoda > Insecta > Coleoptera > Cleridae > Tillus > Tillus elongatus. Next base: position 8,972,360 of record OZ023265.1, read on the forward strand.
GGAATACGTTTCGCGGCGATTTCGCAATTCGCGAGTGTATGAACCTAGCTTTTGTCCAAGGCTACACTGGACTACCAGGTTTTGATACTTCCAAAGAACATTGACGCCCGTGGTACTAAATTTAACACAACGAACCTAACAAATACTGTCTTCTGCACGGAGACCAACTATAAAAATGCTGATACTGTTGCTATTACTATATAATGCATTAGTTATTTCCCCGGTTCTCCAATAATAATAATGTCTAAGGGGTCCTGTCATGGCTCAATTAAGAAGCATTAAAAACCGAATGTTAACACTGCTCTTAGAATATAATTTACCGATATACCGATTTTCTATTTTACGCAAAATTGTATTGTTTTAAGTCATTAACTCATAATTTTCATTTATAACCATCGTCCAATATTTATTTTCAATTTTTATATCCATGTTTTAAACATGTTAGGTTAGTTAAAAGTCAGTTGTAAAATATCAAACGTTGTACACATGTCTCTATCTATAACATTTTGTGTTAACTAGAGCTGTTGTGACAACATACTACGTGGTACACTAAGTGAAGATTGGAACCTGTGATGAGCACTGATAAGTACACTGGGAGAACCCAAATCACATTTTAAAAGACCTGACGATCCTTTCACTAACCAAGTTAGCGTCATCAGATGATGAAAAATTTTAGTTTTTAGTTAGAATATTTCATCTTCTGATGACGCTAACTTGGGTAGTGAAACGATCGTCAGGTCTTTTAAAATGTGTTGTGGTGATTTGGGTTCTCCAAGTGTATTTAATACTACCTGGTTCCGCACCGAGATGGCGTCGCTGTCATACATCTGTCAATGTTCTACATTCTGACATGTTGCAATAATGTAACTTTCATTGTTTTGTATCTACGATTTATTTAAATAGTATATCAGTACCGGTAACGTCATCTGTCTTTGACTAACACTGTAGATATTGCATGACAGAATCTGAAGTGATGTCGATGATTATTTTAATATTAATGTAGAATAACTTTATTTTAGTGAATTTTCTTAAAAAAAAATCACTAATGAGGAGATCCCGACTTTTGAATTTTGAAAAAATTTCTTCAAAATAAGCGCTAATTAGGCCCCCCAGAACACATATCCGGGGTCAGTTAAAATTTTTATATGTTATATATATATATATATATATATATATATATATATATATATATATATATATATATATATATATATATATATATATATATATATATGTATCACACCGATAACTCAAAAAATAATGGGCCGATTTTGATTAAATTTGGTGAATACTTTCCTTTTGCAAATAGCTTGGATAAGTTCGTTAGCCAGGAAAATCGGTCCAGGTTTTCCCGGAAAATTTTGTGTTTTCTTTCGAAAGAAATTTATATCTCCGGAATTAACAAAGTAAGGGCAACCAAATGGTACGCGGGTTTACATCCTTATAGGTAAGCTACATGCCAAAATTTAGCTCTGTAGGTCAAAAGACAAAAAAGTTATAGGCATTTAAAGAAAAATAAATTATGGTTCTCCAGAAAACGTCAAAGTTGCGATTTAAACGTCAAAATTTGCAACATTTAGGCAAATAACTTGAATCTAATACGGGCTATGGAAATAAGATGTCTCAAGAAGAATGTTTTACAAACCCTGAAGTCTTAGTTTCAACCGTCATTGTCCTTCATTTTACTAAAATGTTTCCAGAAAATTCATTTCAAATAGACCCTTTCTCTGATGCTTGGCAGTAGTCTTAGCTATAGAGTTTATCGTTTAATGGTATATAATTTTTGTAGAATTTTCGTAAAAAAATCAATAAAGCTCAATATCTGTTATTATACAAGATATGAAAAAAAATTGTATATATTAATTATAGGGTGCCTTGAGCTACATCTTAAAAAATTATTTCTTCAATCACAGGGTGGCCCATAAGTCGTTGGTGATACAATTTTCTTTTTTTTTTTTTTAATCAAACACGCCTTATGTTATTGCATTTTCCATCGAAATATAATGCATGTTTGTAAGAAAAAAAATTCTGGACGCAGTAAGTGCGTTATGGTAGCGAATTTTGATCAAATGCTTAATATTTGAATAGCTCAATTTGCTATTAACCTATAAGGTTGACCAAGAAACGAGTTTTTTCAGGAACACTAAGTTAACTTTCAGAAATTTTTGTACATTTTCAAACAATAAAGTTATTTTGATGAAACATGGCACATTGTTTTTACTATATAGATTATACTGGTAACCAAATTTGATGCCTGCTTTCTTAAAAAAACACACATTATTGCTATTAAAAAATAGTTTTATGAAAATTCACTACCATAACGCACTTGCTGCGTCCAGAGTTATTTCTTTGATCAAAAGACTTGAAAATTGGTACACAGCCACGCCTGTCTATTTTATTTTAAGTTATAAATTTTCGTTTTACTCACTTAAACAATTTGAGAGATATTGCGTTTAAACACATATTTTTTAATTTTTTGTTAAGAAAAATTTGGGGTCAAGATCTGATAAACAAACTCATCCAAGCCATTAACAAAATAAAGGTTATTACCAAATTTGGTCCAAATCAGTGAAGTATTTTTCGAGTTATCGGTTGGATACACTTTTTAACTGACCTTCGAAATGGGTTCCAGGGGCCCTAATTCGCGCTCATCTGAAGAAAATTTTCGAAAGTCTTACCATCGATACCTCTCTATTAGTGAATTTTCTTAATGAAAATTCACTAATTAATGAAAGTTCACTAAAAAATTTAAAATAAAACAGAGTTAAAAACCGATGATGATCGAACAATAACTTTACAGATAACAAGGGATAAATATGGATGTAGAACATAAATCCTTATGTCTAAGCTTATTACTTTGTATTGTTAGTTCTTAAATTTATTTATTTACTGGTATTGTATTAATTTAAAATAAGATGGCGACTGGAGAAACAAGTTGTTTAAATATTTTACTTATATAGACATTTTAGAGATTATAAAAAAAAATCGTGCCGCATTTTTGGTAATAGGCACTGCATATTAAGGGTTTTTACAATTGTTTTCAGAAATATGTTAAACCACTCCAGTTGTATGCATAAACAAGAAGAAAAATGTTGTGTAACCCCCCCCCCCCCTCTCAAAAACGTACGGGACCCGGAACGAACAGGAGTGCTGTGGGGAAGGAAATAAACAAGGAACATCAACAAAAACAGCCTATAGTTGGACTATATCTGTATACCTACATTTTGTGTAGAAATTTTAGGGTAGCATTAAAAATAACTGTATCAAGAAATAAACGAAATGCGTTTAGCTTTCCATGCTAATTTTGAGTTACTTTAATTCTATGTTTTAGAAAAAACATGAGAGTTCATTTTGAGCTAAGAGTTTTCACTAGTATATTCATATTTAAATTGATATTGGCAACGCTGTTAAGTCCTTTGGTTATGAATTCGGAATCCGTATCTGTATACGTTACGGTTACGGCCACGGTCACTGTTGTTTATTTTCATGTCATGACTAAAAAATTAGGTTAAACAAAACGGGAATAAAGAAAATATAACATATCCTACATTCTGCGAGCTGCCAGTAATAAACAGTTCGGTCAGCGTTTAAGTGTCAGCCTAAAGAAACAAATTTAATCATATTGATATCCACGATATAATTATTAACGGTTGTGTTAGGTCTACTCAAGGAGGTACTGGTACTGCGATTCTGTAACCGCCTAGTCGCCTACTATTACGTGTAATGTCCTATATACCATATACCTATAGCCTAATAGCTACAATAATAATAATCTCACTTTGACGCACGCAAAGCAAACGCCTTTAATTGGATTAAAATCCTTCGTTTAAGTACCTATATCATTGGTAGAGTAGGGAAAATAATATTTCTTTACTCTAATCATCCAAGACGGTGTCGGGATTTACTATGGCTTCTTCAATAAATACAAACAATAAGTCTAGCGGATAAGATTACCCACTTGTACTTATACCTGTTCGTGTTTCGAATGGAACATGAGATAATTTTTCTTATTTAGAAGTTAGTCACCTATTTAACTCATCGATGCGGTTTCTGTTTATTAATTTAAAAAATCCTTGCATCTGTTTTTGTAATTCCCAATTTAAAAGTTAGTTTAATATTATTCATATACCTATTATACCTACTTATAAACTGCGATTTCGTTCCGCGTGAATTCAGTAGGTATTAGGTCCATAGTAGTTCTGTGAGACTGAGTGAAATATAATACAAACTTATTAGTTGAACGTTGAACGCGTTTTAGTTGGAATCTGTAAATACAAATAGGCATAAAATGTCAGAAGAAGCTAAACCAAGTAAGTACCCGCTTAATTATGTTATGCTTAATATCAGACCTATCTTTTTACCCCATAGATGTTACACTTACCTAATTATTGTTTATAAATTTTATGTTTTAAACTCTAGTACGTATCTCAATTGTTTCTGGAAATTATTTAGGTATATAGATTATGAATGTGAATGAGACCCATATTAGTGAATTTTCTTTTAAAAAAAATCACTAATGAGAAGATCCCGACTTTTTAATTTTGAAAAAATTTCTTCAAATGAGCGTAAACTAGGACCCCTAAAACCCATATCTGCGGTCAGTTTCGGTCTTAAAACCCATATCTGGGTTCAGTTTCGGTCCTAAAACCCATATCTCTAAAGGTCCTAAAACCCACATCTCTAAAGTGATGGAAAAGTATATAAACACCGAATTACTAAAATTTCTTGAAAAACACAGTCTAATCCACGACAGGCAGTATGGATTCCGTCAGCGCAGATCGACTGCCGAACTCCTTTCCTTTGTCACCCATTCTTGTAACAAGTCTATGGAACTACACGGTGAATCCCTGATTGTCGCTCTAGACATATCCAAAGCATTCGACCAGGTCTGGCACGCAGCGCTGCTTAATAAACTTCAGGCCTATGGCCTACCACCAAAACTTTGTACCTGGACAGCAAATTTCCTCTCCAAAAGGACCATATCTGTTGTTGTGGATGGCCATTCCTCTAAACTGTATCCAATTAATGCAGAAGTTCCTCGAGGTTCAGCTTTAGCCCCTACTTTGTTTCTTCTCCACATCAATGACCTCCTCTCTAGCACATCCAACCCAGTTCACAGCTACGCGGACGACAGCACCCTCCATTCAAATATACAATATTCTAAGCCTGTCTCTTTAGCCCAATTAGATGAGGATCGCAGACTCATGGAGGGTTCTGTCTCCGTGGATCTCCAAAAAATATTAGACTGGGGAAGTAGAAATCTTGTACAATTCAACCCCACCAAAACTTAGTCTTGATTTCTTTCTCACAAGAGATACACCAGCGCTAGACCCATCACAATGAACAACCAAGTTATTCAAAGTAATGAGTCCTTTTCTCTTGTTGGCATTTCTGTGGATCGAAATCTTAATTGGCACCAACATGTCACATCAATTGCAGAAGCGGCTGCTAAAAAATTAGGTTTCCTCTTCCGGGCTCGCAAATACTTTTCACCAGCTAATCTCTATACCTTATATACTTCACAAATAAGCCCAAACTTCGAATACTGCTCCCACATCTGGGGTGCCGCTGCCGCTTCTACACTCGCTATCCTGGACTTCATTCAAAAGAGAGCTATACGTCTCATCGGTGACCCTACCCTCACCCAAAGGCTTCCATCCCTTGCCCACCGACGTGCCGTTAGTGACCTCTCTCTCTTTTATAGATATCTGCACGGGCACTGCTCAGAGGAGCTTTCCTCCATAATTCCCCCACCTGCTGCCCCCAGCAGATCTACCAGGGGAACAGAGCGAATGCACCCTTTTAATGTCCAGGTCACCAGACATAGAACATCTTGTTATGCCCGCTCTTTTGTCCCGAGGACTTCCAAGTTGTGGAATTCCTTGCCGGCACATGTTTTTCCTTCTCCTCCGAACCTCCAAACCTTCAAGTCCAGAATTAACAAGCTGCCTCTTTCCTCCTTGTCAACACCCACGGTACGATAGTATTTAGGCTGTAAGCCCTCGTGGTGTGTTGTTGACATAAAAAAAAAGGTTCAGCTTTAGCCCTACTTTGTTTCTTCTCCACATCAATGACCTCCTCTCTAGCACATCCAACCCAGTTCACAGCTACGCGGACGACAGCACCCTCCATTCAAATATACAATATTCTAAGCCTATCTCTTTAGCCCAATTAGATGAGGATCGCAGACTCATGGAAGGTTCTGTCTCCGTGGATCTCCAAAAAATATTAGACTGGGGAAGTAGAAATCTTGTACAATTCAACCCCACCAAAACTAAGTCTTGATTTCTTTCTCACAAGAGATACACCAGCGCTAGACCCATCACGATGAACAACCAAGTTATTCAAAGTAATGAGTCCTTTTCTCTTGTTGGCATTTCTGTGGATCAAAATTTTAATTGGCACCAACATGTCACATCAATTGCAGAAGCGGCTGCTAAGAAATTAGGTTTCCTCTTCCGGGCTCGCAAATACTTTTCAGCAGCTAATCTCTATACCTTATATACTTCACAAATAAGGCCAAACCTCGAATACTGCTCCCACATCTGGGGTGCCGCTTCTACACTAGCTATCCTGGACTCCATGCAAAAGAGAGCTATACGTCTCATCGGTGACCCTACCCTCACCCAAAGGCTGCCATCCCTTGCCCACAGACGTGCCGTTGGTGACCTCTCTCTCTCTTTTATAGATATCTGCACGGGCACTGCTCAGAGGAGCTTTCCTCCATAGTTCCCCCACCTGCTGCCCCCAACAGATCTACCAGGGGAACAGAGCGAATGCACCCTTTTACTGTCCAGGTCACCAGACATAGAACATCTTGTTATGCCCGCTCTTTTGTCCCGAGGACTTCCAAGTTGTGGAATTCCTTGCCGGCACATGTTTTTCCTTCTCCTCCGAATCTCCAAACCTTCAAGTCCAGAATTAACAAGCTGCCTCTTTCCTCCTTGTCAACACCCACGGTACGATAGTATTTAGGCTGTAAGCCCTCGTGGTGTGTTGTTGAAATTAAAAAAATATATATCTGGGGTCAGTTTCAATTTATATCGGCGCATTTTTACGGTAAAGCTCAATATATTCGTTATTATACCAGATACGAAACAAAATTGTATATGTTGATTATTTTGACAGTTACAGGCTGGCCCATAAATGTTCGGTGATACAAAGTTATCTGTTTTTAGGCGAAACACCCCCTATGTGTATATATACCTCTGATCCTTTCGGATATATATTTATATCCTTTATTCCATACTTATTTATCCAGCTTATTGTCATCTAATTCATTTATTTCTTACTCTTCTTCACACAAGGGTACAAAAGAACCAAGACCAGTACATGCATAGTTATGTCGCACATAAATCGAAAATGGTATTTAATTCCTTCCTTCCTAGTGTAGTAAATCTTTCAATTCGAGTAATAATTTAATTTCTAATCTTGATTTTGATGCTATCCATTTGCCGATTTGCTTCTTATATACAGTGGCGGCTCGTGAGTGTCGCGGTAGAGGAGGCAGTATTTGTTAAAAATTTCAAGGTCATACGTTTTCCTGTCACTTCAGAATTTCAGTGGAAAATCCATTTATACAAAAATATAGACTTTCACAAGAATAATTTTTGAAATTTGATAACTCTGAAGTAATAAATATAAAGGCATATTCCCTAGTAACTGGAAAACTGCTCGAGTACAACCCATCTCCAAGAAAGGATCCAAAGCGCTTCCTAGCAACTACAGGCCTATTTCTCTCCTTTCAGTCATCTCTAAAGTGATGGAAAAGTATATAAACACCGAACTACTAAAATTCCTTGAAAAACACAGTCTAATCCACGACAGGCAGTATGGATTCCGTCAGCGCAGATCGACTGCCGACCTCCTTTCCTTTGTCACCCATTCTTGGAACAAGTCTATGGAACAACACGGTGAATCCCAGATTGTTGCTCTAGACATATCCAAAGCATTCGACCAGGTCTGGCACGCAGCGCTGCTTAATAAACTTCCGGCCTATGGCCTACCACCAAAACTTTGTACCTGGACAGCAAATTTCCTCTCCAACAGGAGCATATCTTTTGTTGTGGATGGCCATTCCTCTAAACTGTATCCAATTAATGCAGGAGTTCCTCAAGGTTCAGCTTTAGCCCCTACTTTGTTTCTTCTCCACATCAATGACCTCCTCTCTAGCACATCCAACCCAGTTCACAGTTACGCGGACGACAGCACCCTCCACTCAAACATACAATATTCTAAGCCTGTCTCTTTAGCCCAATTAGATGAGGATCGCAGACTCATGGAGGGTTCTGTCTCCGTAGACCTCCAAAAAATATTAGACTGGGGAAGTAGAAATCTTGTACAATTCAACCCCACCAAAACTAAGTCTTGCTTTCTTTCTCACAAGAGATACAGCAGCCCTAGACCCATCACAATGAACAACCAAGTTATTCAAGGTAATGAGTCCTTTTCTCTTGTTGGCATTACTGTGGATCGAAATCTTAATTGGCACCAACATGTTACATCAATTGCAGAAGCGGCTGCTAAGAAATTGGGTTTCCTCTTCCGGGCTCGCAAATTCTTTTCACCAACTAATCTCTATACCTTATACACCTCACAAATAAGGCCAAACCTCGAATACTGCTCCCACATCTGGGGTGCAGCTGCCGCTTCTACACTCGCTATCCTGGACTCCATTCAGAAGAGAGCTATACGTCTCATCGGTGACGCTACCCTCACCCAAAGGCTTCCATCCCTTGCCCACCGACGTGCCGTTGGTGACCTCTCTCTCTTTTATAGATATCTGCACGGGCACTGCTCAGAGGAGCTTTCCTCCATAATTCCCCCACCTGCTGCCCCCAGCAGATCTACCAGGGGAACAGAGCGAATGCACCCTTTTAACGTCCAGGTCACCAGACATAGAACATCTTGTTATGCCCGCTCTTTTGTCCCGAGGACTTCCAAGTTGTGGAATTCCTTGCCGGCAGATGTTTTTCCTTCTCCTCCGAACCTCCAAACCTTCAAGTCCAGAATTAACAAGCTGCCTCTTTCCTCCTTGTCAACACCCACGGTACGATAGTATTTAGGCTGTAAGCCCTCGTGGTGTGTTGTTGACATAAAAAAAAAAAAAAAAATTTATTCACGAATTACTGCTGTGTTTATAAATAAACAGGAATAAACACATAAGGTTTATTAAATTGTTAAATATTGTTTATAGACCAAAAATAAATTTCCATAGAAATCCTATATACATTATACATAGTTCAATAAATAAATAAATTTAAATGAGTGATCCATTCCAATGAGTGGTCTATGACGAGATGCAAAACGCAGAGGCAGTATTGCCAATTGCTGTCGTTTGTGAAATTTACGATCAACGATTCAACGAATATAAATTTACTCGCTGTATTTTGATTTTTTATATATATTCCGGGATTTATACGTTCAAGTCCGGGATCTGAGGCAGGACATCTAATTCACAGTACAGAGAGAGTCAATAAGTACACGTTCTTTTGCATACCTAACTCTACTTAGCCAGCGAAACGCATTGTCTTATTGTTAATAAGGAATAAGAACATGTAAGCATAATATTATGTATTTTATTTCACTTGTCGCCATCGAGTAAGGCGTGTCAGTGTCACTGATGCCTATTAGCAAGAATGAAGGCCGAGGTGTAGAGTATAACTTGCCAAGGGGTGGGGCGTAGTGTCAGGAATCAGGGAAAATGGGAATCGCGGATTATTTACATATTTACAAAAATAACTAAACAATAAATTTTAAACAACGAAAATAAAAATAAATAAATAAAACGCAAACAAAAAATAGATGGTGTAGAGCATCTGTTATTGAAATATTTTTGTAAATTAATGAAACCTGCCAAGAGGTGGGGCGTGAGACGTGGTGTCAGGAATCCGGGAAAATGGGATTCGAGGATTATTTACATATATACAAAAATAACTAAACAATAAATTCTAAGTAACAATAACGTAACTAAAAATAAATAAATAAAACGGAAACAGGAAAATAGGAGCTGTTTAGCATCTGTTATTGAATTTAACTGATAAACTAATACCTACGTTCCTAAATATTTTTATAAATTAATGGAATCCGTCTATCTTTTTGCTCGGCAAAAATATCGATTATTTTATCGTAAAATGAAGTCTGCTGTGTCAGTTCTATAACAAGTCTTTTTTCTATAGAAATCATTGATGTTTTTTAACCTGTCTTGACTAATACTATTTCTGGAAAATGTTTTGATGCGTTTAAGTGCAGAAAACTTCTTTATACTGAAGCAGGTGTGACAGGAATTATGACTATTAACGCAAGCAGTTTATAAAACTCGGTTAGACAAGAAATTAAGTCATTTTTGTAAATAAATGAAATCATTTCGATAGGCGTATCGCAATCTTGAAACAGTTCTGTATTTATGTATACAGTGGTCAGTTCGTTTTCTAATGCAATCGAATCAAAGGATATTGTTTTAATAACAATTCAAAGATATCCTTTGGAAAGTCTTTTGAATACGAAACAAAATTGTCTTTAGTTTGTTTAAATCCGAAAATCTTACAGACAATTGATTAATTATTGTGTCTAAAATTTCATTAAAAATGTATTTATAATTCTGTTTTAAATTTTGAATACTTAAAGTTTTCTTTATTTTCTTTGGTGCTGGTTCGTTATTTTCAAAATCCTCAAATAAGGAGTTGTAAATTTGATTAAAATGAATTTCATTATTGTTTAAATCTTGCAATGTAGTAGTTAATACAATCAGACGTTTCTTAGCGTAAGAAATATCTGCGCTTTTATTTTGTAAAATTAAAAATACAACATCGGTATCTTCAAATATAAATTTAGAAGAGTGTAAAAGAAAAAGAAAATGGGGATCGTTAAGATGTCGTTTTAGGCCAATAGATTCTCTCAGAGTTTGTTGATCTTGTTTGAACTCATCGTGATTCAAAATATAATCAAAAACTTATATTAATTTGTTTCTATTTGACAACACTGTAGAAACTATCCTAGAAGAAAAAATCCACCTTACCAACGCTCACATTGGTCGCGGGGTCTGGCCTCCGAGGACGTCATTTTAAGCGCGGTTTTAATTGGTTAGCCAGGGCTAATGTTTGTATGCATTCAAATCAATGTGTTAAAATATGGTCCAAAGTCGAAAACATCGGAACCGGGACTCCGTGACGTCACACAAGCACACAAGAAGATCGCGCCGTTTTGGTAATATACTTCTCAGCAGCGTTGCCGGTTGTAATTGTAATTGCAGATTTAGAGAATTTTAATATGAATATGGTTTGAATAATAATTAATAATATGGATAAGTATGACTTTCATATTGAACATTGGATATTGGATTAAAGTTATATGTAACTAACTGACTACTTGAATAGGGATGATGTAACTAATTCTGACTAGGGAGGCCCTGCCTCCTTAGAGAAACCGCCTCTGGCTAATTTTCATTAAGAAGATTCTCTTATAGCGAGGTATATCAGAGGTCACATTCAGACTTTTTCTTGAACTTGAATTTTAGAGATTGAAAGAATTTTATGTAAATACGCCACAATGCCGTACTGGATAGACACAAACCTATAAATTTTGACTAAATAATTTAATATATATTATTATGCTGTGCCCGAACTGCAGAATGATATACGGCGTGTCATTGGCCAAATAGAAGGCCAAGCCTGCCTAAAAGTCATCACGAATTTCATTACTAGAGTGACTACACGTAGAGCAAGCCGTGGTGGGCAGAAGTGCGTAGATATGTTTTTTCTTGGGGGGGCGGGGGTATTCCAAAAATACAAAGGTAAACCAAATTACACACACAGGGGCTTCAGAACGAATTGAATTAAAATAATTAAACAAAAAAATTGCGAAAATATTAATTAAAAAAAAACACAATTAAATATGTCCCACATTATAAAATAAAAGTCGGGACGCAGCAAGTGTGTTATGGTAGTAAATATTCATAGAAATGGTCTGCACCAAACAATTTTTTATTAAATGCTTATTACTTTTTTTTTCATGTAATATATAGATCTAAGTTTTGTATATAGTTTACTTTTTATAACATAAACGTAAATTCCATATTTGGTTACCATAGTTTTGTTATTTTCCGAAATAATTTTTTTTTCGAAAGAAAACTCAACATTTTACCCGAAAACCTGTTCCATTTTTTCTGGATAACGAACTGATCCAAGCCACTTACAAAATGAAAGTACCTACCAAATTTCATCAAAGCCGGATTTTTTTTAGTTATCGTGTGAATTTTTTTTACGAAAATTCTCTAAAAACGATTTAAAAAATCGAACTCTAAATCAGAGTAATGCCAAGATTCTGTTTTTTATTTGTTTGCCAAATCCCTCCAAAACCTTTTCGTCCCTTGTAGGAATGCTCTGATTCTCATGCATGAAGGCTAGTCCACCTAACCTCTGTTGTCCCATTCTTAAGCTGAGCCAAATTATAAACGTTCTTAACGAGGAAAAAACACTTTTCTGCAAATTCCTCATTGTCAGGCAAAACTGCAAAACTTCTCAGTACGAGATGTACCTATAGCAGGAAATACGTCTTTATCAGATAATTTGAGAGTTTCTACAACTTCATCAAGCATCTGGAGAACCGTTGTTCTATTTTCTAACACACAAATCACCTAAATCCAAATCCAACGTTACTCGTAAAAAATGTGGACTCTTATATTATTTTCCTATTCCAGCAAATATTTTGATACATTTTCTTTTGAAGATGAAACGTCGTCCTTTTTTTCATTATAGCTACATGAATGATATTTTCATTTCTACGCAATAAAATGTTTTAGAATTAAAGTAAAACTTGAGATCCTCCATGATGTTCTTTAATAGAGAAACGAGAATGCCGGTTTCATAATTTTTCTGGGGGTTTCGCTTTGAACGTTAGTATGGTTTAAACCTTAGTAAGATGTCTCTGTCTATGTTGTTTATACGAGGAAACCTCATGGAAATATTTAATATTGCACAGTTTGTCAATTTCTTCATACAGTCCTGGGAATCATATGTCTGCGCTCATTCTTCTTTCTTCTAGGACATCTAAAGAATCACGCACTCCTTTCTCAGCATATTTTCTTTTAACAGCTTGAAAATTTTGCAAAAATGCAGGTCCAAGAAGCATATTAACAACAAAAAATTCAAGAGTTTTACTCAAAACGAGACTTTATCATTTTTTTTTTAACAAAAATTCTGGAAACAGTAATTTTCTCCTCCATCGGTCTTAGGAGGGAGGGGGTAATTACCCCTCCCTTATCTACGCCCTTGGGTGGGCATTTACATTATATTGTTTTTCGTACCTGAATGGGAACATGTACTCTTTTCAATGATGTAAAAATATATACCCTTTCTTGAAAATACAATAATTTTTTTAACTGATTAAATTCGGCGTTCTTGTTGGGACACCTCTATAACGATTTTAACCGACCGTACTCATCTGATGAAATTTTCGAAAGGTGATGTTTTCTCATATTTTTTTTAATGAAAATTCTCCAAAAACATAGATATATAAATATTACGGTGTCCTCTTCAAATTATACACTACGTTTCTATATAGGGTGGCGCATTGAAAACAAAACAGACCGATTTGCGTTCAGATAATTTTTTTTTAAGAAACGCTGAAACACGTCAATTTTAATATTGAGGGGGGACATGTTTTCACATAAAATTCAACTTTGTCACATAACCCCTTAAGGGTGGTGATAACAACCCTTATATTTTAAATAGGGAACATGGGTCAAGTGTTACATCATTTGAAAGCTCTTTCTTTTCTGAATTCAGCACACTAATTTTTTTGGAAGTTTTATCAACTCGTTTAAAAATTATTCACAGTTGAAGATGCAAAAACGCATTTCACTCATTCCGATAAGAAATGTGCTGATAGTAAATGTTTTGTTGGTTTGTAAACAAAAAATGGACTATCAGAACATATCTTATCGGAATGAGAGAAATGCGGTTTATTATTTCAGTTTATCGGTCGGTTTGATACTTGATAGTACTACCGAAAATTAATTTAACAATGGTGTATTCTGTAGAAGAAAGACTTGAAATAATTACTCTTTTTTTCAAAAACGATGACTGTGCCAACCGTACCGCAAATTTGTTTAATGAACGACATCCGAACAGACATAATAACAGAAAATACATTTTGGAGTTAGTTGCAAAGTTTCGACAAAGTGGTTTAGTAGCCAATAAAAAACGGGATCCTGAACGTGAACTTCCGGTTAGAAATGAGACTACTGAGATTGAAGTTTTAGGACAAATTGTTGCAGACCCAACTTTGAGCACGAGAAAATTGGAGAGTGTTTCAAACATCAAAAGAAGAACTATTCAGAGAATATTAAAGCATCATAAATTTCACCCGTATAAAATTCATCTTGTACAACAACTGAATGAAGATGATTTTGATCGGCGGCTGGAGTTTTGTGAGGTTATGACTGCACGAATAGCTGATAACGGGCACTTTCTGTTCAATATTTCTTTTTCAGACGAGTGTACGTTTTTATTAAACTCTACAGTCAATCGTCATAATTGTCGTTATTGGGCAGATAATAATCCAAGAAATGTTCACGAAGTCCGCACTCAAACTCCACAGAAATTGAATGTCTGGACTGGCATTTTTGGAGACCGTTTAATCGGACCAATTTTTCTTGATGGCAATTTGAGTGGCGAAACGTATTTGGACTTACTAGAAGATATCGTTTACCCTCTACTAATTGACATTTTTGAAAATGATGATCGCTATCAAGAGAAAATCAATTACTGTTTCAACAAGATGGAGCTCGTCCGCATTTTTCACAACGTGTTAGGGGGTTTTTGAACAGAGAGTTTCCAGAGCAATGGATTAGGCGTGGAGGTGCTATTGAGTGCCCCCCCCCCCCTAGATCACCGGATTTAACTACTTTAGACTTCTTTCTGTGAGGCCATTTAAAGAGTAGAATTTACGCAACAGAACCGGAGTCTCTGGAAAAATTACGACGACGCATTGTTGAAGAATGCCGTCTAATAACTCCACAAATGCTCCAGAATGCCAGAGCTCGTTTTGAACAAAACTTGTACTTTTGTATTGAATCTGGTAGTCAACAATTTGAACGCTTACTTAACTGAATAAACATTTTTGAACGTTTGGTTTTGTTTTTTAGTTTTTTAACGAAAAATTAACTAATTAGTGCATTTATTATCACAATGAATGAAATACGTTCTTGCAACTCCAACTGTGAATAATTTTTAAACGAGTTGATAAAACTTCCAAAAAAATTAGTGTGCTGAATTAAGAAAAAAAGAGCTTTCAAATGATGTAACACTCGACCCATGTTCCCTATTTAAAATATAAGGGTTGTTATCACCACCATTAAGGGGTTGATGTGACAAAGTTGAGTTTTATGTCAAAACATGTCCCCCTCAATATTAAAATTGAGGTGTTTCAGAGTTTCTTAAAAAAAAATTCTCTGGACGCAAATCGGTCTGTTTCGTTTTCACCTGTATATATATATATATATATATATGTTGTTATATAATGCCTTTTATATATAATGCCTTTTAAATGGTAATTTTATACAGGTATAGACAAGGACATTGCTTGACAAATATGCGTAGGTACTTTAAACCAGCGTTATAAAGGACAGTTATATTTAGTAATTCAAAATATACACATTGTTTGAAATGCATGCTTTAATATTTTATAATTGTATACTTAACGTTTCGTATTCTAATAACTAATTTTAATTACCTACATACTCGTTTTTTACAGCTGTTATATTTACAGGCAATATTGAGGCTTTAACTGAATATTATGGTTGTTGTAAATTATTATATATTGTTGCTATTTTAATCCTTTGCATTTCCATTACCACCTCGGCCATCTGAAAGTGTAAAACGATTCAGCGTACCTTTGTATCCATCCACATTTATTACGTCGGTGCAATTACCTACTGATAAATTCGCGTCACTTAACAATTGCAAAATCGAATGGCAAAATCCAATAGGTTTTATATTTAGGTGAAGTTAGGCTTGGCAAAACGTGATGCCAGATGCTTTTTTAGAACACCTTTAATATTTTACTTATTGACCAGTTCTTGGCTCTTGTATTAGGTTGTTATGCACTGCATCTTTAAATGCAGCCAAAAAAAGTACGCATTATCATTATCAGAGTGTTAGGTGAGTGTATTTTAAATTTTTGTAGGTTAGAGGGTTATTGATTACAGCTACGGAGTGGAACCTGTGGAGATAAAGGTTACTGCTTTTATTTGAATTTGAGAGGATGGATGCATTCCTGAATTATTACAGGTATTATTCTCTTAAATCTGTTGCTTATGTTTTAGTGAATTTTTATTAAAAAAATTCACTAATAGAGAGGTATCGATGGTGAGACTTTGCAAAAATTCTTTCAAATGAGCGCGAATTAGGACCCCTAGAACCCATATCCGGGGTCAGTTTGAATTTTTATATGCTTATTTATATATATATATATATATATATATATATATATATATATATATATATATATATATATATATATATATATATATGTATCCGTCTGATAACTCAAAAAATAATTAACCGATTTAGATGAAACTCGGCAAGTGCCTTTCTTTTATTAATGGCTTGGATGAGTTCGTTGGCCAGGAAAATCGAACGGGGTTTTCCGGGAAAATTTTGAGTTTTCTTTCAAAAAAAAATTTTTTTTCCGAAAATTTCGATAAAATTTGGTCTACATATTGCTTTGGGAAATACCTAACTATGTGCCAAAATTCAGCTTTCTAGGGTTACAGAAAATTGAGCTATTCAAATTTGAAACATGTTTAAATCATAAGTATGTGGTTGCTGTTGGTTAGTCAATGCTTTTCTTATTGACTCATGAGATTCATTCATCAACCTTCCATTGACTTCTGCTTCTGCCGCTGTTACAGTCTTTTTATTTAGATCTAGAGTTGTAAAGTTTTCTGTATCATTTGGGATATAATTTGTTTGCTTTTTTATTTAGATCTAGAGTTGTAAAGTTTTCTGTATCATTTGGGATATAATTTGTTTGCTTTTGTTACTGACCAACAAAAGATATGATAAAATTGGACAAAGAAAGGGAATATGATATATTAACAAGGCTATTTTTGGCTCAACAGCATTTATTAGTTTTCGTAATTGTTTTTTTATCGGGTTTTGTTACTTTGACTAGACATATTTTTATTATGATTGGTACTACTAAAAGTAATTAAAGTTTGTCTCATTCAATATTAAATTTATTTTAGTGTTAAAATAGAAGACGATGTGATATGGTCCAAAATCTGATTGATATTTTGTTGGTATGTACTGTAAAAAAGCAAATTGCAGTTCAAAAAATCTAGACGCAGCAAGTGCGTTATGGTAGCCAATTTTCATAAAAACATCTGAAATCTCAAAAAATAACAAATAATAATAATAATTTTTATTGAGAAAAGACTGAGACTGGACATTGTGGCTGGAAACTGAAACAAAAAGTAGAATAACCGCAAAAACTACAACAATAATAACAGAGTTATGCGCTATCTTTTTTGATACGTATTTCGACAACGAAGTTGTCTTCATCAGTAGCTGTAATTAACCGATTTCGATGAAACTTGGCAAATGCCTGTCTTTTATTAATGGCTTGGATGAGTTCGTTATCCAGAAAAATCAGACGGGGTTTTCCGGAAAAATTTTGAGTTTTCTTTCGAAAAATTTTTTTTTCTCCGAAAGTAACAAAGCTGTTTCAATGAAATTTACTATATATGTTGCCTCAACCTTACTACGTACCAAAATTCAACTTTCTAAGTTTAGAGAAAATTGAGTTACTCAAATTTTAAATTTTCTTTCGAAAAAAATTTTTTTCTCCGAAAATTACAAAGTTATTTTAATGAAATTTTGTGGATATCTTGCCTTAGGAAAAACCTTACTACGTATTGAAATTAAACTTTCTAAGTTTATAGAAAATTGAGTTATTTAAATTTGAAGCATTTAATAAAAATTCACTACCATAACGCACTTGCTGCGTCCCGAGTTTTTGGATTGTGTCAATGAAAATAACGTCACATTTTTATACAGGCTGGCCCAACGAAAAGTATGCATCCAGCTTTATTTTTTTTATGAATTTGGGGAAAAACGCTCGGACCTGTGATTTTTTATTTTTAGGGGACACATTTTAGGCATATTTTTCAACCTACCCCTTCAACCCCCTAGCGGGAAAAAAATGCACGTCTAAAATTTCAAATGGGAAGTGGGGTCGAGTCATACATTATTTCAAAGGGTACACAATTACCTTTCCATTGATGCCTTATTTGTTGGATTTTACTGCAAGAGTTGAAGCAAAAACGCCTTTACAAACTTAAACCCCCCCATAGTTTTGGTATCAATTAAAAGTCGCGTAAATTTCAGTTCTTAGGAGTCAAAACAACCAAAATTTGTTTAACTCATTGTGTTGAGATACTTTAAATGCGTGTTAGATATTACAAATTATTAAAAAGGAAATAAATTAAACTTGATTTTTTTTCGAAATTATTATGTGTGTGTTTTGTTTCTTTAACGTCTGCCTATTTCCGCGACTATGGCCAATCACCGACGCCAGGGAGCAGGTTCACCTCACTATCCTAGAAATTTTGCCGAACCCCTGCCTTTCTGTAAGGAGAGTAGGGATCTTTGACGTGCCCAACATCGCGTGGACACGGGACCGACGGCTTTACGCCCCTTTCGAAGGTCGGAACGTGCAGATATTCAACTTTCTCAAATACAATGCCAGAACCTCGGTTGATGTTAATTTTACAGTTTGTACTGAAAAAGTGAATGGAGTACCCTAGGATCGAACCCAGTACCCTTCGGTTAAGAGGCACATGTTCTTACCCCTGAACCACCGAGGTTCCTTCGCAATTATTAAAACTTTATTTTAACAAGTGCTGAAAATGTAACCCATTTGCTTCCATACAGTATTAATAGTCATCGTTTGAAATGTTGCTGAAAAAACATGTACTTATATTCCACCCTGTATCTTGTAGCACGTAAGTGCAAATTTTGTTATTGTCTACCAATCAGAAGCCCCAAAAAACATCTGCCATACTGTGAAAATTAAAGCAGATTCGGTGAACTTGATTTTGAGCTACAAACGATCAAATAGCATCCAAAATTTAAGGTGTTCCACTTTCATTGTCGCGTAGTTTTTATATATATATATATATATATATATATATATATATATATATATATATATATATATATATATATATATATATTCATTTATTTATTCATTTATAATTTATTTACATTGATGACACAATGTGTTCCACAAAAGCCTTAGCTTGTGCTTCTGCATATGAAACACAATTTTGTATAAATCCTGTCTGTGGCCAATAGACAGGATGTGAGGATGAGCCCCGAGAAATGTGTATGCATTTGCTCGGATAACCAGGCGGTCTGCGCGGCCAGAATCAGATAAACACTGGTTCAGGAGTGCGCTGACGCCCTTAGTGTTGGACACTGACTGACTGATTCGACTCACTGAGTCGACTCCCACCAGTGAATCGACTCAGTTGCTGATATGACTCCCTACTCCGAGTTCGAGTCACCGACTCAATCTCACTCTCAGGACTCTTGGTCACTGAAGACGCCCTTAACAGATTAGCCTGAGCAAAGGAGGTGCAACTGGTGTGGGTTTCGGGACACTGTGGCGTAGCGGGGAATGAGGTAGCGAATGATCCCGCAAGGCTTGCTTCCCGGCGGCCGTTCTGTGGCTCGGGGCCTGCGATAGGCATAAGTAGGAAGACGGTCTCTGTCGCCTTAGACAAGTGGACTGAGGAGGCCATGGAGAGGCACTGGGGGTCGGTTGGTGGCTGCAGGCAGGCGAGGGACTTCGTGGAGGGGCCGGACAGAGATATAAAACTGTCTGGCTACTCGGTAGAAGTCGACCTACGCTTCGCCGCATCCTTGGGGTGCTGACAGACCACTGCGCCCTTAGAAGACACATCACATTGATAGGCTTAGAGAGGAAACTCATTTGCCAGGAATGCGGCGAGGATGAAGAAACGTCTTACCACTACCTGTGTGAATGCGAGGCTTTTGGGAGTCTTCGAGAAGAATTGTTCGGTTCGAGGACTCTCTAGAGAAACCAGGTAAGTACCGTCCAATTGAAGATCGTCACGGCCTTCATTTCGATACCGTCACGGCTTTCATTTCGAGGCCGAGGCGGTTTGGCGACGGAACCGAGGAGGAGTAGAGCATGGCTGCTGGGGTTGGCAAAAAGGGCCCATTGTGGCCTACTTGCTTGGCGTTAGCCTCCCCACCACTGCTACTACTACTACTAGTATAAATCCAAAATAGCAATTAGGGTAATTTTTTTTGCCATACTGTCGCTTTCATAATTTTGTAAATTTTGCTATTAATCGGACTTTTGTTGGAGACGTTCAACCAACAATTTTGAAACTTTTGTTCTCCTTTAAAAACTTCTTATGCACATAAACTGCTGAAATATAAGATAAATGACAATGGCCCAATAATTGATCCCTGCAGTACCCCCTATTTTATTTGAAGCCGTTGTGAATATACTTCGATGCCATTTTCAGGGCTGAAGTATTTGATTCTTTGATTTCCAGTGGTATTTGATTTTTTGATTTCTTTGCCTAAGGTAAAATCTAATAAGCGTCAAAGGTGTTCCTCTTATACCTAACTTGCAGTATATGATGTCATAATTAGCGCTATCAAAGGCTTTTGATAAGACCACATCCTTGTTGTCACCTATGTCATCATTTTGTAAATCGATGAATGACACGTGCAGTAGATATGTCCCCTACACAGCCATTATGCTTACGGGTTATTAAACAATTGAGGCGTTCTTTGCAAAAACCCCATTTGTCATTATATATATATATATATATATATATATATATATATATATATATATATATATGCAACTTTTGATAAAACTAAAAAAACTTATTTAATTGTACAACAGTTGGCTGACGAGCAATTTAAATTTTGTGCTTTATCCATTTGGATAATTGGACATATTTTGCAATATAATTAATATTATGTTTTCTTTTGCTCCCTTTTCTGTAGAAGCCATTTTTTATTTGACATATGGGTTTTTTGCTGGATATGATAAATAATTTTATCATATCCAGCAAAAAACCCATATGTCAATTAAAAAATAATAATTTTATTGAAAAATATATATTTTTGATTGGGAATTGAAACTATTTGGAATGACATGAAACTTTTTATTCATAAACTGTAACATATATAAATAAAATATTATTTCAAACTCTAACAATGTCTTTTAGTCTTCATCGCTTATACCACTACTGTTGTCATCTTCGTCCACATCGCTAATAATCTGCACAGACTGATCAGATGCTGCGAATATGTTCTTATAAAAGCTCTTGACCTCTGCTTTTTTTAGATACTGAGTCAAATCTTTTAGATTCTCTATTTTTCCCTGAGGAATGTCTACACGAGCACTATATAAGGGTTTACATTCAAACTCTTTGGGTATACCGCGCTTGTTCCTTATAACTGATTTTTTTCCAGCTGCCTGTATAGGTCTGCCTCACTAAGACAACCCCAGGTTCATTAAGTGAGTATCTTAACATACGAGCTGTTTTTATATTTTTTGGTGGACGAGCTGATTTGAGAAAAAATGGAGCAACTGCTTGTGCAATGTTAAAGGTCTTAGATTGATCAATCTCAGCCAAGGTAAAAGGCGATGATGTGTTCCTAGCATTTTTAATGATATTGTTCAATTCTTCAGGCATTTCCACAACTAATCTTGGTCGCAACTCAGAAATGAATGACCACGTATAGGAAACACAAGTGTAATATTTTCAAACATATGCAATCCATGGATAAGTAGGTGTAAAAATTTCATGAGAACGTAGTTCTTATTTTGTCCGGCACATCCATCGCTTATTAAAATAAGATTTTTTGTTGTCACATCATTAGAACGTAAATATTGAAACAATAATGAAGCTACTTCATTTTGTCCTTTCCTTCCAATGGTTTCGTCGTGAGAACATGGTTGCAGTATTATTTCCATCATTGTGCACCCCAAATATATATAGCCATAACTGTCTGGCAAAGAAAACTGCATTGGTACGTATATGTGGCACCGGGAGATTTTGCATATAGTCAAATGATATGCAAATGAAATTTTCTGGATCAGCTCGTGCTCTTAATTTATATTTCTTTTTTAATTCATAAAACTTTTCAGCTTTCCTCAAGTGGAGTTCTTTTTCAATATTTATTTTTGGCACTTGTTCTGGATTATCACAACTTGCTAATATGCTTTGATACCGGTCGCAAGTACCACAAGTGTCACTTCTGGGTAAGCCAAATTTAAGATTAAAATCGGTATGAAGAATTTTCCAATACACTTTATAGGAACATTTGATACCAGGATGTTCTTCTGTGAATATCTTGAACATTTTCTTCACAGATAGCGTCTCAGGAAGATAGAAGACTGTCGGTTTTTAAATGACCTTATATGATTCTTAATTAAAGTCAGTGTATTTTCTGGTGTTTTATTTGGCCTGTTTAAGTGTTTGTCCCGTTTATCCTTTGGTGCTGCTCCAGTATTAAATATATGTTTTTGTAGCCTTCGGACTCTGTCATAGGTAATTCCATGAAAATTGCAAAAAGTCTTCACACACACTGGTTCTTCCCTTTTTTCTAACCTTACTTTATAACAGTATGAAGCAACATGTTGTTTTAGTTTTAATGGTACATCGTCTTGACCTGCTCCTTCATGTTCTGGTTCGGTCAGTAATACATCCCTTTGTTCAATATATTTTTGGCACCTTCTCTGTTTTGGAATGTGATGTGATAACAGCCCTAAAATGAAATCAGCGTTTTTTTAATATTATAGTCGTTCATCTCAACAATCAATAATTTTACCTGCCAAATAACTATCGTGCTCATTTTTATTTTCTAAAGAATAGAAGTGGTCGAATATTCGAGAATTCTCTTCGTCAAAAATTTTGGAGTAACACTTGAACAGCTAAAAAGTACACACTTAAAAGCTTTATACAAACGTCAAAATTAATTTTATTAACTTACCTGCAATTTGGGCCCAGTCGTGCCTGTGGTTTTTCGATGTCTCTGTGGTTTACATATTTTTGTCCCTTTATTCTTGCCTGTTTTACCTCTGCAACTCTCAACGTCTTCTTTTTCTTTTTTAATGTCACATTTTCACTTGGATCTTGCCGTTCGAATTTATTATTATTTGTAGTATTTGTATTATAACTCATTTAAATTAATTCAAGGTGTTTACACTGTTGGCTAAATCACACAACTGAGCCAGCTAATGTTTACAACTTAACCTATAAATACTGACAACTCATACATAAAGTTTCCTTCAAAAACACCATTTTTTCATTGACATCTGTGGTTTTTGCTGAAAACTGCTCTTGACATATGTGGTTTATGAAGAATCTCCTATATTTTAACCGCTCATATCTTGGACAACTGGGGTTTTGACGAAATTTTGTCACGTAAGGCATGTAGATAATTAGCTTATAAAGCCATAGGAGGCGCAAGTCCAAGTTCGACAAAAAGTGACAAATGGGGTTTTTGCAAAAAACGCCTCAATTCTCCATTAGAAAAGTGTAGACTGTAACTAGTAAACAAATCTTTGTCACCGTGTTTGTCCAGTAGAAAAAGCATATAGGCTGTTTGATGCGCTCTCCCATTCATGGAACTGGTGTGACGAGTAGTAGTGGTAGCGGTAGTAGTTTTCTTGCATATATTACTTCACGTACTTAATTATATAATTTGTTAAAAATTGGTAGCACCATTAGGCTATTATCAACTTCCTGTGCATTGTTTAGTGGTCAAGCCAAGGCCGACATTGTTTTGAATGTCATATATATATTTAAATTATTTTTGATAGATTTCTGTAACATTTCAATAATGATTTTATAGCCGTTTATATAACTATAGACTATCATAAAATTTTATGTTATTAAAAATAAAAAGCTTGTGTTTTGATTATTATATCTCTCGTGCGGCAACGTGAAGATAATTAATTTAAAATTCATTATCTGTAGGACAACGTAATGTTACAACAAAGCGCGGTAGTTTGCAAAGTTTAGTTTAGTTCTAATTTGCATTGAACTGTACTAAGCCTTCGTAGGTGTATCGTTTTATTTACTTAAAGCGAAATAAAGCTAACAATTTATGCTAAAAAATAAAGTTGTATGACGATTAAATCAATCAATTTATATTGTTTGTTTGAAGCCAGCGAACATCTAACTACTGTGATAGTGTATTTTAGAATTTTGTGAGATACTAGTATCACAGGATAGGAAACAATTGTTGTGCTAGTACATTGGACTGTAAGTTATTATAACAAATATATCTTATGATTTGTAAAAAAAGCCTGGACGCAGCAAGTGCGATATGGTAGTGAATTTTCATAGAAATGATCTGGCACAAAATATTTTATTATAAGTTTTTTTCTTGTAACATAGAAATCTAAATTTTGGTGTATAGTTTACTTTTTATATCGTAAACCTACCTACCAAATTTGGTTATTATAGTTTTTATTTTATTTTTTGAGATAATTTTTTTTTTCGAATGAAAAATCAAAATTTTCCCGGAAAACCTCGTCCGATTTTCCTGACTAACGAACTTATCTAAGTCATTTACGAAAGGAAGGTACATGCCAAATTTATATATATATATATATATATATATATATATATATATATATATATATATATATATATATATATATATATATATATATATATATATATATATATATATATATATATATATATATATATATAATTGAAACTAACTCCGGATATGGATTCTAGGGGTCCTAGTTCGCGCTCATGTGCAAAATTTTTTTCAAAATTAAAAAGTCGGGATCTCCCCATTAGTGAATTTTTTTTACGAAAATTCACTAAAAAGACTGTATCTACGGATCTTAAACAAAATCATCATCACAGCCTAGAGGCGGCATCTCCCAGTCGCCCTCTCAGTTTCTTTCGGTACACATCTTTCTCATCTTACCTTTTAGTGAATTTTCTTTTAAAAAAAATCACTAATGAGAAGATCCCGACTTTTGAATTTTGAAAAAATTTCTTTAGGTGTTTCTTGATAGCCATGTGTCTCGTCAAGAGTCCTGTTATGTTCCTGAGCTGTCCTGTGCTAAGATTTAGCAGCTCCACAGCTCTCTTTGGACTGGGTTGCCCAATTAATGACTTCCCGTGTTTGAGCCCTGGACAATCTGCCCAGTATGTCTTATGCTGTTCCCTGACCCAGGACTTGATGGTTTCCCTGGCCGTGCCTTTCGATACGCCCAGGACCGGTTCTGGTCCCATAAATGGTTCTGCTGATCCTCTCTTCACGATACTGTCAGGTTCTTAATTGTCTTTGACCCCCGAGTGACCCGGCACCCAGATCAGGGTAACCTCATTCTGCCGAGCCAGGTCGCTCTTTTCGTCTCGGCATTCACTTACCAGCTTGGAATTTGCCCGTGGGCTACTTAGGGCCTTAAGGGCTGCCTGGCTGTCTGTCGCTATGAGGATCCACTTGTTGGTGTAGCCCCTCCTCTGGTTCTCTCGCACGCAGTGCAAGATAGAGTACATTTCGGCCTGAAAGACCGTTGCATGAGCACTGAGCACTTTTTTTTGTAGAAGCCATTTTTTTTTGACATATGGGTTTTTTGCTGGAATTGATAAATAATTTTATAGAAAAATATATATTTTTGATTGGGAATTGAAACTATTTGGAATGACATGAAACTTTTCATTCATAAACTCTAACAGATATAAATAAAATATTAATTCAAACTATAACATTGTCTTTTAGTCTTCATCGCTTATACCACTACTGTTGTCATCTTCGTCCACATCGCTAATAATCTGCACAGACTGATCAGATGCTGCGAATATGTTGTTATAAAAGCTCTTGACCTCTGCTTTTTTTAGATACTGAGTCAAATCTTTTAGATTCTCTATTTTTCCCTGAGGAATGTCTACACGAGCACTATATAAGGGTTTACATTCAAACTCTTTGGGTATACCGCGCTTGTTCCTTATAACTGATTTTTTCCAGCTGCCTGTATAAGTCTGCCTCACTAAGACAACCCCAGGTTCATTAAGTGAGTATCTTAACATACGAGCTGTTTTTATATTTACTGGTGGACGAGCTGATTTGAGAAAAAATGGAGCAACTGCTTCTGCAATGTTAAAGATCTTAGATTGATCAATCTCAGCCAAGATAAAAGGCGATGGTGTGTTCCTAGCATTTTAAATGATATTGTTCCATTCTTCAGGCATTTCCACAGTTACGGTCTTTTTGTGCTTTTCTGTTAATGAAAAATCTCGGTCGCAACTCAAAAATGAATGACCACGTATAGGCAACACATATGTAATATTTTCAAACATATGCAAGCCATGGACAAGTAGGTATAAAAATTTCATGAGAACGTAGTTCTTATTTTCTCCGGCACATCCATCGCTTATTAAAAAAAGATTTTTTGTTGTCACATCACTGGAACGTAAATATTGAAACAATAATAAAGCTACTTCATTTTGTCCTTTCCTTTCAACGGTTTCGTCGTGCAACATGATTGCAGTATTATTTCCATCATTGTGCACCCCAAATATATATAGCCATAACTGTCTGGCAAAGAAAACTGCATTGGTACGTATATGTGGCACCGGGAGATTTTGCATATAGTCAAATGATATGCAAATGAAATTTTCTGGATCATCTCGTGCTCTTAGTTTATATTTCTTTTTTAATTCATAAAACTTTTCAGCTTTCCTCAAGTGGAGTTCTTTTTCAATATTTATTTTTGGCACTTGTTCTGGATTATCACAACTTGCTAATATGCTTTGATACCGGTCGCAAGTACCACAAGTGTCACTTCTGGGTAAGCCAAATTTAAGATTAAAATCGGTATGAAGAATTTTCCAATACACTTTATAGGAACATTTGATACCAGGATGTTCTTCTGTGAATATCTTGAACATTTTCTTCACAGATAGCGTCTCAGGAAGATAGAAGACTGTCGGTTTTTAAATGACCTTATATGATTCTTAATTAAAGTCAGTGTATTTTCTGGTGTTTTATTTGGCCTGTTTAAGTGCTTGCCCCGTTTATCCTTTGGTGCTGCTCCAGTATTATAAATATGTTTTTGTAGCCTTCGGACTCTGTCATAGGTAATTCCATGAAAATTGCAAAAAGCCTTTACACACACTGGTTCTTCTTTTTTCTAACCTTACCTCATAACAGTATGAAGCAACATGTTGTTTTAGTCTTAGTGGTACATCGTCTTGACCTGCTCCTTCATGTTCTGGTTCGTTCAGTAATACATCCCTTTGTTCAATATTTTTTCGGCTCCTTCTCTGTTTTGGAATGTGATGTGATAACAGCCCTAAAATGAAATCAGCGTTTTTTTAATATTATAGTCGTTCATCTCAACAATCAATAATTTTACCTGCCAAATAACTATCTTGCTCAATTTTATTTTCTAAAGAATAGAAGTGGTCGAATATTTGAGATTTCTCTTCGTCAAAAATTTTGGAGGAACACTTGAACCGGGAACAGCCTAAAAGTACATACTTAAAAGCTTTATACAAACGTCAAATTTAATTTTATTAACTTACCTGCAATTTGGGCCCAGTCGTGCCTGTGGTTTTTCGATGTTTCTGTGGTTTACATATTTTTGCACCTTTATTCTTGCCTGTTTTACCTCTGTACGTCTCAAGATCTTCTTTTTCTTTTTTAATGTCACATTTTCACTTGAATCTTGCCGTTCGAATTCATTATTATTTGTAGTATTTGTATTATAACTCATTTTAATTAGTTCAAGGTGTTTACACTTTTGGCTAAATCACACAACTGAGCCAGCTAATGTTTACAACTTAACCTATAAATACTGACAACTTATACATAAAGTTTCCTGCAAAAACACCATTTGTCACTGACATCTGTGGTTTTTGCTGAAAACTGCTCTTGACATATGTGGTTTATGCAGAATCTCCTATATTTTATCCGCTCATATCTTATACAACTGCGGTTTTGACGAAATTTTGTCACGTAAGGCATGTAGATAATTAGCATATAAAGCCAAGCAAGTCCAAGTTCGACAAAAAGTGACAAATGGGGGTTTTGCAAAGAACGCCTCAATTCTCCATTACAAAAGTGTAGACTGTAACTAGTAAACAAATCTTTGTCACCATGTTTGTCCAGTAGAAAAAGCATATAGGCTTTTTGATGCGCCCTCCCATTCATGGGACTGGTGTGACGAGTAGTAGTGGTAGCGGTAGTGGTTTTCTTGCATATATTACTTCACATACTTAATTATATAATTTGTTAAAAATTGGTAGCACCATTAGGCTATTATCAACTTCCTGTGCATTGTTTAGTGGTCAAGCCAAGGCCGACATTGTTTTGAATGTCATATATATATTTAAATTATTTTTGATAGATTTCTGTAACATTTCAATAATGATTTTATAGCCGTTTATATAACTATAGACTATCATAAAATTTTATGTTATTAAAAATAAAAAGCTTGTGCTTTGATTACTATATCTCTCGTGCGGCAACGTGAAGATAAATAATTTTAAATTCATTAGCTGTAGGACAACGTAATGTTACAACAAAGCGCGGTAGTTCATAAAGTTTAGTTTAGTTCTAATTTGCATTGAATTGTACTAAACCTTCGTAGGTGTATCGATTTATTTACTGAAAGGGAAATAAAGCTAACAATTTATGCTAAAAAATAAAGTTGTATGACGATTAGAAATCAATTTATATTGTTTGTTTGAAGCCAGAACATCTAACTACTGTGATAGTATATTTGCGAATTTTGTGAGATACTAGTATCACAGGATAGGAACCAATTGCTGTGCTAGTACATTGGACTGTAAGTTATTATAATAAACTACCTGACCTGGCAAACGTTGTTTTGCCATATGAATTATTTCTGGAGTATGAAAATATATATTATTTATTGTAAGTGTGTGCGTATGTGGTAAATGAGTGGAAGAGGCATGGAGCGCTGTGAACGTTGATGGAATGTGAAAATAACAACACCAAATACAATTTTTTTAAATTTATTGTCACTTTAAAAATATATATATATATATATATATATATACAACTAATTCTGAAAATATTAGTCAACAATATTAATCTCTTAGTGCAATGGAGTGTACAATATTTGTTGTCATTTCATCTTTAGCTAACATAAACAAACTGGATGGTTTGCCCACTCGAGAGCATGCCACGTATAATTGTCCGTGTGAAAAACATGGTGTGCTTAAATCTAAGCCACAAACAGACATTGTTTGGCCTTGACACTTATTAATAGTCATTGCAAATGCCAATCTAATGGGGAACTGAATGCGTTTAAATTGAATTGGCACATCTGTGGGTATAATAGGGATTCGTGGAAGTAATATACTTTCACTCCGGAATTTGCCCTTTAAAATAATGCCTTCGATAACGTTGTTCATTAATTTTTTAACGACTAATCGCGTGCCGTTGCACAGCTGTGGTGGGTTCAAATTACGAAGCAAAATAACCGGAGATCCAACTTTGAGTACTAAATTATGCGGTGGCATGCCTGGTAAAACCAATGAGTTTAAAAACTCTGTTGGAAAATTTGCAGCTTCAATGGCATCGCAAACTGCATCAACGGATTAATGTCACCAAGTTACCTGGCAACCTGTTGTATCTTGAGATTCAATTCGTTGACGTCCACATTTTTTCCTGCTAAAATCGCCCTTTCTGCCAGCAACTCATGATGAATGTATTGTGTGTGTACATTGGGAAATATTAGGTTAATGAGAGCATCTTGCGAATCGATGATTGTGCAGAAAGCGTCCGGTAATTTTATGCATCCAGTCTCATTCTTAGTAACTTTTCAAGTGTTAATTGATCAGCTATCGACCGGGGTTAAAAAATATAAAATGCTATTAAAAGTAGGGGTTGGTGGTAGGAGGGTGAAAATTAAGGACTGAATGTATTTTTTAATGCCACATCATAAAAAAATAACCAAAAAAAATTTGTCCGAAAAATGAAAAAAAAATTTTTTGGGGTGAGCCACCCTTAACACTTAGGGGTATAACAATTAGTTATAAACCTATTCTCAGATCTACTGAATATACATATAAAATTTCATCAAAATCGGTCTAGCCGTTTCGGAGGAGTATAAACACTAAAACTGTGACACGAGATTTTTATATATTAGTTATATCCCATGATTTGTAAAAAAAAGAATGTATCTACGGATCTTAAACAAAATCATCATCACACCCTACAGGCGGCATCGCACAGTCGCTCTGTCAGTTTCTTTTGGTACACATCTTTCTCATCTTACCTTTTAGTGAATTTTCTTTTAAAAAAATTCACTAATGAGGAGATCCCGACTTTTGAATTTTGCACAAATTTCTTCAAAAAAGCGCGAACTAGGCCCCCTAGAACTCATATCCGGGGCCAGCTTCAAAGTTTAAAATTTTATATCTCTGGAAATAACAAAGCTATGGCAACCATATTTGGCATGCGTGTTTGTATTATAAAAGTCAGGACGCAGCAAGTGCGTTATAGTAGCGAGTTTTCGTAAAAATGTTTTTAATGCCAAAAAAAAGCACATTTTTCCCTTATGGCTAGTCCGCGTCTTTGCCGTCCCGATAGCACCGCAGCCTTTGGCTTATTGTGCATGCCCTTTGTCTTTTCTACTTCACCCATTCCAAAACAATGTGCTTTGAACTAGTCTGCACAGCAATTGGTAGGGTGAAGTTTTATATTGCTCGGTCTCTGGTCTAGGCGGTCCGTAGACCAGTTGTCTTTTGCGGTCCAGAGCTTTACACTCGCACAAGATGTGCTAAGCTGATTCCTCCCCTTCGCCGGATAGTCTGCATCCCAGGTCCCCCCTTGAACCGCCCCATTTTGTGCAGATGTTTCTTGATAGCCATGTGTCCCGTCAAGAGTCCTGTTATGTTCCTGAGCTGTCCTGTGCTAAGATTTAGCAGCTCCACAGCTCTCTTTGGACTGGGTTGCCCAATTAATGACTTCCCGTGTTTGAGCCCTAGACAATCTGCCCACTATCTCTTATGCTGTTCCCTGACCCAGGACTTGATGGTTCTCCTGGCTGTGCCTTTCGATACGCCCAGCACTGGTTCTGGTCCCATAAATGGTTCCGCTGCTTCTCTTCGCGCGACTGTCAGCTTCTTCATTGCCTTTGATCCCCGAGTGACCCGGCACCCAGATGAGGGTAACCTCATTCTGCCCAGCCAGGTCGCTCGTCTCGTTTTGGCATTCACTTACCAGGAATTTTCCCGTGTGCTACTTAGGGCCTTAAGGGCTGCCTGTCTGTCTGTGGCTATCAGGATCCGCTTGTTGATGTAGCCCCTCTTCTTGTTCTCTTGCACGCAGATCCAGCAACACCTCCATGGAGGCTGGTAGGGTTGAAGTCATGGCCTCTGTGATACCGAGGCAGCCATCCTTTGTCTCTCGCCTAGTTTTTGTTTGGCACTGGATTGTGTCACCTTAGGCTACCAGACCAGTGCCGCGTATTTGGAAATTTGGTTGGCAGTATAACCTACATAGTAGTAACAATGTGCCACATTTCATTGTTGTTTCAAAAAGTACAACCATTTTCCGAAAATAAACATAACAAGTTCCAGAAAAAAATTGTTCAAAGTATTTACACACCTGCCAATATATAAATAGTGACAAACAGCTTTATGATCCAAGTAGAAAAAAAATGTATGAAATTTTGTAAAAATTTCTCTTACAAAAATTCACCATTTTTTTGGCCGAAATTGCCTTCAGTAATGTTACACTATATTATATTTTTCACAAAAATTCGACAACTTTTATTTACAATAACTTACTTAACATTTATTATTAATAACCACCATTTCACAAAAATGTTACAAAAATGATTTATACGGAAACAGTACAAGCATTTTTGCGAAAACTTTCCTAATTCAGCCACTATTATATATATGGACTGTATATAAGCAAAAATATTGAGTTTTACCGGAAATGCGTCACCCTGTATATGTGCAAACACGCAAAAACTGAAACTTACCCCGTATATGGGTTTTAGGGGTTCTAGTTCGAGGTCATTTAATTAAATATTTAAATTCAAAGTTTGCTAAAATATAGGCTACTAAACCATAAACTCTATGGATGAAACTACTGCCAAAGCATCAGAAAGAGGGTCTATTTGAAATGGATTTTTCGATCATATTTTAGTAAAATGAAGCACAATAATGGTTTAAGCTCAAACTTAAGGCTTTGTAAAACACATCTATTACGACATTTCTTCTGCACAATCCGTATTTGTTTCAGATTATTTGTCTGAAAATTGCAAATTCTGACGGTTCAAATCGCGACTTTGACGTTTTAAGAAGAAAAATTATAAATTTTCAAAAT
Source organism: Tillus elongatus (assembly GCA_964006375.1). Taxonomy (NCBI): domain Eukaryota; kingdom Metazoa; phylum Arthropoda; class Insecta; order Coleoptera; family Cleridae; genus Tillus; species Tillus elongatus. The sequence goes on from OZ023265.1 coordinate 9,004,765, forward strand.
ATTTTTTCTGCTACTTTTTGCGTCAAGAAAACTTAACCGTTGTATGTAATATTCAATTGGTTTTGTTAACCACACAAAATATTTTGTTCTTGTGCTTCCTTTTGATCATCACTGGCACCCAATTTTTAAAAATTTAAATGTCCATAATTTTTTTCCTTGTAACGCAGAGATCTGAATTTCGGCATGTAAGTTTGATAGTAGAAACGTATATGCCAAATTTGGTTGTCGTAGCTATGTTATTTTTGGAGATACAAAAATTTTCCGAAAGAAATGCAAAATTTGTTTTATATATATATATATATATATATATATCAGGATTTTTAACACGGCATTTATGTATACTATACAAGGAGAAAGGTTAAGGGCAAGGCCACAAGGAGACAACCGCATACACGTGTTTAGCCAGGTGTTGAGGGGAATATATATATATATATATATATATATATATATATATATATATATATATATATATATATATATATATATATAACAGGATTTTTAACACGGCATTTATGTATACTATACAAGGAGAAAGGTTAAGGACAAGGCCGCAAGGAGACAACCGCATACACGTGTTTAGCCAGGTGATGAGGGGAACACTCTGGATGAAGTATTTTTACTTCTTCATCCAGAGTTGTCCTTGAACTCTAAATTTGCCTAAATTAAGTAATAAAAAAATTCCTATATGATTGGACTTCAATGGTGTCAGTGTATACATATGTAACTACTGGTATTTTAAAGACAATTACGACCAAAAACTGAGGCCTTGGAACTTCAAGAAAGTAACTTTGTACCTATTAAGAACTCATTATATTTCCGCTTCGCTCGGAACCATTTTTATGAGTAAATACTGCGACTAATTACTAATGAAGAATAATAATAATATAATATGAATATTGTTATTATACATCCTTCGATGGCGCTAACTGTGTTAGCGAAACGATTGTCAGTTCCATAAAATGTGTTGTGATGAATTCGATTCTCCGAAAGTTTACTTATACACTAATGAGAAAAAAAATAATACACTATTAATATTATTATTAGTCATCCTCCGATGGCGCTACGTTTGTTAGTGAAACGACTGTCAGGTCTTAAAAATGTATTCTGGCCAATTGGATTCTCCCAAAGTGTACTTATAAGCTAAAAAAAAATCTGGACGCAGCAAGTGCGTTATGGTGGTGAATTTTCTTAAAAAAAAAATTTATACCAAATATGTGTTTTTTTAAAGAAAGCAGGTATCAAATTTGGTTACCAGTATAACCAATATAGTAAAACAATGTGCCATCTTTCATCAAAATAACTTTATTGTTTGAAAATGTAGAAAAATTTCCGAAGTGTTCCCGAAAAAACTCGTTTCTTGGTCAACCTTAAGGTTAATAGCAAATTTAGCTATTCAAATATAAAGCATTTGATCAAAATTCGCTACCATAACGCACTTTCTGCGTCCAGAATTTCTTTTCTTACAAACATGCATTATATTTCGATGGAAAATGCAAAAATGCCATAACATAAGGCGTTTGATTAAAAAAAAGAAAATTTGTATCACCAACGACTTATGGGCCAGCCTGTGATTGTACAAATAATTTCTAAGATGTAGCTCAAGACACCTTATAATTAATGTATACATTTTTTCCTATCTTGTATAATAACAGATATATTGAACTTTATTAATTTTTTACGAAAATTCGACAAAAATTATTTACCATTGAACGATAAACACTATAGCTAAGGCTACTGCCAAGCATCAGAGAAAGTGTTTATTTAAAATGAATTTTCGGGAAATATTTTAGTAAAATAAATGACAATGACGGTTGAAACTAAGAGTTCAGGGTTTGTAAAACATTCTTCATGAGATATTTTCTTTTCATATCCCGTATTAGATTCAAGTTCTTTGCCTAAATGTTGCCAATTTCGACGTTTTAAATCGCAACTTTGACGTTTTTAGGAAAACCCCAATTTATTTTTCTTTAAATGCCTATAACTTTTTTGTCTTTTGACCTACAGAGCAAAATCTTGGTAGGTAACTTACGTATAATGAAAAAAACCCTGCGTACCCAATTTGGCTGCCCTTACTTTGTTAATTCCGGAGATATAATTTTTTTTCGAAATAAAACACAAAATTTTCCGGGAAAATCTGGGCCGATTTTCCTCGCTAACGAACTTATCCAAGCCACTTGCAAAAGGAAGGTATTCACCAAATTTAATCAAAATCGGTCCATTATTATTTTAGTTATATATATATATATATATATATATATATATATATATATATATATATATATATATATATATATATATATATATATATATATATATATATATATATATATATATATACATATATACATATAAACATATAAAAATTGAAACTGACTCCGGATATGTGTTCTGGGGGGCATAATTAGCGCTCATTTGAAGATATTTTTTCAAAATTCAAAAGTCGGGATCTCCTCATTAGTGAATTAAAAAAATATATTCACTAACATGCATTTGTGTATCTGGATTTATTTAAACGGCTATTCAAGGCTACCACGAATAAATATATATATTTTTATGCTTCGATTTTGACTTATCTCAGAATAGTAAACAGTTTTATCTTATCGATCGACTGGAAACTAGAAGAAACATAAAACAACTCTAAAAGCAAGTGGCTGGAACTACAAGAGTTTTATCACCATCACCATCCCCCGTGTTCTTATGCTGAAAGAGGGCTCCGCGCTTAGTCTCGCTTTTGCTTTCATTTCCTGTTGGCGCCCAGCGTGGCAGCAGTAAATATTTTCTTTGAAACTCCATCAACAAACTCACTATCAGTTTGTTTACTTTATGCTGCGAGGTAAATTTCTTGTTTTTAATCAACGTTCACCATTGCCTTAACCTTTGAGTTTTGCTAATAATTAAACTCTTACAAATTATTGCATTAATTCCATATAAGAAAGTCGCAAACATATGTGAATATAAAAAAAATTATATTTTAAATGATGTAACTTGGTTTGCTACTTTTAATATAACACAATCATTGGTAGAATTCTCTTAAGTATTCAATATTTATTTTGATTTTCTTTAAAATAAATTCATACACATACACATAGTATATCATGCCTGCTCCAATCAGCCAGTCATTCACGCTAAGTTATTTAAAAATACCGTTTCTGCCTGTCTACTGTATTATATGCTTCTTCCTTTGTTTTCTTTCCTCTTATGTGTATTATTTATTTCACAATATGTATTTAGTAGATTGTAACTGCAAATTTGAGTGTATTTTGTTTATTAAATTTACAATTTTAAAGGGAATGCTAAATTTCCGCTTGTTTCAGTGATCCCAGTGGAGCGAAAAAATACGGTAGGAGATGTCAGTGTTGAAGAAGAGGACCATCTTCCACCACAGAAAAGTGGCCATTTAGAGACCATAACATATGAGTTAAATACAAGCAGTAGTGATAAAACAGGTGGTAGTGAAACAGTTAGTAAAGAAATAAACAATAGTGATAGTTCAAGTATAGATGACTCCCCAAAGCGAGTGTCATCCGAAGGAAATAAATCCAAAATGGGGAGTGAGTTAGTGTACAGTGCATTTAAGAAGGTAATGAGTAATCTTGTATGCTGAATTCCATTATTAGTTTGTAGGTATTATTAACAGCAGTAGCGTCTCGTGCCTTAATGCATTGGGGGTGCGCAAGAAAAAAAGTTCGGGATGCAGCAAGTGCGTTATGGTAGTGAATTTTTATTAACTGCTTCAAATTTGAATAACTGAAGTTTCTACGAATTTAGAAAGTTGAATTTTACTGTATAGTAGGGTCTTACAGAGGGCAATATATGCACCAAATTTCATCAAAATAGCTTTGTAATTTTCGGAGAAAACCATTTTTTTCAAAAAAAAAAACTCAAAATTTGAAAAACTCAATTTTCTAAAAATGTAGAAAGTTGAATTTTCGTGTGTGGTAAAGTCTTTTACAAGGCAACATATTCACCAAATTTCATTATAATAGCTTTGTAACTTTCGGAGAAAAAGAATATTTTTAAAACAAGACTCAAAATTTTCCCGGAAAACCTTATCCGATTTTCCTGACTAACGAACTCATCCAAACCATTAATAAAAGAAAGGCACTTGCCGAATTTCATCGACATCAGTTGCTTATTTTTTGAGTTATCGGTTGAATACATACATACATATATATATATATATATATATATATATATATATATATATATATATATATATATATATATATATATATATATATATATATATATAAACATATAAACATATAAAATTGAAACTGACCCCGGATATGGGTTCTAGGGGTCCTAGTTCGCGCTCATTTGAAAAAATGTTTGCAAAGTCTCTCCATCGATACCTTCTATTAGTGATTTTTATTAAATAAAAATTCACTAAAAATGAAGGGCTCGCCTATTTTTTCCCCTAAAATGTATTATAAATAAACCTACTTACTAAACTAACTAAACTTAATAATTATTAACTTACCAAGTTTTTCTCTAGTAAGTTATAGGTTATAGTAGTTAAAAAGTCCCTTAAAAAGTTAACCTTTAAATTAAAAATATCCACTGAATTAATCACAGTATCATAATTATTTTGTCCACTTATTAAGCCACCCGAACTAGTAGCCATAGTAATAATAATTGTCTTGTTAGAACATGTAAACAACAACGAAATGATCTAATTAAATCAATCCGACGCGCAGCACTACACGAAAATTACTAAACACATGCTAGACACAGACACGCTCTGCCAAAATTCCACTGCAAACTGAATGTGTGGAATTTGAGACCGCACACCAGATTGCTTATTCGGTCGTTTGCCACGATGATACTCGATCATTTCGCACTGAAGTATCGCATTTCCTCAAGAGCGCCGAAAAATACACACCGCCGGCAACTGATGTATATATGGATATTTGGATATGGATGTATATAACGATGACGTTTGCAACCAACCATTAACACTATACTTATTCTGATGCTGTATTAATGGCTGCCGACTCTGCGATCCTCGATATACGAATTTTGTTTGTTGAATGCAGGAATGCAGGAGATAAAAAAGCAAATAAAAATTTATTAAAATATAGCATAGCAAAAATTTTTTTTTCCACGGCAGGCGGCAGTGTGCGGGCACGGGCGCACTTATTGAGGAGCCGCCCCTGATTAACAGCCAGTTACATCATGTCTTTTAGAGAAACATAGGCTTTACCTTTCATAAAAGGAAAATCATCTGACAGTTTATTGCCATTCCCAGACAGCACAGACACATTCTGAGAATATACCAGGAATGTTTTGAAATAATATATTGAAACATCCCCAGAACATTCTCAAAGGATACAAATATGTTCATAGAACATTCTATGAACATGACAATTGAACAGATTCTTAATAAAGTTCTTAAAATGTTATTTATAAAATTCTTAGGAGCTCCCAGTAGGTGAATTATTACGAAAAATTATGTTAAAAGTAGAAGTCTATTGTTAGACTCCATGGCCTACTGCTTTTTAAACACTTTTTGTTTGTCATTTGCTTTCTGGTATTGGATTTCATAGCCTACTATCCTCAAAACGGTTTTTCTCAAAATTGTCAGTGCAATTACAAGATTTCTCAAGCATGTTGTACATCATTGGAAAACTCTTTTCACAGGCTATCACATGAGCAAAAAATTTAATATGGCTATGAGCAAAAAATCCAGTATGACTGCCACAATAAAAACAAACGTTGATACCTGTAGCTCAAAAACAAATGACAATCCAAATTTGAGAATAGAACAAAAAGATTACCCTGTAAAAAGTTCTCTGTTCTCTTTGTTCAAAAGTCGTGGTCTCCTCATTAACGAATTTTTTATACGAAAATTAGCTCAAAATTATAGACCGTTAAACCATAAACTCAACTAAAACTGCCGCCAAAGCATCAGAGAAAGGGTCTATTTGAAATTACATTTTTAGAAACATTTTAGTAAAATGAAGGAGAATGACGGTTGAAGCTGAAACTTAAGGGTTTGCAGAACACTCTTCTTGCCACATTTTCTTTACATAATCCGTATTTGTTTCAGGTTCTTTGTCTAAATGTTGCCAATTTTGACTTTCAAATCGCGACTTCGATGTTTTGAGGAAACTCCAATTTTTTTTAAATGTCCATGACTTTTTTGTCTTTTAACTTACAGACCCAAATTTTGGGACATGGTTCGCTCTTTATAAGACAAACACGCGCACCAAATTTGGTTGCCCTTACTTTGTTATTCCCGGGGATATATATATTTTTTCGAAAGAATAACATAAAATTTTCCGGAAAAACCTGGGCCGATTTTCCTGGCTAACGAACTTCTCCAAGCCACTTGCAAAGGGAAGGTACTCAGACAATTTGATCAAAATCGGCCAATTATTTTTTGAGTTATCGGTGTGATATATATATATATATATATATATATATATATATATATATATATATATATATATATATATATATATATATATATATATATATATATATATAAATTGAAACTGACCCTGGATAATATGGGTTCCAGGGGTCCTAAATAGCGCTCATTTGAAGAAATTTTTTCAAAATTCAAAAGTCGGGATTTCCTCATTAGTAATTTTTTAAAGATAATTCACTAAAAGTGTACCATTTAGTTTTCAAATAATAGTTTGATGGTTTACAATCTATTTTTACCTGCCATGATTTAAAGTAGAGCCAATGATAATTGAACGTTTACTTATATCAATCAGCACTGTCTGCTAAAATAGATTTAAGTGGATGCAGTATCAAGGTCGTATCAACAAAATCTCCTACGTCCTTGTTCATTTATTACGACTTTTGTCAGTTATTTTAGTGTCAAGGGTTAATTGGTAGTCAAAACTTGCGTTAAATTGTGTGTATGTAGGTTCTTTTCCTTGATTTATATATAGTATACGTAGTCATTTGTTGAGGTTGTTAAAAATTAAGACTAAAAAGGCACATCAAAAAGTATTGTTATTTTTAGCGAATTTTCATTAAGTAGATTCACTAACAAAGAAGTATCGATGGTGAGACTTTCGGAAATTGTTTCAAATGAGCGCGAATTAGAGCCTCTGGGAACCCATTTTCAAGGTCCGTTTGAATTTTTGCATGTATCCGAGCTTAACTCAAAAGAGCTCTGGACGCAGCAAGTGCGTTATAATAGTGAATTAAAATGTTTTTATTGCAAATATGTGTGTTTTCTTTTTATTTAAGAAAGCAGGCATCAATTTTGGTTACCAGTATAACCTATATAGTAAAAACAATGTGCCATGTTTCATAAAAATAACTTTATTGTGTGAAAATGTACAAAAATTTCCAACAGTAAACTTAAAGTGTTCCCGGAAAAACTCGTATCTTGGTCAACATTATAGGTTAATAGCAAATTGGGCTATTCAAATATGAAGCATTTGATCAAAATTCGTTACCATAACGCACTTGCTGCATCCATTATTTCTTTTCTTACAAACATGCATTATATTTCGATGGAAAATGCAATAACATAAGGCGTGTTTGATTAAAAAAAAAAAGAAAATTTGTACCAACGACTTATGGGCTACCCTGTGATTGTAGAAATATTTTTTAAGATGTAGCTCAAGACACCCTATAATTAATGTATAAAGATTTTTTTCATATCTTGTATAATAACGGATATATTGAGCTTTATTGATTTTTTACGAAAATTCGACAAAAATTATATACCATTAAATGATAAACCCTATAGCTAAGACTACTGCCAAGCATCACAGAAAGGGTCTATTTGAAATGAATTTTCTGGAAAAATTTTATTAAAATGAAGGGCAATGACGGTTGAAACTAAGACTTCAGGGTTTGTAAAACATCCTTCTTGAAACATTTGATTTCCATAGCCCGTATTAGATTCAAGTTATTTGCCTAAATGTTGCCGATTTTGACGTTTTAAATCGCGTTTGGCGTTTTAAGGAAAACCCCAATTTATTTTTCTTTAAATGCCTATAACTTCTTTGTCTTTTGACCTACATAGCTAAATTTTGGTAGGTAACTTACCTATAAGGATGAAAACCCGCGTACTAAATTTGGTTGCCCTTACTTTGTTAATTTCGGAGACATAATTTTTTTTCGAAAGAAAACACAAAATTTCCCGCGAAAACCTGGGAAGATTTTCCTGGCTAACGAACTTATCCCAGCCATTTGCAAAAGGAAGGTACTCAACAAATCTCCTAACTAGTGAATTTTTTGAAGAAAATTCACAAAAAAGACATATTTGCTAATAAAAACATTTAAATGAAAATTCCCTACTATAACCGCACTTGCTGCGCCCAGAGTTTTTAAAATTATTAATTGATGAAATTTGAACATGTTAAAATGTTTTAGACGGACAGACTGATTTCTAGACTGTGTGTTTCTTTTCTCTACTGGTATATTTTGGATTTATTTATCTACACATTTTATTTGTATTGATGGTACAAATAACTGTATTGTTATTGTTATTATCTTTATTATTATTAATAATGAACCGCATTTCATAGACAGTTTTTAGTGAATTTTCGTAGAAAAAATTCACTAATGGGGAGATCCCGACTTTCGAATTTTGACAATTTTTTTTAACTGAGCGCGAACTAGAACCTCTAGAACCCATATTCGGGGTCAGGTACAATTTTTATATGTTTTATATATATATATATATATATATATATATATATATATATATATATATATATATATATATCACACCGATAACTCAAAAAATAATGGGCCGATTTTGATAAAAATGGGCATGTACTTTCCTTTTGTAAATGGCTTGGATAAGTTCGTTAATTAGAAAAATCGAACGAGGTTTTCCGGAAAAATTTTGATTTTTCATTCGAAAAAATGTTTTATCTCAAAAAATAAAAACGCCATGATAACCAAATTTGGTAGGTCGGTTTACGATATAATACACCAAAATGTAGATTTCTATATTGCAAGAAAGAAAAGTTATAATAAAATATTTTGTGCCAGATCATTTCTATTAAAATTCACTACCATAACGCACTTGCTGCGTCCAGGCTTTTTATTCTGATAAAGCAGTCCGCTCATTTTGCCGCTCACTAAAATATTGTTTTCTTCTTGTAATCTGCAATGTTTCGTGATCAACTTTTTGTCCAACCTTGTATAACTTTCGCGTGTAGGTGCTTAACTAGCCCTTTAATTATGTAGATTACTGCATGGTCAGTTTTAAAAATACAGCTTTTACGAGATGCTTTACTGTAGTAGATGTCGATGTCATTTACTCTCTACAGTATGTTTTAAAAACCGTCACGTCCCCCAACACGTTTAGTTTTAGGCCCAGGTACATATATAAGTATATTTTAATTACGCGTAAATTATGTGAAATTAATGACACTTTAATGCCTCATAACATGCTATAGTGATGTATCTTCTGTTAGTGTTACATAAAAGTGGCCTGCTTATTTTGGTGCTTTACAATAAACGATTCAACAATGAAAATTAATCAGGTAGCATTTTATATTTGTTCTGTTTAATTATTCATTTGGTAATATTTACTCTAGGTGTTACGCTGAGGCAGACAATCAGATTATCACACGTTTGTTTACATTGCCATATTTCGGAAGCTATTTGATTATTTGTTTCTAATACAGTATGTAGTTTTAAGTTTACTAACACAGAAATGATTGCATTCTTGAACGAAAAAACTCAAAACGAATTACTAGATGCTTGTTCCTCATATGCAGTAACCATGTTTAGTTTAGTTTAGTTAATGGATCACCTGTGGGTACATTATATACAAGAAGCACGTCAAATAAAATACAATACCACATTTGGTCAAAATATCAAAAATAAAAAACAGAGTACAAAATACACAATAAAAACACACGTATTAACAACAGTCTCATGCTCTCTTCTCTTAATACCAGGAAAGCCTCTGGCCTTGACTAGATCCCAGCAATTTTTCTCAAAAAATGCGCACCAGAACTTGCTCCTGTCCTGATTTGTGTGTTTCAGACATCTTACAATAGAGGCATATTCCCTAGTAACTGGAAAACTGCTCGAGTACAACCCATCCCCAAGAAAGGATCCAAAGCGCTTCCTAGCAACTACAGGCATATTTCTCTCCTTTCAGTCGTCTCTAAAGTGATGGAAAAGTATATAAATACCGAATTACTAAAATTTCTTGAAAAACACAGTCTAATACACGACAGGCAGTATGAATTCCGTCAGCGCAGATCAACTGCTGACCTCCTTTCCGTTGTCACCCATTCCTGGAACAAGTCTACGGAACTACTGGGTGAATCCCAGATTGTCGCTTTAAACATATCCAAAGCATTCGACCAGGTCTCGCCCGCAGCGCGGGTTAATAAACTTTCGGCCTATAGGCTACCACCAAAATTCTGTACCTGGACAGCAAATTTCCTCTCCAACCGGAGCATTTCTGTTGTCGTGGATGGCCATTCCTCTAAACTGTATCCAATTCATGCAGGAGTCCGTCAAGTTTCAGCTTTAGCCCCTACTTTGTTTCTTCTCCACATCAATGACCTCCTCTCTAGCACATTCAACCCAGTTCACAGTTACGCGGATGACAGCACCCTCCACTCAAATATACAATATTCTAAGCCTGTCTCTTCAGCCCAATTAGATGAGACTCGCAGACGCATGGAGGGTTCTGTCTCTGTGGATCTCCAAAAAATATTAGACTGGGGAAGTAGAAATCTTGTACAGTTCAACTCCACCAAATCTCAGTCTTGGTTTCTACCTCATAAGAGATACACAAGCCCTAGACCCATCACAATGAACAACGAAGTTATTCAAAGTAATGAGTCCTTCTAACTTGTTGACATTTCTGTGGATCGAAATCTCAATTGGCACCAACATGTCACATCAATTGCAGAAGCGGCTGCTAAGAAATTAATTTTTCCTCTTCCGGGCTCTCAAATACTTTTCACCAGCTAATCTCTATACCTTATGTACTTCACAAATAAGGCCAAACCTCGAATACTGCTCCCACATCTGTGGTGCCGCTGCCGCTTCTACACTCGCTATCCTGGACTCCAATCGGAAGAGAGCTATACGTCTGATCGATGACGCTAGCCTCACCCAAAGGCTGCCATTACTTGCCCACCGACGTGCCGTTGGTGAGCTCTCTCTCTCTTTTATAGATATCTGGACGGGCACTGCTCAGAGGAGCTTTCTTCCATAGTTCCTCGCCTGCTGCCTCCAACAGATCTACCAGGGAAACAGAGCGAATGCACCCTTTTATTGTCCAGGTCACCAGACATCTTGTTATGCCCGCTCTTTTGTCCCGAGGATTTCCAAGTTGTGGAATTCCTTGCCGGCACATGTTTTTCCTTCTCCGAACCTCCAAACTTTCAAGTCCAGAATTAACAAGTTGCCTTTTTCCTCCTTGTCACGCCCGAGGAGGTACCACCCCATGCATCAAGGGACCGGTGAAGTCCCAACGGACGTTTCCGGTTCTGGCGTATGAGTCGGTTTCCCTTATAAGCAAAAATAATGATGAATGATTCCGGGGGTAAAATACCCCTCCACTCGGAACTCCGGGAGAGGGATGTACAGGGGGCGCCAGCATGAAGATTTAACATATCCTTCTTGAATATATGTGGCCTAAATTCTAACCTGAACTCCGTCCACCATTTCCTCCAGGCTAATAGGAACTACTCTTTCTCACCGAAACCCAAATCAGTGCCAAAACAGCCACTAATCACCTAAATTTCTCGGGGTATAAGCTCCTTACTTCCTTTAGATTGCATGGAGGCGTGTGCGCATAGGTCCGTAGCAATCTACCCTGCACCAGACCCCAATTTAGAAGCTGGAAGAAAAGACATACTATGGATAAAACTTTCTCTCCCAGGGCTGCAACTAAATTCATCTGTTGCATTTATCGGTCATCTTCTGGCAATAACTTTATCCAGCTCTTTGACTACCTTTCTGAAAAACCGACCATCTGATTTCTGAATATCCTTCCTCCGAAGTCACTATTCTTGGTGACTTCAATGTCCATTATGCAAGTTGGCAGCTCGTTCACATATAAGATAAAAATAAGCTGCCCAAGAACCCCGCCCTGCGGTGATCTAAGTGAAATGTTAAAGTCATCAAAGTAGTCGTCCTGTATTTTAATTTTGACCTTCCTATCAGCCACGCAAGATATAAACCAATCATTTATAGTACCTATAATACCTATGGCATTGAGCTTCGGAAATCGAAAAGTCGGGTTTATCGTGTCAAATGATCTAGAAAGACCAAAAAAGATTCCCACAACGTGTTCCCGTTTGTTAATAGGTTCGTGTATATGCTGCATCAAATCGTCGGTTGCTATCTCGGTCGAACGGTGCCTTACTGATTTTCACACAGTAGGTTGTATGTTCAATAAGATAGGTTGATATTACCTATAGGGTCTCCTAAAGGGTCGATACTTAGACCCACTCTCTTGTTTTGGACACAGATCACCATCTGCTGATATTTAGTATAAATTTTCGCAAGTGTCTAACCACCTGAATAGATTTTCTTTTGTTTCAGGCCAGTCTAATAGTATTTGGTTATGTGATATCATTCGTTCCATGGTCTTTCATACTCATTGTGATAGGAGTTTTAAGTTTAGTTTGGTTAGAAACGAGAACTAATAAAAGAAGTCAAAGAATATCAGCCAGATACGCTGCTATTTCTATGACACAAGATGATCTACTTAAGAAAATCGAAGAGCTACCAGCATGGGTAAGTAAAACTCTTTCTTTAGTATTGTTTTCATACATTTTTCAACTATATACTTGTTAGAAACTCATTTATTTATGACTTAATAATTTCAGAAGTTACCTGTCACTTATCCTAAATAGTCTATTATTGCTACGGTTTATGTATTCTGCCTGACACAACCAACTTTTACGCCCATACAGTGAAGTTGGGAGCAGTACGCTGTTATTTACAGCGACTTTGGCTTCTTTATATATTACTTACGCATACCGTGATCATAGCTTCTGGTATGTCTCTCCTCACTCCATTTTGCATATCATCACCTATTCTTCCGTCGCCCAATAATAGTCTTTCTGTTTATACAGTGTGTACAACATAAGGAGGGCTACTATGAAGATCTCCAAAACGGTATAAGATACAGACTTGGTTAAATGGGAGAAAAGTTACGCATTCAAAAGCCCAGTAAAATGGCGGCTAGACATCTCCAAAAAAATTGTTTGTTTTTAAGATATTTTGAAAAATTTGGATTTTTCGATTTTACATATTATTTTTGGCCTTAATGATGGACCTACACCAATACCGATGGCACTTCTCCACAGCAACTTTTCATTTTCTTTAGTGTAGCATTGCTAATTTTTGAATCCGCGTTGCGTCTTTGCGGGACCATCATCATCTTTTTTTTTAATACGGCCCTCATTTTCTGATATCATATTCTGAAAGCCCTTCTTCTTCCAAATTCAGCGATATGTCACGGTTTGTGGTTTAGTACCATTTTAGTCTTTTTTTCGAACTTTATCCAGAAAATTCCTATTACGGACCTGTACATAGCTGTTAAACTTAGGTGCTAAACAATTAGCTATATCAGTTAACACTTTATGTCATTTAGGCGTTTAATAATAATCCATTGGATGAATTGGGGCAATAATTTAATGGAATAGACAAAGAACAAATCAACTTAAATTAAAAACTCGGGACGCAGCAAGTGCGTTATGGTAGTGAATTTTTATTAAATGCTTCAAATTTAAATAACTCAATTTTCTATAAACTTAGAGAGTTTACTTTTAATATGTAGTAAGGTCTTTCCTAAGGCAAGATATCCACAAAATTTCATTAAAATAACTTTGTAATTTTCAAAGAAAAAAATTTTTTTCGAAAGAAAATTTGAAATTTGAATAACTAAATTTTCTCTAAACTTAGAAAGTTGAATTTTGGTACGTAGTAAGATCTCTCCTGAGGCAACATATATAGTAAATTTCATTAAAGGAGCTTTGTTACTTTCGGAGAAAAAAATTTTTTTTCGAAAGAAAACTCAAACATATAAAAATTAAACCTATTTACAAATGAACTTTAATAAGATATTATGCTATGACAATACCTCTCTCAAGCAGTGGCGATTTCTCCTAGTGAGCTAGGTGTGCGCCGCACACCCTAAAATATAATCAAAAATGTGCACAGTTATATATGTTTTATTTCTTTTTCCCTTAGTCGTAATACACTACATATTTTATGACAATCGATTTAATTTACTTATTTGATTTCATAAATAGTCGGTTAATAGTGACTTGGAATGAAGTAGATACCACGTCTTTTAACATGTTCAGAGAATATGAGTAGAACAAAGCAACTGGGAATGAATTCGGTCAGTCCCCCAGGCACGTGTTTAACATAGTGAGGCAAATACCATTGATTTTAACACTACAGTGAGCTATAAAAATTTGATTAACTCAGTTTTCTATAATCTTAGAAAGTTTAATTTTGGTATGTAGTAAGATATTTCCTAGGACAAGATATCCACCAAATTTCTTTAAAATAACTTTGTAATTTTTGGAGAAAAAAAATTGTTTCAAAAGAAAATTTAAAATTTGAATAACTCAATTTTCTCAAGACTTAGATGTGGTGAATGAACTACAAGTTCGTGCCATCCCGAGTGTTTGAGTGTTTACACTCACTCACTCAAACTCAACTCAACTCAAGACTTAGACTGTTGAATTTTGGTACGCAGTACAATCTCTCCTATATATACTAAATTTCATTAAAACAGCTTTGTTACTTTCGGAGAAAAATTTTTTTCGAAAGAAAACTCAAAATTTTCCCGGAAAACCCCGTCCGATTTTTCTTACTAACGAACTCATCCAAGCCATTAATAAAAGAAAGGCACTTGCCAAGTTTCATCGAAATCGATTAATTATTTTTTGAGTTAGCGGTTGGATACAGTGATTTTTTAAAAATAAAAATTCACTAAAAAAGACAAAAGTATGCTTTGGAAAATAAATAGATGTAACAATATCCGTATTTAGATTGACAGTAACATTAATTTTTGCAACATTAGTTTCTGGTTTAATTTATTGTGTAATAATTAGTAACTGTTTCTAGTAAATATGTTTTCTAACGAAGAAAAGTTTGAAAATGTTGGCATGTTTCATTTCATTCAACTGAAGTTGTTTGTTGCGGAGCGTATGTACTTGCAAAAATATCTGGAAAGAAGACAACCAAATAATAAAGGACTTATAACAAATTAGTGACAAACCTTAAAGCATATGGTTCTTTTAAATAACCTGTAGTTTCTCGGCAAAAGTCCAGCAGTAGTACATAATGTTTTGTTAGCAGTTACTGAGGATCCCGGTAAATCAGTCCGCCGGATTGCACTAAACGACACATGTTATCTTACGAAAACAAAAAATGACATCCGTACAAGTACAGAATTTGTCAAGGACTTAGACAAGGTGATTTAGAACGACGTCGCTCATTCTGTGAGTAGTACACAAGAAAATGTCAGGATAATTTAAATTTTCCATGTCAAATAATATGGTCTGATGAAAGCATGTTTATGAATAATGTTATTTTCAATAGAATAAATGTTCATTATTGGTCTAAAACTAATCAACCTCTTAAATAAAACCTCGAGGCATCAGCACCGTTTTGCTTTCAATATGCCGGCTGGTATCTTCGGTACAACGATCGTAGGACCGTTTCTTTACCACAATACCATAACATCAGAGCGCTACCTACATTTGATACAAAACAATTTAGAGGATGTTCTCGATAACGTGCCTCTGGAGAAAGTTGGCAACTGCTGGATATAGTAGGATGGGGCACCTGCACATAATTCCATAGCGGTTCGAGAATATCTTTCGAGGAGATTTTCAGATAAGTTAATCATCGCGTATTCGGAAACACCCTGGCCAGCGCGTTCACCAGATGTGACCGCGCTTGATTTCTTAGTATGGTGATACGTTAAGAATCATGTATACCAGCAAAATTTTTCTACAGAACAAGATCTGAGGAGGTTAGTTCTGGAATCATTTGCCAGTATTACTCCATAAAGGTTGACTAGGGTTTTAGAATCGACAGTTCTAAGGTACTATTTGTCCACTATGTGAAAACTGGAACCTGTGATGAGCACTAATAAGTACACTTGGAGAACACCCAAATCATCACAACACATATTTCAGAGACCTTACGATCGTTTCGTTGACCAAGTCAACATCTTCAGAGGAAGAAAAATTCTGAAAGATGTTGACTTGGTCAACGAAACGATCGTAAGGTCTCTGAAATATGTGTTGTGGTGATTTGGGTGTTCTCCAAGTGTACTTATTGGTACTATTTGTGCTTGGTGTTCAAGGAGTGGAGGATAATTTGGGGGGGTGTAGGGGGTAACTGTTATAAACTGAACTAGACAGACATATTAACGATGTTTAACGTTTTAATAACAAAAAAAGTCTCGTGATATTTACAAAAAACACTTCTATATATAGACTTACTTGAACTACTTCCTAACACTACCTAACATACTTAGTCAACATTCCTCAATACGGCAAATTAAGTCATAGTGTTGCAATCTGCAATCAACAAACCTGTGCATTGTTTACATAAACATCTAAAGTGATGATGCCAATTCAACGTCAACGATTACAATATCTATGTGACCTACTTAACAACATAAAAATTAATCTAATTCATACGTTTTCCTTGATTTTATCTTGAAATAGGTGTATCACTAATTATAATAATTGAAATAATATTACAACATATTTACAACCCTAGGGACGCCCTTTTGGATAGCTATTGTTCCATGAACACTTGGAAAGTAGTGGAAATTTATTTAAATATATGTTCTAAATTTAGTTGTTTTGTTCGTATTTGTTTCTTGTTTTTTTTAATGTTTAGGTCTTCTGGTGATGCAATTTTATTTGTTTTTTGTTTATTCGATTAAAGTATTACCTCAATTCATCCATTGGATTATTATTAAAGGTCTAAATGACAAAGTGTTAATTGATATAGTTAGTTGTTTAGTACTTAGGATTAAAAGGTCCGTTATAGGAATTTTCTTGATTGAGGTCGAAAGAAAGACTAAAATGGTACCAAGCCACAGAGTAATACATCGCTGAATTTGTAATAAAAACGGCTTTCAGAATATATCAGAAAATGAGCGCCATATTTAAAAAAAAAGTTGATGACGGTCCGGCAACGACGAAACGTCGGTTTTAATAATTAGCAATGCCACGTTAAAGAAAATCAAAAGTTGCTGTGGAGAAGTGTCATCGGTATTGGTGTAGGTCCACCATTAAGGTCAGAAAAAAATAATATGTAAAATCGAAAAATCCAAATTTTTCAAAATATCACAAAACCAAAAAAATAATTATCAGATGTCCAAAAGCCATTTTGTTGGGCTTTTGAGTGCGCAACTTTTCTCCCACTTAAACAAGTCTGTATCTGCTACCGTTTTGGAGATCGCCATAGTGGCTCTGCTTATTTTGGATACACTGTATAAATTGAAGTACATTCTATAATGGCTGGTTTTAGTGAATTTTCGTGGCAAAATTTTCATATATACAGGGTGTCTTAGCGAAACGGTCGTTAAAAGTTTACGGAATTCTGGCCAGAAGAAAAACTTGCAAGTCTAGAATTAGATTAGCCATCAACTTTGTTATTTTAAATGGAACACCTGTATATTTTTGCATTTTTAACTGGGAATCATATGTATGAATCTTTTTTGTTCAGACTATACCACCATCTCCATTTATTACGGTTCCTGAGAAAAATATCGTTGACATTACTCACACTTATTTAACACACTGAATATTCTAATTTTTTAGGTGACTTTCCCAGATCGAGAAAGGGCAGAGTGGTTAAATGAGGTAATAATTTTGTTTTTGCTAAAAAGCACAAAGTGTTAAAAATTATTTTATTTTGACAGATTATTCGTCAGCTTTGGCCAAATGTAAACAACTACATAGTAAAATTATTCAAGGGTCCAATACAGGCCAAAATAAAAAGGAAGCATAAGTCGTTCATGTTTGAAGACATCGATTTTGGATCTGCTGTAAGAAACTAGTACAGTAATTATTATTTGCTTTAATACATTGACATATACGAAATTCGATCCAGGGATCATGATATTCATAACAGTTATTATTTTCTATTTTTAATACTTATTTGGCTTTATATAAAACTTGTTTGTCACAAATGAGTAAAAAAAAAACGAACTCAAAACCGCACTAAATGCTATAAAATTACAAATTAACAGAACTGTATATAATTTTAAATATCACACAGCTTGAGCTATCTATTGAAAACCCAACTTAGGTTTTTGCTCTTTCAAAAAATAGTGTTCGAAAAGCTGCAGAACAGTTATAAAAAACTGAAGGCTATATAGGCGATTTGAATCATGCAGAAGTAGGTGTATGATTTCTCTGTTCTGAGAGTTTAGGAGGCTGCTGTAATCAGTGTGCATAATTTAATACCAAATAAAGTCGTATTAGTCCACTTTGGAGAAAATTCCTTCTTAAACTTGAAGTTTAAGAAGGAATTACGACGGAGTAAACGAGCTGGTTGACGTGCGTACTGTGAGGGTGTTAACTCCTTGCCGGACGCAACCAGGCTGGTAAGGGTACTCAAATAGGAGTCAGCAAGTACCAACACCACCGAGGAGACCTTGTGCCACCTTGCTGAGGTTTACCTTGAGGGCAGTGGAGCTGTCATGGAGGCTGCTTACCCGGGCCGTTGGTCGATTCCGAATGCGGACTGGCAGCTGGCGGAGGGGGTAGTCACTGATGGCACTATAACCTGGGCGGTGAAGGAGTTTGCTCCATTCAAGTCTGTAGGCTGTGACGGGTTCTTCCCGGCCCAGCTCCAGAAGGGCCTGGAACTACTACTTCCCAATAAAAGGGATGTTTTCCGGGCCAGCTTGGCGTGGGGCTATGTCCCAAAAGCCTGGCGCCGGGTCAGGGGTGTCTTCATTCCTAAACCGGGAAAGGAGGACAACACGTTGACCAAGTCGTACAGGCTTACATCCTTTTTACTAATGGCACTGGAAAAATAATAGATAGGTTCGCGCTGCGGGAGATCCTCAGGGATAACCCCTTCCATAAAAACCAGCACGCGTACCAGCGGGGGAAATCGACGGAAACGGCGCTCCACGCTGTGACGAGAAAAGTTGAGAAGTCGCTACACTACGGAGAAAGCACATTAGCCGTGTTTTTCGATGTGGAGGGGGCCTTTGATAGAGCAAGAACGGATACGGTCTGTGCCACCCTACAGGACAGGGGATCGCCCCGTCATCTGGGTGTCGGGTCACTCGGTGGTCAAAGGCAATGAAGAAGCTGGCAGTCTCGCGAAGATAGGGTCAGCAGAACTATTTATGGGACCAGAACTGGCTCTGCTGGCACTGACAGGGGAGCAATTAAGTCCTGGGTTAGAAACCAACACAAGGTGTACTGGGCAGACTGTCCAGGGCTCAGACATGGGAAGTCAATAATTGACGAACCCAGTTCAAAGAGAGCTGTGGAGCAGAGGACAGCCCAGAAACATAACAGGTCTCATGACGGGACGCATGGCCGTCATGAAACACCTGTATAAAATGGGGCGGTTCGAGGGGGAGGAAGACTCTGCGGCGAGGGGGAGGAATCAGCCCAGCACATCTCGTGCGAGTGTAAAGCTCTAGACCGCAAAAGACAATTGATCTACGGTCAGTCTAGACCGGAAACGGAGCATTATAAAACTTGACCCTACCAATCGCTGTGCAGGCTAGTTCAAGGCACAGTGATTTTGGAATGGGTGGAGTAAAAAGGCTAAGGGTATGCACAATAAGCCAAAGGTTGCAGTGCTCTCGGGGCGGCAAGGCTGCGGACGAGCCCTGAGGGAGAAAAAAAGGTATACATACAAACCCCCACTCTTTAGTCGATACTACCTGTAATTAAAATTCCATTACCTGCTTTTGAAGAGACCGCGTATTTCTTCTAAGAGCTACTGATTATGAAGATAACAATTCGAACAACGAACTACACAGAACCGAACCTGTTACGTTCATCGAAATTTTGTTATTCAAATTTCTAAGGATATATATATATATATATATATATATATATATATATATATATATATATATATATATATATATATATATATATATATATATATATATGACAGAACTAGCAAATGAAAATTACTATTTTCCTGGAGTGTGCTCAAGAAAGCCAACTTACAGCTAACATCTTCTACAAAAAAAAATACATACAAAATCGTTGAGGCATCCCAAAGGATAAAGGTAAAGCCACAAAAATGTCAGGGATCTATGAACTATGAAATAGGTTGCAAGAATTGTGAACTTAAATATGTTGGGCAAACTAAAAGAAATATTGAAACTAGGTTTAAAGAACATTTAGCGCAACTGAGATATGGCACTATTGAAAAATCATGTATTGCTTAACATATTTGGGATATTATTCAGTGCTCATGACGGGTCCAATTTACACTCAGCAAATAAGTCGTTTGAAAAATTATCTCTGGGTCGAATTTTTCGCCTTTGAACAGATTTTTATTGTTAACATTCTGTTAAGTCTGCGGTTTTTGGCTATATTACTGCTTTTTTTTAATAAGTATTATAAGTGAGGTATGAACAAATTGTTGCAGCCTCCAAAAATTGATGGTGTGAAGGTTTACAATAGATCAGCAACTAGGGATTGTATAATCATTGATTTCGATGTTTTGTAAGTACTTTTTGGATTATTGTTAGGTAAGTCTCGTAGTCAAATTATATATATATATATATATATATATATATATATATATATATATATATATATATATATATATATATATATATATATATATATATATATATATATATATATATAGTGTGTTCCAAACTGGATGGGAATGTATTGCTATCTCCGTTATTATTAGCGATAGGGAAACGGTTAAAGTAGCAATGTTTTGTAGAATTTCATGCTCATTTCAAATATGACTTGTACTTTGCCCTGACTCTTTTCGTTTTCGAGTTATTTTGAAAAAACCAAAATTTATCGACTTCTTTTTTGTTCAATATCTAAGTAGGCGTTGATCTGACATGTCTAAGACTTGCACATTATCAAGACACTTTTTACAGAGTAATTTTTTGTGTGCTATTCTCAACTTTGGATTGAGCTACATGTATCAACGTTTGTTTTTATTATGCTAGCCATATTGGATTTTTTGCTCATGTGATAGCCTGTGAAAAGAGCTTTCCAATGATGTACAACATACTTGAGAAATCTTGTAATTGCACTGACAATTTTGAGAAAAACCGTTTTGAGGATAGTAGGGTATGAAATCCAATACCAGAAAACAAATGACAAAAAAAGTGTTCAAAAAGTAGTAGGCCATGGAGTCTAACAATATACATTTACTTTTAACATAATTTTCTGTAATGATTCAATGAAATTCTACAAAACATTGCTAATTTGACCGTCTCCCTATCTCTAATAATAACAGAGATAGCAATAATTCCCATCCAGTTTGGGACACACACTATATATATATATATATATATATATATATATATATATATATATATATATATATATATATATATATATATATATCAAAAAATTGTGGGAACGCCGTCAGTTGCAGAATAAAACTCTTTATTATAAGCCGAGCTTTCGGAAAAATTTATTCCTTTATCAAGGCTACAATATGGAAAGAAAAAAGTTTACAATTTACTTGGAAAAAATATAAAAGTTTAAAATACTTACATATAACATGAGTTCTACTAAACTATTTATCTAATAACAAACATAAAAAGAAAACCTTTTGATGAATTTGATTGAAGTCTAATAAATGCCAAACTGACATATAAAGCTAAATATTGTTTAATTGAATTTAATATTTAGCTTTATATGTCAGTTTGGCATTTATTAGACTTCAATCAAATTCATCAAAAGGTTTTCTTTTTATGTTTGTTATTAGATAAATAGTTTAGTAAAACTCATGTTATATGTAAGTATTTTAAACTTTTATATTTTTTCCACGTAAATTGTAAACTTTTTTCTTTTCATATTGTAGCCTTGATAAAGGAATAAATTGTTCCTAGAGCTCGGCCTATAATAAAGAGTTTTATTCTACAACTGACGGCGTTCCCACAATTTTTTGATAAATAACATTATTACCGTCACAAAAATTTAATAATAATAATATATATATATATATATATATATATATATATATATATATATAAATATATATATATATATATATATATATATATATATATATATATATATATATATATATATATATATATATTTATACCCCACGAACTTTGGCACACGAAGCTTTTATTGCAGACAGAAACTTATTTAAAAATCCCAACACGTTTTGATCTTGTTATCGGTAATCGTCTGGGGGAATTACCTACCATGTCAAATTTTAGATACACCATTTTTCTACCTTTTACATAATTTCTTTCTAAACATGACCGGTAAAATTAGTTCAAAACGCATAGAGATTTCATAAATTTCTGTCTGGGATAACACCAGATTATTTCAAGTTTTATATTTAACAATATTGTGACTTCTTACTTTCTTATATTAGTTTATCAAAGCAATAAAAAAAATTTTTCAGCTATGATGGAAACTGTGAAATTAATTTCTCATCTTCTGGAGCACAAATCGGTAGAATAAAAGATTTTCAGGTGAGAACACTGCCCTTTTTTTTTGATTACTTGTTTTATTATATTAATGTTGATTTGTTATCTAATTTCCCATGAGTGAAGCTTGGAACCAGTGATGAGCACTGATAAGTACAATTTGGACAACCTGATTCATCACAATACAGTTTTTAGAACTAAATTGTACTTAATTTCCTATGGTTTGGTATAAATCCTTCTAATGTTTGATCGTTAAAGAAAACATACCAATTAATTTTTTTCAGACGGTACATTCACGAAAACAAATTTGAAACCTTATCTTTTATAGGTCCTAGAAACAAAAGAAAAGCCTTGAAAATTAATGTCCTTATTGCAAACTGTTTGATTTAAATAAAATAAAATAACTTTTTGTTATTTGATACAGGTTCTGACATAAAAAAATATGCGGTTATGTACCTATATTAAGCGATCGTTTCGCTAACAATGTTAGCGTCATCAGAGGGATGAATGATCTAAGATGAGGTGCACTAACATTGTTAGTAAAACGATCGCTTATAAATGTGTTTGGGCGAATTGGGTTCTGCAACTTATACCTATTAGTGCTCATTACAGATTACAATCTTCACTCACTGTATACAGAGTGGCGCATTGAAAACTAAACAGACCGATTTGCGTCCAGAGAATTTTTTTTAAGAAATGCTGAAACACGTCAATTTTAATATTGAGGGGGACATGTTTTGACATAAAACACAACTTTGCACATCACCCTTTAAGGGTGGTGATAACAACCCTTATATTTTAAATAAGGAACATGGGTCTAGTGTTACATCATTTGAAAGCTCTTTCTTTTCTGAATTCAGCACATTAATTTTTTTGGAAGTTTTATCAACTCGTTTATAAATTATTCACAATTGGAGTTGCAAGAACTTATTTCATTCATTGTGATAAGAAATGCACTAATTAGTCAATTTTTCGTTAAAAAAAACTAAAAAAACATAACTAAACGTTCAAAAATGTTTATTCAGTTAAGTAAGTGTTCAAATTGTTGACCACCAGCTTCCATACAAAAGTACAAATTTTGTGCAAAACGAGCTCTGACATTCTGGAGCATTTGTGGAGTTATTAGAAGGCATTCTTCAACAATGCGTCGTCGTAATTCTTCCAGAGACTCCGGTTCTGTTGCGAAAATTCTACTCTTTAAATGGCCTCATAGAAAGAAGTCTAAAGGAGTTAAATCCGGTGATCTAGGGGGCCACTCAATAGCATCTCTACGCCCAATCCATTTTCCTGGAAACTCTCTGTTCAAAAACTCCCTAACACGTTGTGAAAAATGCGGAAGAGCTCCATCTTGTTGAAACACTAATTGATTTTCTTCATAGCGATAATCATTTTCAACAATGTCAATTAGTAGAGGGTAAACGATATCTTTTAGTAACTCCAAATACGTTTCGCCACTCAAATTGCCATCAAGAAAAATTGGTCCGATTAAACGGTCTCCAAAAATGCCAGTCTAGACATTCAATTTCTGTGGACTTCGTGAAAATTTTTTGGATTATTATCTTCCCAATACCGACAATTATGACGATTGACTGTAGAGTTTAATAAAAACGTACACTCGTCTGAAAAACAGATATTGAACAGAATGTTCCCGTTATCAGCTATTCGTGCAGTCATAACTTCACAAAACTCCAGCCGCCGATCAAAATCATCTTCATTCGGTTGTTGTACAAGATGAATTTTATACGGGTGAAATTTATGATGCTTCAATATTCGCTGAATAGTTCTTCTTTTAATGTTTGAAACAGTGGCCAATTTTCTCGTGCTCAAAGTTGGGTCTGCAGCAGTTTGTCCTAAAACTTCAATCTCAGTAGTCTTATTTCTAACAGGAAATTCACGTTCACGTTCCCGTTTTTTGTTGGCTACTGAACCACTTTGTCGAAACTTTGCAACTAACTCCAAAATGTATTTTCTGTTAACATGTTTGTTCGAATGTCGTTCATTAAACAAATTTGCGGTACGGTTGGCACAGTCATCGTTTTTGAAGAAAAGAGTAATTATTTCAACTCTTTCTTCTACAGAATACACCATTGTGAAATTAATTTTCGGTAGTACTATCAAGTATCAAACCTACCGATAAACTGAAATAATAAACCGCATTTCTTTCATTCCGATAAGAAATATTCGGATAGTCAATTTTTTGTTTACAAACCAACAAAACATTGACTATCAGCACATTTCTTATCGGAATGAGTGAAATGCGTTTTTGCATCTTCAACTGTGAATAATTTTTAAACGAGTTGATAAAACTTCCAAAAACATTAGTGTGCTGAATTCAGAAAAGAAAGAGCTTTCAAATGATGTAACACTCGACCCATGTTCCTTATTTAAAATATAAGGGTTGTTATCATTGCCCTTAAGGGGTTGATGTCAAAACATGTCCCCCTCAATATTAAAATTGACGTGTTTCAGCGTTTCTTAAAAAAATAAACTTTTCTGGACGCAAATCGAAGTGTGTACGTGAGGTCTGCGCGTTGAGCTTCTATTGGTCGGTTTACAGTTCTCTGGTTGGTTGTGCTTTCGAAATGTGTCGAGTGGATCGGTTTCCTGTTTTGATCACTGTGGTTTGATAATTTGTCTATTGGTATGGCTTTTATTAAGTTTTGTTCAAATGTTTGTATTTGGATTTTTTCTGGGATGAATTGTTTCTTGTTTGTTTGTTGAATGTAGTATTGTTTCCATTTTTTTGTGATCTTTAATATGTTTTATTAGTTGTAATTGGTTGATATCTGGTTTTTGGTGTTTTCTGTTGTGAATGTGTGTAGCTACGTTTGATTTGTAGCTAGATATGTGGATTTGATCTAATGCTGTTATATGTATCTTGAATCTTGTTTCTATTGATTTTTTTGTCATTCCTATATTTTTTTTATTGCATGTGTTACATTCGATTTGATATATTCCGTTTGTGTGGGTTGTGTAAGAACACAAGAGTTTTTTATTTATTTTGTTTATTATTTTGTTATCGGTTTTGTAGCTCTTGTTTAAGTCATATTGTTTGAGTGTTTGTGTTATTTTTTTGATGTGGTGGTTATATGAGAATGTATTTTGTGTTTGTTTCTGGTGTTTTGTTTTCGGTTGTGTTTATTTGTTTGGTTTTAATTTGTTTTACTAGCTTTTCTATTGTTTTTTTTGTTGTATCCTGTTGAGGAGGGTCATGATCACCTGTTCTCCCGGATGCGTATTATCCCCCCTTACTTGTTCAGTTTAGCCTTGACTGCCTAACATTGTCTTCATCTGATGGTAATTCCAACTGTGAATCTTATAATTTTCGAAAATATTGTTTCTTTGCTTTATATGCGGGACTGGGTGATTTGTGTTGGGATGATCTGGATGAATTTCATGATGTCAATGATTATCGTCTCTATACCACAATTTATAAAGTTTTTGGCCTTTTGTCATTTGTAACTATGAATCGATATAAACCCAAAGGTTTGGACTTATTTGTGAAGTATATAACGTACATAGATTAGCTGGTGAAAAGTATTTACGAGCCCGGAAGAAGAAACCTAATTTCTTAGTAGCCGCTTCTGGAATTGATGTGACATGTTGGTGCCAATTGGGATTTCGATCCACAGAAATGACAACAGTTGAAAAGGACACATTACTTTGAATAACTTGGTTGTTCATTGTGATGGGCCTAGGACTGGTGTATCTCTTATGAGATAGAAGGCAAGACTGATATTTGATGGAGTTGAATTGTACAAGATTTGTACTTTCCCAGTCCAATATTTTTTTGGAGATCCACAGAGACATAACCCTCCAAGAGCCTGATATCCCCATCTAATTGGGCTAAACAGACAGGCTTAGAATATTGTATATTTGAGTGGAGGGTGCTGTCGTCTGCGTAACTGTGAATTGGGTTGGATGTGCTAGAGAGGAGGTCACTGATGTGAAGAAGAAGCAAAGTAGGGGCTAAAGCTGAACCTTGAGTGACTCCTGCATTAATTGGATACAGTTTAGAGAAATGGCCATCTACGACAACATAAATGTTCCGGTTGGAGAGGAAATTTGCTGTCCGCGTACAGAGTTTTGGTGGTAGGCCATAGGGCGGAAGTTTATTAAGCCGCGCTGCGTGCCAAACCTGGTCAAATGCTTTGGATATGTCTAGAGCAACAATCTGGGATTCACCGTGTAGTCTCATAAACTTGTTCCAAGAATGGGTGAGAAAGGAAAGGAGGTCGGCAGTTGATCTGCGCTGACGGAATCCATACTACCTGTAACTCCAAAATGTATTTTCTGTTAACATGTTTGTTCGAATGTCGTTCATTAAACAAATTTGCGGTACGGTTGGCACAGTCATCGTTTTTGAAGAAAAGAGTAATTATTTCAACTCTTTCTTCTACAGAATACACCATTGTGAAATTAATTTTCGGTAGTACTATCAAGTATCAAACCTACCGATAAACTGAAATAATAAACCGCATTTCTTTCATTCCGATAAGAAATATTCGGATAGTCAATTTTTTGTTTACAAACCAACAAAACATTGACTATCAGCACATTTCTTATCGGAATGAGTGAAATGCGTTTTTGCATCTTCAACTGTGAATAATTTTTAAACGAGTTGATAAAACTTCCAAAAACATTAGTGTGCTGAATTCAGAAAAGAAAGAGCTTTCAAATGATGTAACACTCGACCCATGTTCCTTATTTAAAATATAAGGGTTGTTATCATTGCCCTTAAGGGGTTGATGTCAAAACATGTCCCCCTCAATATTAAAATTGACGTGTTTCAGCGTTTCTTAAAAAAATAAACTTTTCTGGACGCAAATCGGTCTGTTTCGTTTTCAATGCGCCACCCTATATATTTATGTTAATAATTTTTTGAATGTCGAAGTTTTTCAAATGATTCAGGTGAAATGTTTTGCAATTATAATCTTAAGTGGCTTCTGGTTTATGGGTTTCATCACAGAGCACAAATAAATTATATTATCGAGGTCTACTTCCATATTGGGGTGCTTGTGAATAAAAGAACTGGCACATAGGTCCAAGTGAAATGTAATCATCTCACTTTTCCCGGAAGATCACCCTCTTACGTCTTGCATACTGGCTCTGAATTGTCAGTAATTTTTAGCATGATGACCTGCTAAACATAACATATTTTCTGACAATAGATTTGGTCATGTTGTCGCTTTTGGAACATTTATTGGCCGTATTGCGTAGCGGCTCTTGTCTGTGACTAGAAACTATATTCTCACAACACTAGTATAACCAACAAATGTTATACATAGAGATAGAGACTGACAAAACGAATCTGAAGCAACTAGGCAACTTGGTGAGATGCGTTTTGACTGCCA
Source organism: Tillus elongatus (assembly GCA_964006375.1). NCBI lineage: Eukaryota > Metazoa > Arthropoda > Insecta > Coleoptera > Cleridae > Tillus > Tillus elongatus. The sequence continues at coordinate 9,032,704 of OZ023265.1, forward strand.
TTATAATGTCTACATCTATCAAAGTTCCTCAAGATGCGGTTTGACTGGTGATATCTAACAAGAGCGAAACCGGTTTGCGTCTCCGGTGATGGTGAAAATGTACATAACCTTACATGTTTTTAAATTGCGCCTTTAAGCAGGTCGGAACATAAACATCATTGAGTGAATTTGATCAAAAACTATACGAATAAAAATATTTTATATGGAAAGAGTGATTACTTTATTTAGTAGGTACGCGTTTAATAATGATCTTCTTAAGAGACGCCAAATAACCTCGGTGGTTCAGGGGTAAGAACGTGTGCCTCTGAACTGAAAGGTACTGGGTTCGATCTCAGGATACTTCTTTCACTTTTTCAGTACAAACTGTAACATTAACATCAACCAAGGTTCTGGCATTGTATTTGAGTAAGTTGAATGTCTGCACGTTCCGCCCCTCGGAGGGGGCGTAAAGCCGTCGGTCCCGTGTCCATGCGATGTTGGGCACGTTAAAGATCGTTACCCTCCTTACAGAAAGGCAGGGGTTTGGGAAAATTTCCAGGATAGTGAGGTGAAACTGCTTCCTGGTTGGTCATAGTCGCGGAAATAGGCCGACGTTAAAGAAACAGAACACACACAAGAGACGCCAAATCGAAAAAGTTATTTACTACATAAGTGTTAATTCGTTGTCATTGACGTAATACATATACTTTTTTCTAATAAGGCCGTGTAAATATTATATTATCAGCTATCAGTGAGATAAAATAGTTTTATCAGAATTTTCCGACAAGTGGCATGTTGTAAACATAATTTAGGTGTACTTACGCAATTACGCATGTTTGAATTTATTTTTGTCTACAAATGGTACTCAACACGTTATCAGCAATTTCTCTGATAATTATTCAATTATTTTCAGCTTAAAAGTTGAAGAACTAAGATATTTTGTCTCCCTTAAAAGTTACGTATATATATATATATATATATATATATATATATATATATATATATATATATATATATATATATATATAAGATCGCCCCGAAGGTGAGTGTGTTCAACCTTAGATCTAAGAACTATTGACCGCTCGTCGGATGTCTTGTATTGATAACTAGCCAGGTAGAAATCACGCTATATGTAAATAATATAAGACTTCAGATGAACGGTCACATCTCTCTTAGGTCTAGCGTTAAACACACTGAGACCTTAGAGACGATCTCCAGTTTGATTTGGGGAGTAAGCAGATTGAGCCTGAGACTTAATTTCCTATCATATTTCCTTGACCTCTTGAAAATGCCTCAAAAAGTGGAGCCAAAACTTCGAGTTTTAATACAGTGTAGTCACGGTTCTACCGGAGAATCAAGTATATATATATATATATATATATATATATATATATATATATATATGTATATATTATATATATATATATATATATATATATATATATATATATATATATATATATATATACTTTATTTGTTTGCTGTACTGCTGTACTGCTGTACTTTTTGTGATTTTTTATTTGTTTACGTGGACTGCAGTTTCGAACCGTCCTGGTTAATCATCAGCACGCTACTGACTATGATCGTTCCTGTGTGGTCTATGTCTGAAAGTGTACGTGAGGTCTGCGCGTTGAGCTTCTATTGGTCGGTTTACAGTTCTCTGGTTGGTTGTGCTTTCGAAATGTGTCGAGTGGATCGGTTTCCTGTTTTGATCACTGTGGTTTGATAATTTGTCTATTGGTATGGCTTTTATTAAGTTTTGTTCAAATGTTTGTATTTGGATTTTTTCTGGGATGAATTGTTTCTTGTTTGTTTGTTGAATGTAGTATTGTTTCCATTTTTTTGTGATCTTTAATATGTTTTATTAGTTGTAATTGGTTGATATCTGGTTTTTGGTGTTTTCTGTTGTGAATGTGTGTAGCTACGTTTGATTTGTAGCTAGATATGTGGATTTGATCTAATGCTGTTATATGTATCTTGAATCTTGTTTCTATTGATTTTTTTGTCATTCCTATATTTTTTTATTGCATGTGTTACATTCGATTTGATATATTCCGTTTGTGTGGGTTGTGTAAGAACACAAGAGTTTTTTATTTATTTTGTTTATTATTTTGTTATCGGTTTTGTAGCTCTTGTTTAAGTCATATTGTTTGAGTGTTTGTGTTATTTTTTTGATGTGGTGGTTATATGAGAATGTATTTTGTGTTTGTTTCTGGTGTTTTGTTTTCGGTTGTGTTTATTTGTTTGGTTTTGATTTGTTTTACTAGCTTTTCTATTGTTTTTTTTTTGTTGTATCCTGTTGAGGAGGGTCATGATCACCTGTTCTCCCGGATGCGTATTATCCCCCCTTACTTGTTCAGTTTAGCCTTGACTGCCTAACATTGTCTTCATCTGATGGTAATTCCAACTGTGAATCTTATAATTTTCGAAAATATTGTTTCTTTGCTTTATATGCGGGACTGGGTGATTTGTGTTGGGATGATCTGGATGAATTTCATGATGTCAATGATTATCGTCTCTATACCACAATTTATAAAGTTTTTGGCCTTTTGTCATTTGTAACTATGAATCGATATAACCCCCCCCCCAGGTTTGGACTAATTTGTGAAGTATATAACGTACATAGATTAGCTGGTGAAAAGTATTTACGAGCCCGGAAGAAGAAACCTAATTTCTTAGTAGCCGCTTCTGGAATTGATGTGACATGTTGGTGCCAATTGGGATTTCGATCCACAGAAATGACAACAGTTGAAAAGGACACATTACTTTGAATAACTTGGTTGTTCATTGTGATGGGCCTAGGACTGGTGTATCTCTTATGAGATAGAAGGCAAGACTGATATTTGATGGAGTTGAATTGTACAAGATTTGTACTTTCCCAGTCCAATATTTTTTTGGAGATCCACAGAGACATAACCCTCCAAGAGCCTGATATCCCCATCTAATTGGGCTAAACAGACAGGCTTAGAATATTGTATATTTGAGTGGAGGGTGCTGTCGTCTGCGTAACTGTGAATTGGGTTGGATGTGCTAGAGAGGAGGTCACTGATGTGAAGAAGAAGCAAAGTAGGGGCTAAAGCTGAACCTTGAGTGACTCCTGCATTAATTGGATACAGTTTAGAGAAATGGCCATCTACGACAACATAAATGTTCCGGTTGGAGAGGAAATTTGCTGTCCGCGTACAGAGTTTTGGTGGTAGGCCATAGGGCGGAAGTTTATTAAGCCGCGCTGCGTGCCAAACCTGGTCAAATGCTTTGGATATGTCTAGAGCAACAATCTGGGATTCACCGTGTAGTCTCATAAACTTGTTCCAAGAATGGGTGAGAAAGGAAAGGAGGTCGGCAGTTGATCTGCGCTGACGGAATCCATACTACCTGTCGTGGATTAGATTGTGTTTTTCAAGAAATGTTAGTAATTCGGTGTTTATATACTTTTCCATCACTTTAGAGACGACTGAAAGGAGAGAATTAGGCCTCTAGTTGCTAGGAAGCGCTTTGGATCCTTTCTTGGGGACAGGTTGTACTCGAGCAGTTTTCCAGTTACTAGGGAATATACCTCTATTCTAAGATGTCTGAAACAGACAAGTCAGGACAGGAGCAAGTTCTGGTGCGCATTTTTTGAGAACAATTGCTGGAATTCCATCAAGGCCAGAGACTTTCCTGGTATTAATAGAAGAGAGCATCTTTCGTACTTTTTTAGTTTTGAAAATGATATCCGTCATTTTATGCGCGACATTGGGGATTGTTGGTGGTTGAACATTTGGAGGTGGGTTGCGAGTAGAAATGTCGGCGAACAATGACTGAAGAGGTTTTCTGTGTACATGGAATATATAATTCCATGCCAGCTTGGATAATTTCGGTGACGTTTTGTGAGATATCAGAGGGTTCAGGATGAGAGAAGCATACAGACGCCCACGGAAATAAGGAAAAGTAATCCCGCATTTCTTCCCAGTTCGCAGAGTTGTAGTGTCAAACGATACGTGGGTGTGATGATTCTGTGACCTTGTGTTGCATTGCGCAGGAAGCAGTGACCACGCCGTGGTCTGAGCGACCAAGGGGGGCGTGGTGACTGATGTCTTATCGCATTCAGGTTTTGTAGTAAGAAAGAGATCCAAGGGATTTGTGCTGTGTGTTGGGATGCGAGGAAAGCAAGTAGGTTGCTGAACCATATTGGCTAAAGAATTGCTGACTGCAAAGGCCCCCGCTGCTCTCCCTTGTGGATCGGTTTGTGAAGATCCTAGCCATTCCTTATTATGGACATTAAAGTCACCAAGAATAATGACGTCGGAGGAAGGATATTCAGAAATCAGATGGTCGGTTTTTTCTGAAAGGTAGTCGAAGAGCTGGACAAATTTTTTGTCAGAAGGTGACCGGTAAATGCAACAGATGAATTTAGTCGCAGCCCTGAGAGAGAGTTTCAACCAAAGTATGTATTTTCTTCCAGGTTCTAAATTGGGGAGTCTGGTGTAGGGTAGATTGCTACGGACGTATGCGCACACACTTCCATGCAATCTTAAGGAAGTAAGGAGCTCATACCCCGGGAAATTAAGGTGATTAATGGCTGTTTTGGCACTGATTTGGGTTTCGGTGAGGAAGAGGAGTTGGGGCCTATTAGCCTGGAGGAAATGGTGGACGGAGTTCAGGTTAGAATTTAGGCCACATATATTCGAGAAGAATATGTTAAATCTTGATGCCGGCGCCCCCTGTACACCCCTCTCCCGGAGATCCGAATGGAGGGGTATTTTATCTCCGGAATCTTTTGTACAAGGAGGAGCTATCGTCATTTTTGTTTATAGGGGAAACTGACTCATACACCAGAACCGGAATCGTTCGTTGGGACTTCACCGGCCCCTTGATGTAAGGGGTGGTACCTCCTCGGGCGTGAAAAAATCCTTTACTATCACGTAAAAGAAAAGTCCACTACCACTACCCCCCGATTAGTCGCCTTTTATGACAGGCAGGAGTTACCATGGGCCTATTCTTTTAGTTAGTCCCCGGACTTACAGGGGACAATGTCTCAATATTTGCTGTGGACCATTTTTCGAATGATAAAATTGTTGCAGCTGCTAAGAAAACCAAAGCAGATCTATCTTGCGGCTCTGCAAACCTAAGTTTGTATTTCCGGAACTTATTCCTTCCCAATCGTCAATAAGTGTGAAGTATGGCATCGACGACGAAAAAAATAAGTTTTTTCGCTTAAACTTCGTAAAAACTGTCAAAATATATAGAGAACATGGCTTGGGAACGATTTTTTTGTCTGTCGGTCTGTACGTTAGTAGGCGCAATAACTTTCGAACGAATTGAGATATCATCTTTAAATTTGGTATCCAGTTAGCACTCGACAAGGGAAAGCTTCGAATTGGTTTTGGCTATAATCGCGTTAGGAGGTAGGCGATAAAATTGACATTTTTTCGTTAAAACTCGTGTAATATAACGTTTCAGAAGTTTATGGGTACAGGAATACGAATATTTGCTTTGTGGTCAAGTCATGGACCCTAAATTCATTTAATCAGAATGTATTTTTGAAGAGAGTACATTTGCACAGCTATGTGGAAGTTATTATTCAATTTGCAGCACTATTTTTTTTTTTTAATTTGAATTATTTTTATGAAAATTTTTATATATATAACTTCCTTTGGCACTCTAGCGTAACATAAGCTCCCTCCAACAAAACCACACAGGGAAAATACTTGTATTTTCCGGCTTTGGCTGATGCTTGAATTGAGGTAATATTTGCATGTTTGATGTGTGTCTTCTCCATTGTTGTGTGAAGACAAGGTTGGCGCCAGTTCTAATAATACGTGGGTGTGGTGGACTTCGAAGCAAACCATGTAAAGAGATCGATATGACTATCCGCACTACGTCGCTGTGATATGCATCTGTACTTTTTTAATTAAATGTGACATGACACATTATAAAAAATTCAGTCAAGGCTAAGTCATCATATTGCGTAGAATATGGAATACCTTATGTAACTGTTATAGATTCCTGGGTTCTTTTATTAACTTATTCAAGTAAATGTTTTAAATCTGTCAGGGCCGTATTATCAATATTTGTAGTTATGTGTATTACTACTTTTGCAAGCACAAAATAAATTTTATTGTGACCTTGTAACTCGCACGACATTTAAGAAAATTATGTAAGCAGCTTTAAATTTAAATATTAGCGAATTTTAATTTAAAAAATCGCTTGTACGGGGTGTTCTAATGTGCTATCGCTCGTGGTTAGATTTCCCACCTAAAAATAAACCTTTTTTTTCATGTCAACATAGGTCCGATTTTGCTACGATTTGTAGCTATATAGGGTGAGATTTTTAATTTTTTCCCTAGATAGGTCACGATGAAAAGCTTTTAGCTTCAGATGAGCGCGTATTTGGGTCCCTATAGAACCCAAAACCAAGGTCCGTAATTTTTTTTAATGTATATATATATATATATATATATATATATATATATATATATATATATATCCTCAAAAAATACTAAACTGATTTCAATCAAACTTGGCAAAAATCTTGTTTGGGCGAAAACCGAGGTCGAGTTCGTTAATCAGCCTTTATGCTCAAGTTTTCCCGTTGGAAAATCGGGGAAGACTTTTTGAAACCGCTATATTTTTTAAATTATTAAAGTGACTGGAATGGAGTTTTTCACATGTATAGAGGATTCAAAGATCTTCTCATATATTAATATATATATATATATATATATATATATATATATATATATATATATATATATATATATATATATATATATATATATGTGAGATATACTTGGTTCTCGGGTTGAACCGCGTCCAGGATTTATTAAAACTCGTTTCGGATCCTGTTTTGGAGCCATTTTTAGGGGGTAAGGGAAATCTGTAAGGACATGAACTCTAAGGCCTCGATCTGCCTACTCCTTAGAGCGGTGGACAAAGGTGGGTTGGGTTGTTCTAGCTCGATGACAGAGCCTCAATCTACCTACTTCCCAAATCTCGCCGGATATCGTCTCTAAGGTCTCAGTCTGTTCAACCCTAGACCTAAGAGAGATCTGGAAGTTCGTTTTAAGTCTTGTATTGTATGTATCGTTATTCGTCTACCTGCTTCGTTATGAGTGAAAGTAGTCGGGTCACGGTCAGAGGCTTTGGACAGGGTACTTAAAGGGTTAAGAGGATTTATTGAGACAGTTAATGGGGATATGAAATTTTCTATCAAATTTATTGTCTTTTTCTGTGTTTGTAATGAACATATAATAGTTTTCCTAGTAATCGGAGGACGAATATCATCATTTTCCTTATTTAAACAATCGAGACGTTTTTAGATCTCGATTGCTTCTGCTTTTGAAGTTGTAAAATTGTTTTGGCATTGTCGAAGTTTATTTTGTGTTCTGTATGAATTTGATACATGACCATCGCCAATGAGGGGTCAGATTTTCTAACTGCGCAGGTGTGTGGATTGTGGATGCGGCTATTTGTCCTACGTAAGTTCGGGAACAGTCGGAACAAGGAATTTCGTAAACTCTGTGGGATTCGTTTGGAATCGTATCCTTGGGAGTTATGATCAGATTTTACAGGTTTTGCTCTTTTGTGAATATGGTTTTGATACCACGGGTTCTAACAATTCGGCCGATTTTGTCGGTGACACCTTTAATGTATGGTAAAAACGCTGTGTGTTCTTGTGTGGACTCTGTATGTTCTTGTTGTGGTGCAGTGGTTTGCTGTTGTGCGTTTCTAATATTTCGTAGTATATGATTGTAGCCGTATCCATTTTCTAGCAATGTCTGTCTCAAAAAGTTTAATTTTGTCTGTTTATTGTTGTTGTCGGTTAGTCTGAGGGATCCGCGAAGCAATCGAGATCAAAAAACATCCCGATTGGTTAAATAAGAGATGATGATCTTCGTCTTCCGATTACTTGGAAACCTATTATATCTTCATTACAAATACACAAAAAGACAATAAATTTAATAGAAAATTTTATTTCCTCATTATCTGTCTCAACAAATGCCTGTAATCCTCTTAATCCTTCAAGTACTGTGACTAAAGCCCCTGACCCTGACCCGACTACTTTCACTGATAACGAAACAGTTGGATGAAACGATACATACAATACAAGACTTGCAACGAACTGCCAGATCTCTCTTAGGCCTAGCGTTGAACACACTCAGACCTTAGAGACGATATCCGGCGAGATTTGGGTATTAGGCAGATGGAGGCTTTGTAATCGAGCTACAACAACCCAACCTACCTTTGTCCGCCGCTCTAAGGAGTAGGCAGATCGAGGCCTTAGAGTTCATGTCCTTACATATTTCCTTTACCTCTTGAAAATGGCTCCAAAACAGGTGCCGAAACGTCGAGTTTTAATAAATTCTGGACGCGGTTCAATTCGATAACCAAGTATATCTCACATTAAAGACCGCGGAAATCTCTCCGAACATTTAAATATATATTGAAACTGACCCCGGATATGAGTTCTAGGGGGTCCTAGTTCGCGCTCATTTGAAAAAATCTTTGAAAAGTTTTACCATCGATACCTCTCTATTGGTGAATTTTTTTAAATAAAAATTAACTAAAAGTTCTGTATTTATGTGAGAATTCTTATATACGAGCGGTGCCACATGTTTTTTGAAACATCCTGTATATATGATATAATTGATGGACTTAGGACGCCACTTTGGTTTTTATTTTGGTTATATTTTGATTTAACGTTACTTTATTATTAAAAGCATGTCTTTTTGCAGGTGAGCGTGGAAGTTAGAGTTATACTGAAGCCCCTTTTTGTCAAAATGCCATTTATCGGTGGTATACAGGTTTTTTTCCTTAACACTCCAGAAATCAACTTTTCGCTAGAAGGAATATCTGGAATACCCGGATTAAGGTATAAACTACACTAATTTAATTTTTTAGCACATTACTGAATATTTAATGGGTACGTATCGCTTCAGGCACGTTACATTTTGGACTGGGACTGCCAGAAATAATATTGTGCCACATCTAACAACTAAAGAAATATACACAAACGTGTATTAGTGTTTACACCACAATCAAATAATATAATACTCAAGCAGTGAGTCCATATGTAAACTCTGTCTAAAATGTGCACAAACAGTGCAGTACCTGAACCAGAACTTTCTGTGCCTGATCTTTTTTATGCCTGATAATATGAACCAAACTTTAAAACAAATATGTTGTATTTGCAAAGACAATATTTATGTTTCAGTGATTTTATTCGCCAAAAAATTGAAGAGAGGATACGTAGACTGATAGTTTTTCCAAATAAAGTGACAAAGAGGTTTTCAAAGTCAGTTGATGCTGCTGAATTAAAGTCGTTGGAACCTGAGGTAAGGCATTAACTAACTTGCGGTATTTTAAGCCATATAATTATTAATTTTAATAATTTTTTTCAGGGTGTATTAAGGATACATGTGGTCAAAGGTATAAATCTAGAAAAGAAAGACTTTGGAGGCACTTCCGATCCTTATGTGATATTAACTGTAGGTGCCCAGGAATGTAAAACTCACGTTGTTAAAAGGGATGTTAACCCTAAATGGGATTACTGGTGCGAGGTAAGAACTTTGCAAGCACCTTTCTATATTAACAGTTTTTGTTTTGGTGTGGGTTATTTTAGATGTGTTTATATTTAATCGGTTATTTTTTTTATATTTACATTTCTTTCAATTAAATGTTTGTTTCTTACAGAATTTTCTTATAAAAATGTCTTTAAATGACCTTTAACTAGACACCCTGGAAGTCATATCTGCGATTAGTTTAAATATATATATATATATATATATATATATATATATATATATATATATATATATATATATATATATATATATATATATATATATATATATATATATATATATGTAATATATATCTGTCAACCTACTCCTTACAGCAGTTTATAAGGTTTTTTTCTCATAGCGGAGGTGAATGATTTTTACGCAGGCCGGTGACGCTTCTGCTTCCGCAATCTGACTCCAACCGGCACTGTGGTGACTCCCTTCCGTCCAGATCGGGACTACCCACTAAACACCCCCTTGACACGTAGAGACGTGACGGAAACGACTGACACTGGCATTGCTTCACCACGCCCCTAACTCTTGTTGTCCTAAAAACTTCTATATCCTTTTTTCCTCCTCCTTTGACTTTATTTATTTATTTTCTACGATCCTTCTCTCCACAGTGTTCCACACCCTTTCACTTCCCAGCATATGCTCCACCACATTATCAGCTGTTAAACCTCTGACAATCTCTTCATACATTTGTTCTCTTACTTGTGACCATCTTGCACACTCAAAGACTGTGTGTTCTGGCATATCTCTGTCACCAGAATATGTATGGTCCTATTTATCGACTATTTTGATTTTTTACTCAGGTAAGACCTGAAACGCCCATGAATTGACAGAATTTGGGTAAAATAATAACCCACCTCCCCATGCCCTCTCGATATCCATGTCTGTATGTATGGAATGAGCCTCTTTCACCACTGGGATGTTGGCATTGCCTCTTCCCATTACGCTGCCACTCCAACATTGTTTCGGCTCTTGCCTCCTTTTTTTTTGTTCTCTTGTATTTCCGTGCCTTTCATAGCTTACCTCTCTTGTCAATAAGTGTATTGGAATCTTCTAGCAATCACCTGTATTGCTTTCGTTGCCACTGTTCTATATGCACTTGTTATTCTGATGGTTACCTTCCTCTGCGCCCCTCGATCTTTTTTCTACACCTTGTCTTTGACAACACAGCCTTCCATGCTGGTGCGCCATACAGTATGATTGGGTTTATCACATTCACCACTTAGCACTCTCCTGCTCCCTGGTTTTGGTCCACCGATATTTCGCATCAGACGCCCTAATTCTGCAATTATCGTTCTTGCTTTCGTCACTACTATTTTATGTTCACACCCATGTTCATGTTATGTCCTACTTATATGCTGAGGTAGTTCAGACTTGTTTGCGGCTTAATTTCTGCATTCCCACCTTGACGTTTACTGTTCTCAGTGTTCTCCGTCTAACTAGCACTATACTTTCAGTTTTGTGAGGTGCGAGTTGTAGACCACTTTTTGTTATCTGGTTTGTCATCCTTGCCACTGACCAGCCGATGTCTATGTTAGTCTTATTTCCTCCGTTTACAAACAGCGCAAAATCATCTCTGCATACCCTATAATAGCCGGACTCCAGACTGGAAACCTTATCTCAATACAAGTTCCACAGTACCGGTCCTGCGATTGACCCCTGAGGTACGCCAAATGTGACCTGCATCCGAAATTTCTGTCCAATCAGTAGCTGTCTGTCTTCCAGGTAATTACATACTATTTTCAGCAGATATGGATCAACTTGCCTCTTTCTTAGCACTTCATATATGGCTCTCCATACTGTATTAAATGCATTTTTCACATCCAATGTTACCATGGTCACAAACCTGTTTTTATTGCCTTCTTTCTTTGCCACATCCTGTACCTTCTTTACAGCATCCATCGTCGAGCGCCCCTTGCGGAAGCCAAATTGGCTGTTTGCTAACCCTCCTCTTCTCGATTTCTTTTATGAGTCTGTTATTCATTACATGTTTATATAATTTTGCTATTCCGTCTTCCAAGCATATAGTTCTATATGACTTATTTCCCCCTGTTTTCTGTGGCTTATCCAATAACACCAATCGAGTAGTCTTCCAATCTGACAGGAAACTTCCATCATTGATTAGTTTATTTATCAGAACCTGGAACATCTCCAATTTCTGTTCTGCTACTGCCTGAACAATCTCGATTGGTATACCAGATTTAATCCTTCGCCTTGTTTCCCTTATTTCTTCATCTGTACAAGATGGAATTAGCATAAGGGTAGGTTGCGTTGTTTTAGCTCGACTACGCATATATCATCTCTAAGGTCTCAGTTTGTTCAACCCCAGACTCGAGAGAGATCAGGTTTTTTCTAAATTATTATTATTTATTATTGTTTCAAATGAAACACCCAGTGTATTTTAACAGTATTTGAAGCATCTTTCAGAACTCTTTCAAATAATGTAGATATTTCCTACACTCATCTGTGATAGTTTTAGAGATAATGTTTAGTTTTGGCTCTACCGACTAAGCCACGTTACCGGTGACCCACCCTGTATGTAAGACTTTACCCGTATGGAATATTTTTTAATTCCACTTCTTCAAAGCTTATAAAAAAGAACAACTTGGAAAAACAATTTAGTTATAAAACATCAATTTACCAATAACTGAACTAAAGTAACTGACAGGCACAAAAGAGTCAACAGGTTGCAATGTAATGTCTGTAATGTTTTATAACTAGATTGTTTTTCCAAGTTGTTCTTTTTTGTAGGTTTCTGAAGAAGTGTCACTTTGACACGAAAAATGATAAAATTTGGTACATAAGTAGCCAATACAGAAATAGCACAGGCTGAATTTTAAGTTGCAAACTTTATCAAAAATTAACATTTTAAGTTTTAGTTAAAAAAAAAGGGAAACAAATTTCATTTATATTTTTTTTACAGTTTGTGATTCTTGATCCTACAACTCAACAACTTTATTTCAAAGTTTTCGACCATGATGACTTAAATGAAGACGATTTTTTAGGAAGGTAGGCTATTATAAATTTCTTACTTCTTCAAATCATCTGTGTAAAATATTTTGTGATGTTTTATTGGAAAATGCAGGATTAGGTGGTAAGATACAAAGTAGACTAAATGTAGTAGGACCTGGTCTGATTGGAGCAGATCTCTCTCAGGTCTAGGGTTGGAGACACTGAGACTGTAGAGACGATCTCCAGCGATGTTAGGGGAGTAGGCAGATTGAGGCTCCGTAATCGAACTACAACAACCCAACCTATCCTTATCCATCGTTCGAAAGAGTAGGCAGATTGAGGTCTTAGAGTTAATTTCCTTAACCTCTTGAAAATGGCTCCAAAACAGGAGCCAAAACGTCTGTTTTATTAAATTCTGGCCGCGGTTCAACCCGAGAATCACGTATATCTCAGACTAATGATCGCAGAAACCTTTCCGAATATATATATATATATATATATATATATATATATATATATATATATATATATATATATATATATATATATATATGCATCGAAGCAATAACTTAAAAAATAGTTAAGTAGGTAACTGACCGTGATCAAACTTGGCAACAAGTTTCTTTTGTAAGTCTATTGTATGAGTTCTTTAATCAGCCCAACGGCACCAGTTTTTTTGCAAAAAAATCAAGTTTTTCCTAAAAAATCTTTGTAGCTCTGAAAACAATGAAGCTATTTTAATAACATTTGATACAATTCATTGATTGTTGTTGCCCTTACTTGATGAAACTTGTCCGTACTACATAGACTTGGAGACTACTTCTCTGGCTTCACTTTTGGCATGGGCCAACGTTAAAGTTTTTATGTGAATAGAAAATTAAGTTATTTGAGTTTAAAGCAAATTTCCTACCATAACTCACTTACTGCATTTGAACTTTTTATAAACAATATTTTACAAGATCACAACGATACACAATTTTTTTTAAATATTGGGCGAGTCAGTAGGTCCTGACCAAAATCACAAGGCCAGAATCATTTTGTCACAATCAAATGTCAAAATCAGAGTTTTTTAAACAAAGTTTGTGGAGCGGATCCAGTCTGTAAAGAACAAAGCTTGCGTGAAATGTGTTTTACAGTGTCTTAAATTTCTGCTTCAGTAGTTACTTTTCTTCAATCAATTAAAATATTTGCAGTAACTTTATTTGAAATAGACCCTTTTTGCCAGTTTGGATATGTACCGACGTTACTTGATATTTGGGACAGTCAACTATTCCCGGAGGGGTGACTGGTTATAAAAAAGATAAATGTCACATTCAATGATTTATGAATCGAGATTCTGAAACAAATACGGCTTCTGGATAACAAAATATTGCGTTACTGTGTTTGATAAGTTCTTAAATTTGTTTAAATTGTTACCTTATATATTTTTTTATTGCAGTGGCTCTGTAGAACTAAGATCCATAGTGAAAGGCGGCTCAGCTGATCAAGTGATAGAACTAGAACGTGTTAAACATGGTTCGATACATCTTCGATTTACTTGGTTGGGTCTGAGTGATGATTATAGTACTCTACCTGCTGTATGTATATAAAACCGATTTTCGATTATTGAAATATTAATAAATTTAATATGTTTAAGGCCTTACAAGAAACGAAACTATTAAAAGTTGGAAATATTAGTACAGCAGTCTTATTGGTGTACATTGATTCAGCCCAGAGTTTGCCCGTAAGTATATATTTAGTATATTTATTTACATTAATGATACTGTCATAGAAAATAGCATATTAACATATTTTACGAACCAAATTTTAAAATGTACTTTTAGATTTATTAGAATACAGTATACACTCGATTATACGGGCTAATGGGCCTATCGGCAACACGGATAATTGAAAATTTTCGGGACGCAGCAAGTGTGTTATAGTAGCGAATTTTCTTAAGAATTGTACACTATGAGTAAGATATATTATTAAAACTAATTCTTTAAATTTAAATGGACCTTGGAGATCGGTTTTAGAGTCCCAGTCAGCGATTATTTGAAAAAAAATATATTTTATATGGAGATAAAAAATTTAAAATGTGTCTTAGATATAAGTACTGCAAGTGTCTTTAAAAAAATTGTGTTACAAATTTCATTACAGTTACATAAGGTTTTTCGGTAAAAAAATAATTCTTTACAAAGATAGGGAATGCACCTGTCAAATTATAAATATGGCAGGTATTTTTCCTTATTAATTGCTTGGATGGTTTTATTTTAGTCAACTCAACCAGTTTTTGCAAACAATTAACAACATAAAGGTTTTTTAAAACAAATTGTAGTTATCCGCGAAGCTAATTATGCTATTTTTCTTCAATTTAGTACCCATGGTGCGTTTATATAGGTGTAACTATGGTTCAAGATTGAAGATTCTAGCTTACTGGGACATTTATTGAGCTATCGGATTTGAAATATTTGTACGAAAATTTTCCATACTTGCTGCACCCAGACCCTCTCCAACATTTATTTACGGTTGCTGTACCCGTACTTTTTGAAAATGATAAAATATTGCAGCTTACTATGTAAGACTGACAAACAAGGCAACCTCAAAATCATTTTTGGAAAAATATTTTTAAAAATTTAATGAGAACAATTTAAACATAAATTGAAATCTTGGTTCGCTGTTTCGTCGCGGGGGTTCTTATTCCCTTTCTGCATGCCTAGAATCACCCTCAACAGATAAACAAGAACAATGTGAACAACAAAAATTTCTTTGGAGCAACCCCTAAGAAAGTTACGGGACCTGCAGTGAATATGGAGGTTCTGCGTGCGGTAAACAGGATTTTAAGGAGGTTTAGCTACAAAATGGAATAGAGGCAGCTCAAAGAGGTTCAACAAAGCTGTTTTTTTCAAACTTTTTGCTCACATTTCCTTTTTATATTCTTCTCCACCCAGCACCTCTATTCGTCCCGTAACTTTCTTGTGGGCTGTTTGCAAGAAATTCTTCTTGTGGTTTGGGCATCCAGAAGGAGTTCTAAGCATATTTCTGAAAATATTTTTTTAAACACCCCCCATGTGCTAATCTGCAAGTTTACCGTAAATTTAATTTTTATTTACAAACGCAATGCATCTATAAAATTATAGGTGGCAGGTAAGTATTTTTCATAGATTGATTCATACAACAGCCATAAACCATACATCAACGGTAACCAAACTAAATATATACCAGGCAGAAAACATACTACCGGAACCAACAATCGTGAAATATCGGCGCAATTATAGAAAATGACAGACGACATGAAATTAGAAATTTGCCAATTGTTTGTTATTTAACTGGGGATTCAATCAAATATTAAAATACACTATCTTTGTAGCTTTATTAACGGCCCCAAACACAATTTTAGGGTAGCATAGATATATTATGCTGTCACGTAATATAGCAGAAATAAAAACAAAATCAAGCCAAGTCTCTACAGTTTTAGCACAGCATACATATATTATGCTGTGGTTTTGGACTTAAAGTATAGCATAATATAATAGAAATCAAGTCAAGTCTCTATAAAAATGATTCTAAAATAGTTTCTTTTATCTTTAAACTTAAACATAAGATGCCATATAAGACCGAAACAGTCGTGGGATGTGTTTCAGTGGTAATTCTACTAATTCTGTAATTAATTAATTCTGTATACTTTGAATGTAATATCCTGGGCATGAAGCCGATCTAACGTAGCACGCAAATAAAACGTTAGTTGACGTGTACCTAGATGGCGCAGGGAGCACCGCGCTTGCCTCCCAAGCATAAGGTTACACGATTGAATCCAGCTCGATGAATGTATGTTTTTTTATGTTTTATTTTGACATTTGGAGAAACAATAGTGCACATATGTCATACGTTTTGAGCAAAATCTCATTTTTGTTTAAAACGCCTAAATAAGTTTGTCACCTTTGAGTCTGAAATTATAATTTCGTTATTGTTGATATTGAAAAAACCGGTTTGATTAGGTTGACTAAAACGAAATCATACTGGCGATTAATAAGGAAAAATAACTGATACGTTTATAATTTGGCAGATACTTCACATTTCATAAATATGAATTAAGTTTCCTTCTGGAAATCTTCTGTATAACTTTAATGAAATTTGTAATACAAGTTTCTTTTAAAGAGACTTATACTATCTACAGATATAGCAACATTTAGTTCTTTAGCTTCATAGATAATTGAGTTTTGGGCATTTTTCAGAAAAAGAGTTAGAATGGAAGGTTTTTTTGATAATAGAGAGATATTGATGGTAACACTTTCGAAAGAATTCTTCAAATGTGCAGGTACTAGGACCTCTAAAATTGATCTTCAAGGTTTGTGTAAGTTAAAAAATGTCATATAATAATAGTGTACAATTCTTCATTTCGGATAGTATTACTGTTTCTTCAGGAGTTCCTCAGGGTTCACATTGTGGACCAGTTATCAATGATGTCATACATTCACTTAAGCATAGTCAACTTTTGATGTTTGCTGATGATATCAAAATTTTCAAGATTGTTCGTTCCAGACAGGACGCTTTACTTTTACAGGAAGACTTTAATCGTTTTGCTTGGTGGTGTGGTGACAATCTTCTGACTCTGAATGTTGATAAGTGTTTCTGCATTACATTCACTAGAGCTCAGTTTCCCATTGACTTTGTGTACTTCATAGGCTCTAATGCTTTATAGAGGAAGGACATGATTAAAGACTTGGGCATTGTGTTGGATAGGGAATTATCTTTTAAGGATCACATAGAATACATAGTATCTAAAGCGTATAAAATTTTGGGATTTATTCATAGATCAACTCTGGATTTTTCATGCAATAGCTTGAGAAAGCTGTATCGTGGTCTGGTTCACTCTTTGTTGGAATGCTCTTCTGTAGTCTGGAGTCCGTATTACAATATTTATATCAATCACATTGAGGCCATACAAAATAGATTCTTAAGAATTTGTGCTTACAGAATGGGCTTGCAGAGAAATGATCTTAACTTTTCTTATTTGTGGAATCGGCTGCACTTGCAGTCACTCAGTGGTAGAAGGATTGTCAGTGATGTTTGTTTTCTGCATAAATTATTAGTGAATAAAATTGATAGTTCTTCTTTGCTTGAGTTAGTCTCTCTAAGGATTCCGGACCGCACGAGAGCAATGGAGGTTTTCGTGGTTCCCTTCCATCGAACCAATTATGGCTTTTTCAGTCCAATGTCGAGAGTAGCGAGAGCTGCAAATGAGTATTCGGAGCTCTTGGATATGTTTAATGATTCTGACCGTTCAATTAGAGGCATTTTGAGAGGTGTTATTGATTGAATTGTCATACTGGTTATGTTTTACTTTTTTGTTATGTTCTCATATTGAGATAGGTTATTTAAGACTAATGTAGTTTTAGATATTCTTATTATTATAGTAAATGGTTGATCCGTTGAATAAATAAATAAAATAAAAAATAAAAAAAATTCTTATGAAAATTCGCTACCTTGCTGCGTCCCAAACTTTTTAATGTATAATTTTGAAATTTTTCTCAGCTTAATCGATCCAGTACTCACTACTTGTGAATATATTGCTTTTGTAGAATTATCAGCAACATTGCTATTATGCAAAGCACTACTCAATAGATTATTTTTGTCTTTCATTTCTGCAACTAATTGCTTCAATATTGTATTACCAGCCTTCAAAATTTCAAGTTCAGTATCACAGGACTCATTTAAATCAACATTATTGGTATTATTGATTATATAATGATATATAATCCTGTTATTATATAATGTTATGTAATGGTGCAATAGCTTAAATAATTCGCTGAAAGATTCTAGTACTTGTGAGATGACTCAGTTATTTGAGGTATTGCGTCTACCCTGTGATAGAAAAAAAAACTATAGCTTTGTCGTATAGTTTAGAAATATTTTAATTTCTGTTTCCTTTACAGAGGATAAAAAATTTCAAGAAACCCGACCCATATCTTCTTTTAAGAGTTGGAAAACAACAGCAAAAGTCCAAAGTTAAGAAACATACAGATGATCCAGTGTGGGAACAGGGATTTGTTTTTCTAGTCACCAATCCAGAGAATGAATCACTATATCTAACAATCATGGACAAACCAACAGATACTAAACTAGACGAATTGACATACCCCTTGCAAGATCTTACGGAAAAAATAAACATGCAAGTTAGCAAAGAAGAGGTTTTCCTCAAAAAGAATTTACCCGCTAGCAAAATTACCATGTCTTTACAACTGAGGGTAGGTAAAGTAATATAAATAATACGAGAAGAAATTGTCAAATATCTTGTCATATGTTAAAATATTAATTTAAACTGTCAATGAAGGTTTCTTTTTTACTTCTCTTCTCTACTCTTAATACCAGAAAAGCCTCTGGCCTTGACGAGATCCCAGCAATTGTTCTCAAAAAAATGCGCACCAGAACTTGCTCCTGTCCTGATTCGTCTTATTCAGACATCTTACAATAGAGGCATATTCCCTACTAACTGGAAAACTGCTAGAATACAACCCGTCCCCAAGAAAGGATCCAAAGCGATTCATAGCAACTACAGGCCTATTTCTCTCCTTTTAGTCGTCTCTAAACTGATAGAAAAGTATATAAACACCGAATTACTAAAATTTCTTAAAAAACACAGTCTAATCCACGACAGGCAGTATGGATTCCGTGAGCGCAGATCAACTGCCGACCTCCTTTCCCTTGTCACCCATTCTTGGAACAAGTCTATGGAACTACACGGTGAATCCCAGATTGTGGCTCTAGACATATCCAAAGCATTCGACCAGGTCTGGCACGCAGCGCTGCTTAATAAACAACCGGCCTATGGCCTACCACCAAAACTCTGTACGTGGACAGCAAATTTCCTCTCCAACCGGAGCATTTCTGTTGTCGTGGATGGCCATTCCTCTAAACTGTATCCAATTAATGCAGGAGTTCCTAAAGGTTCAGCTTTAGCCCCTACATTGTTTCTTCTCCACATCAATGACCTCCTCTCTAGCACATCCAACCCAGTTCACAGTTACGCGGACGACAGCACCATCCACTCAAATATACAATATTCTAAGCCTGTCTCTTTAGCCCAATTAGATGAGGATCGATGGAGGGTTCTGTCTCCATGGATCTCCAAAAAATTTTGGACTGGGGAAGTAGAAATCTTGTACATTTCAACCCCACCAAATCACAGTCTTGCTTTCATTCTCATAAGAGATACACCAGTCCTAGGCCCATCACAATAAACAACCAAGTTATTCAAAGTAATGAATCCTTTTCACTTGTTGGCATTTCTGTGGATCGAAATCTCAATTGGCACCAACATGACACATCAATTGCAGAAGCGGCTGCTAGGAAATTAGGTTTCCTCTTCCGGGCTCGCAAATACTTTTCACAGCTAATCTCTATACCTTATATACTTCACAAATAAGACCAAACCTCGAATACTGCTCCCACATCTGGGGTGCTGCTGCCGCTTCTACACTCGCTATCCTGGACTCCATTCGGAAGAGAGCTATACGTCTCATCGGTGACCCTACCCTCACCCAAAGGCTGCCATCCCTTGCCCATCGACGTGCCGTTGGTGACCTCTCTTTCTCTTTTATAGATATCTGCATGGGCACTGCTCAGAGGCGATTTCTTCCATAGTTCCTCCACCTGCTGCCCCCAACAGATCTACCAGGGGAACAGAGCGAATGCACCCTTTTACTGTCCAGGTCACCAGACATAGAACATCTTGTTATGCCCGCTCTTTTGTCCCGGGGACTTTCAAGTTGTGGAATTCTTTGCCGGCACATGTTTTTCCTTCTCCCCTGAACCCCAAAACCTTCACGTCTAGAATTAACAAGTTGCCTCTTTCATCCTTGTCGACACCCACGGTACGATAGTATTTAGGCTGTAAGCCCTCGTGGTGTGTTGTTGAAATAAAAAATAAAAAACTTAATTTTTCCATGTTAGTTCATGTAAATAAGAATAATGATAATATTATTTATTGATTACAATTATACATACATGCCAGTGCAAAAAGTCTTGCAAGTCAAGTATTGTCCTAAATAATCTTTGAAAGCCACTTTGCACATCATATAGTTGAAATTCTGATGTAACAAATTTTTCAAATGTAGATAGTCCTTGTAGTCTTAAATATATTGGGCAAACTAAAAGAATCATTAAAACCAGTTTCAGAGAACATCCGGCACAGCTGGATACAGTACCACAGACCAGTCATATGTGGCCAGGCATATTTGGGATAATACAGTTCCATGCGAATTAATTGAAACAAGCAACAAATTTTAACATTTTTCTTCTTTTTGACAATTTTCTGGGAAATTTTTTATTCTGGCAATGTTTTTAGAACCTGTCAGTTATTCGAACACATGTCAAGTATCAAATGGAAGCATTCTAGGTTATGTTGGTTTGTTTCAGCTGTAAATCTATTGTTATTTCGACAAGAGCGTTTTATTTTGTTTGGTGCTTAATTCAAGTGATTTTTTAATCATGGATATCACTCCAAGAAAGCGAGAAACAAATAATCACACATTCTGGACACTCTTCCGTAGCATACCGGCAGATAGCGGAGAACATTGGGGTTGGCCTAGCATCCATCAGCAGGATTGTCAAGCAGCAATAAGCGACATGAGTGGTGATAAGTACAATTTTGAGAACCCAATTAATAACAATACAGTTTTTTGACCTGACGATCGTTTTTAGCGAGACGATCGTCGGGTCAAAAAACTATTGTGATGAATTGGGTTCTCCAAATTGTACTTATCAGTGCTCATCACAAGTTCCAATCTTCACTCAATGAGTGGTGGAGATCAAACAGAAGGGGAAAATGTGGTCGGAAGAGGAAAACTACCGTCAAAGCTGATCAACTTCTGATGCGTAGATACAGGTATGAATGCAGTCGACTTAAATAGGACACTTCATCACTCTGGAATCAATATTGAAGTTACTACAGGGCGACAACGGCTTCTTGAATCTGGTAGAAGGGAAAAAAAAACAATTTAGAAGCAGCTTCTGACCAGTGTCATGATGAAAAAGCACCTAGATTAGGCGAGGAAATACCAGCACTGGACAGCTGAAGACTGGCGTAAAGTTCTTTTGTCCGATGAAACACATTTTGTTGCGCAGTTCGTGCAGTGAGCAGCTGGGGATCCTATCTCTCCTGCTTACTTGGAACAGAGAGTAAAGTACCATATGAAGAAGATGTTTTGTTTGCTGGTGCTATCATGGCACTGGATCACTCGTGCCAGTCACTGGGATGATGAAGACGGACCAATATATTGAGATCTTTTTAAAGCACAGATACGGGAGCTCCGCAAGGTCTCGCTTCGCTCCATTCATCAAAAAGTGAAACAGTTTTTCACACAGTACCAAATTACACTCCTAAGTTGGCCCAGAAGCTCCCACGACCTCCACTCAATCAAAAACCTCTGGGCCGTTTGAAAAAAAAACGGTTCTTTAAAATGGATTGTACAAGGAACACAAAAATGACTTCTGCAGTAATTCCAGTCTGGTTTCACGATGATGAACTAAAAGGCAGCTGTCAAAACCTGGTAAATTCTATGCCTACAAGAGTGGAAGGTGTTATCAATGCAGTAACCAATAATGTATGCAACCAGGAGTGATTTTTGTATGTGTATGTTCAACAAAGCAATTTTGGAAGTAAAATACTCTTTGTTACAATTAATTTGCATGGTACTATAATCACCAGATAGATAAATACAATCTGAAACTTGTGAAAAATGTTAGACAACTGGTGAATTTAAATGCCTACGAGAAGATTTATATCTCTAATGCCATAAACAACAAGGTTTGTTTGAACAGAGCTCCGCCACTTCCTAATACTTCATTGTTCGCACTGTCTCTTTGATAGAAAAAGGGGCTGAAACTGTGTGCGAATAAGTATAACGAAATTTTAAAAGAATTATAGATTTATGGATTTAACCTTATTTTTCCTTACAGATTTTGACAAACGCCAAGTTTGAGAATGAAGATAGTGATTCTTCTTCCTCTGATAATGAGCTATCCCGACATAGTTCTTTGTTATTCTCAGGTAAGGAATAAGTAACGTAAAACTTTAATGATTTAAATATATGAAGTCAAACAACTTACATACAAATATAGACACTTCTTTTTTGGCTTGACAAGTGCTTTTTTGCTTATCTGAAACTGGTTTTGCCTTTTACAGCATCGCCAGGTAGGAGAAAAAAATGTTCTCCCACCTCATGATGATGTAAGATGCAAAACCAGTTCATATTCAGGTTACAGGTGAAACAAGCTCATAAAATCAAAAGCACAAGCAATGTGAATTTATGGAGATACCATACCTTAATGCAGTTCACTCAAACCCTTTTTCCGTTAGCTGACGAACAGCATATTTAACTGACATTCTTCGCACCATTCTACAGTCGAATCGCAGCAACCACCCTGTATATTTATTCCGGGTAATAATGCACGCGGAATGACTTATTCCCTACATCCGTTCATTTGCTACCGGACAGAGTGTTTAACTGACGATTCTTCGCACCATTCTACAGTCGAATGGCAGCAACCACACTGTATATATATATAAAAATAGCGGACGCGACAGGAAATATTTATTTCTTAACTCCTAATTCGCACCGAGCGTCCAGAGTGTTTAACTGACGATTCTTCGCACCATTCTACAGTCGAATCGCAGCAACCACTCTGTATATAAACAACGCGACAATATAATATTCGGCCCCGCGAAACTAAAGTTAGGATTCACCCAGCTGCACCCTACAGTCGCAGGAGAGGCCTACCTAATGGATGCAACAGCATCTCTCCCAAAAAATACCCACAATTATAAAACTGGGACGAAAACTATTAACATACACGAGAAAAATTTACGTTCTTAAAGAGCCATACCGTCTTGCTACCAACTCAAGTGCAAGACTGGATCGTCTCTGCCTGGAACCTGACAATCCACACTCACACCTTCACACCTAGTGAGCAGTCAGTGACACCCCTCCCCCCCCCCATCCGACGAGAAAACTTGCCTTGCCTGCTAAGTCGGCGATACCGAGAGAATACCAGAACGAAGCAACTGGTTTTCTCTGCTGCCCGCTGTCTTCAATCTTCAGCAGATATTTTTTTAATTGTTGATACTAGTGAATTTATATTAAGAAAATTCACTAATAAAGAATTTGTTTTCAAAAAACATTTTTTATATTAGTTAAGTCGTTTACTGCAAAAAAGTCCACATGACAAAACCAGTTGGGACTGGTCATGGGTATGGTTTAAGTTAAACTAACTATTTCAAGCATGGTATGTGTGATTTTAATGATAGATTAAATTAGGTGTATTTAGTACTGTAAATTGATAAAATTTTATACGACTTAGTTGTTTAAAATTGTATCATATGTATATTTTAATTTTCAGTGTATTTCTGTTAACTACATTTCCTGTTTATCACTTGTTTTGTTTGACTTATTTTTACAGCCGACCGCGTAAATCATTAGTAAATATTTATGAATAGATCTTGTATTTTATTTGTCCTTTCTGTAGTACATACTTTTCTTTTACTACATCAAAAATCTTAATGCCAAGAAAATTCACTACCATAACGTACTTGCTGTGTCTCGACATTTTTTCTTTTTCCTTTTTTTTTTTAGAGGGAAAAGCTTCTCCTATGAGCAACGGTAGCCCAGTGAATTGTAAACTTGAAACTACCCAGACATTTGTTGAACAAGAAATACAAGAAATTGCCCAGGACAGGGTAACAATTGTGAGAAACTTATCGTCCACACCAAGTTTTAGGAAAAAGTTCCTGAATCGCAATACTAGCGAACATTCGTAAGTTAAAATAAACTGTTTCTACGCTTGTTTTATGTCATTAAATTTTTTGTTTGCAGATCAGTCGAGTACAAAGTTGTTGTAGGACGAATAGATATGAGTTTTGAATACAACGAAATGAGACAAAAGCTGATCGTCATTGTACATAGGGTCATGTAAGTAATTATTATCGAAACTGAATATGATAGGGTCTCGTTCTTCCGAGGTAAATGGGACCAAAGGTAACTAAATTAACGCAGAACTTTTTTAAATATATTTCAACAACACCACGAGGGCTTACAGCCTAAATACTATCGTACCGTGGATGTCGAGGAAAGAGGCAACTTGTTAATTCTGGACTTGAAGGTTTGGAAGTTCGGAGGAGAAGCAAAAACATGTGCCGGCAAGGAATTCCATAACTTGGAAGTCATCGGGACAAAAGAGAGGGCATAACAAGAAGTTCTATATCTGGTGACCTGGACAGTAAAAGGGTGCATTCGCTCTGTTCCCCTGGTAGATCTGTTGGGGGCAGCAGGTGGAGGAACTATGGAAGAAAGCTCCTCTGAGCAGTGCCTGTGCAGATATCTATAAAAGAGAGAGAGGTCACCAACGGCATGTCGGTGGGCAAGGGATGGCAGCCTTTGGATGAGGGTAGGGTCACCGATGAGACATATAGCTCTCTTCTGAATGGAGTCCAGGATAGCGAGTGTAGAAGCGGCAGCGGCACCCCATATGTGGGAGCAGTGTTCGAGGTTTGGCCTTATTTGTGAAGGGAGCAGTGTTCAAGGTTTGGCCTTATTTGTGAAGTATATAAGGTATAGAGATTAGCTGGTGAAAAGTATTTGCGAGCTCAGAAGAGGAAACCTAATTTCTTAGCAGTCACTTCTGCAATTGATGTGACATGTTGGTGCCAACTGAGATTTCGATCCACAGAAATGCCAACAAGTGAAAAGGACTCATTACTTTGAATAACTTTGTTGTTCATTGTGATGGGTCTAGGGCTGGTGTATCTCATGAGATTCAAAGCAAGACTGAGATTTGGTGGAGTTGAATTGTACAAGATTTCTACTTCCACAGTCTTATATTTTTTCGAGATCCACGAGACAGAACCCTCCATGAGTCTGCGATCCTCATCTAATTGGGCTAAAGAGACAGACTTAGAATATTGTATATTTGAGTGGAAGGTGTTGTTGTCCGCGTAACTGTGAACTGGGTTGGATGTGCTAGAGAGGAGGTCATTGATGTGGAGAAGAAACAAAGTAGGGGCTAAAGCTGAACCTTGAGGGACTCTTGCATTAATTGGACACAGTTTAGAGGAATAGCCATCCACGACAACAGAAATGCTCCGGTTGGAGAGGAAATTTGCTGTCCAGGTACAGAGTTTGGTGGTAGGCCATAGGGCGGATGTTTATTAAGCAGCACTGCGTGCCAGACCTGGTCGAATGCTTTGGATATGTCTAAAGCGACAATCTGGGATTCACCGTGTAGTTTCATAGACTTGTTCCAAGAATGGGTGACAAAGGAAAGGAGGTCGGCAGTTGATCTGCTTTGACGGAATCCATACTGCCTGTCGTCTAATCTCTTCAATTCTATAAGGAGCCACATACAAATTCTTAGCCTGTCTTGTTCCAGAGGCAGTGATATTACCGCAGGTAGTAAAGGTCACAATATTTTTTCTGAAATGACAAAGAGCCTCGTGTATGAACCGCTATAAAAATTGGCCTACATGATTACAGGATTGGCATGTTAAACATGGGTTGCTATTCTCTTCTGCATAATTAGGATCTTACTAAGATATGTCAGTTACACCAACATGGCAAATCATATGCCAAAAGGGACTTGAAAACTGCTATAATACCATGTGAAAATGGCCTGAACACTTGAGGAGTCTCTTAACTGTAACAACACAATTTCTAGATACAAGAGATGCCATAACATGGTGAGCATAGGCACCCCACGATATATGAGAAGCCAGGCGAAGGCCAAGAAATTTTACAGGGGACAGATGTTTTGTTAAACCATTGTTAGACCACAAATCAGGTTTTAGTCTCTATGTTCACCCACGGAAAGAAAAAATAAGTGTTGTTGTATTCCTCTGTGTTAAGTAGTACCATACCATTTTGTGAACATTAGTCTGACACCCGAGGCACACAGATATAGCTACAGCACTAAACTCTTCAATATTTTGATACTTGTAGTAGTATGCTCTGCATATGGAGTTAAGTGGTAACGATCATAGTTATTGTCGATCATAAAAATTGTAAATAAAACAGGGCTCAATATGCTGCCCTGTGGTACGCCACTCATTACAACTGCAATCAACGTTTATTATTGATTTTTGATTATGTCCGGAAAGCCCTTTCTAATTATGAATGTTATAAATACCAGGGTTTGGGTTAATAGCCTACAAGATGGCTTATATCTCTCTTAATTAGTTCCGAAAGCCCACAAGACATTATATGTTGCATTGAGAATTGATAACTGATACTTAATGTGATAATCATTCGTGGTGATACCGACAATAAAAATGCCGGTTAAAATTAACAGATAAATAATAAATAAATTGAGACAATCCTGAGTGCAGAATGTTTCTGCTCTTCACATGTAAACAAGATGAGGTACATTGATCAAATTGTTACTGCGCACTCAAAACTTGGGTTTAAGTAAAATTGGTTGGCTTATATGTGCTCTAGTTTTGATTTTTCTCTGTTCCGTCTTTTAAAGATCTTTCCTTCTTTCTCAATGTCAGGTGGATATAAATCCCGGCAATAGAGAGGTCCACAGTAATATGCACTCACCCAAACCCTAACTTATTGTTTATCTCACAGATAAATACTTACTGTGCGATTGCTTCGTCTTGTCCAAGGTCTCGTATTTATAAGTCCCTTGACTTAAGACGCTGGAACTGAATACTTCGAAATCTAGATTAGTGCTAAGTTATAAAGTTGCTAGCCTTATAAAAACTCGTCAAGGAATTGGTTATTCAATTAAAAACAGGAGTGAAACACAAATAACAGATTTTATTATTATTAAATATATGATTGAGAACATGTAATGTTAATATTCTTTGCGAAAATATAAAGAAAAATAGCTAAGGCAAAGGTTATTGATAGACAAAAATAATGATGTGCTTAAATTTAATGATGATTTAAAGTTTCATTGTTTCCTGATCTCAAATATTTCCCACAATAATTTTCTGTAATGATTTTCTAAAAACAAAAAGACTTTTGATTCTCTGGCCAGATGTCTCTAGAAATGCTTGTCGAGAACTGCTCGTTGTTAGAAAAATCTAACATTTATTTGATAGCTGAAGGCTGATGTCGATCAAGCAATTAATTCTGTTTTACAACTGGAGCAACTATTACTAAATTTCTGAAGAGCAGCGGCAGTGCCTAGGTCAACGTTATTTATTCTTTGTTAATCTATATTAAATACTTAAGAAAATATTACATCAACAGTAAATTAATCATTATCACTACCATCATCAAATGTAATTACGGAAATTTTCAACATAACCAAACTCACTGCTTTAAAGAGTGCAAGCACTAATTCATAAGTTTATCTTTATTCAAATTATGGGGCACAATTAATATGTTGAGAGCAACTCACTTTGTCAGGCGACGAAAGTCTGCAGGTAGTCCAGAGATGTCGGCTCTGCAAGAGCGTAGCAGCAGGTGTGTGGATGAGGACAGCCGTGTTAGCCACTCTTGGAAAGCATACATGAAGTTTTATTACAGCACATTGAAGCTGTCTGCCAATGCTTGAAGTCCTTCAGAGCATCGTCTGTGTTCGATAAACTATTGAAGCTAGTGCAACAGTAGACATTGAAAACGTTACGGGAAGTTCAATGAAAACCAGTGGAGAAAACAGAAAAATCAGATCGAAGAACAAAACGGAGAATCAGAACCAGTAGTGGGAAAACTAAGATGGAAAAACCAAAATGGCAAACTAGAACCCCTGCAATTGCAATAAAAAGAAATGCTTAGAAAAATTATCTATATTAAAGAAATTCTGCGGACTTACCGTTTCTGACTGTTGATAACGGGGTTCACACTATGATTGCCAATTAAAACACATTCACAAAATTTAATAGGCAAGTGCACTAGATACCTGCAGAGATCTGAAGTGTTTCTTCTTTTTCGATAAATTCCAGTGACTTCCCCTTCAACTATTGCTTATATAGAACATTTCCCCTCAAAATTCAGATCTGCTTTGGCGGAGCTGATTTTGAATCTGGTTGGTTGAAATCAGTAACGACATTCTTACTTGCCTTAAGAGGGGACTGTTAATGCTTCGCACAGTCTCATAACTTTATATTTTCTAGCTAGGGACTCCCCTTGTGCTACTAGACAAATCGACGTTAGGGCCCATAATGAACTAGCCCGCTTGTAAGCTACAAGTGCTCCTTTGTTCTCTTGAACCGTGTGTCAGGTTTTTTATATATCTTGTTTACTCAGAAAAAGGGAGTTACAGTTAAAAAAGTGGCCGTAACATCTGTTATATGCTGTTTAGCACTTTGTATGTACAAAAATACATCATAATTATGTATGTATATGTACATATTACGTATTATGATGTTATCTCAAAACTTAATACTGCTTCGATGAAACAGAACCCAACAAATAACTCTTGATTGATAAGGCATCGAAAAATGCATTCTTAGAAAGTCCCAGATGTGAAAGGACGAGACTCTATTTCTGTGTTTTGATTTGTTTGTAAGAATTAAACTGATTTTAGTAATATTGTTGTAGGAACTTGCCATTGAAAGATCCATCAGATATTCCCGACCCCTTTGTAACATTAAAATTAACTGCACCTGGAAGTAGTTCTGTTAAACACAAGACAAAGGTAGGTAAAATCAATAAAAATGTTTAGTTCACTTTAATCTAAGCTGTCCATATAGCTTTTACATGGGTTAGAGCCATGGATATACAATGAATAAGGTATGTATGTGGTCAATACTCGCATTCACATTTGGTGGCCCAATTTTTCTATGCCGTTAACCGGCGTACAATTCGCAGAAGTTATAGCAAATTTTCATTAAGAAAATTCGCGAATAGAGAAGTCACGATGAAAAGCTTTAGGAAAATTTATTCAGACGAGCGTGAATTTGGATCCCTAGAACCCAACAGCAAGGTCTGTTAAAATTTTGATATGTTTATGTGTATATATATGTATATATATATATATATATATATATATATATATATATATATATATATATATATATATATATATATATATATATATATATATATATATGTATGTATGTATGTATGTATCCGAGACATGACTCAAAAAATACTTAACTGATTTGAATGAAACCTGGCACATATCTTCATTGTATTAAGAGACTTAACACTTTGTGTTATTTGGAGCTGGCGTGACAACATACTACTTGGTTCCGCAACTAGGTGGCGGCACGTTGCTTCGTGTCTTACCACTCACTTAGTGTTGGAAGTCTGGCTAACATAGCCGTATTACTTTATAAGTGTATTTTTGCTACAATTAGTATGCCGTACTGACGAGCTCTAATTAGAACGAAACCAGTCTACGGTTCTAATTGTGGTGAGAATGTATCTAGCCTTACACAATAGTGCTTGTTATTATCCAGAAATAAACATAACAAAAATTGTATCTTATTGTTTTCAGACGTTGATCGATACCTGCGATCCAGTATTCAATGAAACATTTGAATATCTGCTCTCCCATTCGGAACTTCCGGAACAAAGACTGATAGCAACAGTAAAAACGAAGAAATTATTTAACTATAAGAATGTTATTGGATCAGTATGTATTTGGTTTAGTTTGTGACAATCTGAAATAAGCACAATTTGAAAAATCCAATTTATCACAATACAGTTTTTAGACCTGACAATAGTTTCCCTAACAAAGTTAGCATCATCAAAGGTGTAGTGAGCCTGACTGGTTGGTGAGCGCCCTAAATGCGTCAACGCTGGTGAGAGGTACTGAGAGCCCGGAAGAACGACCCGAGAGGCATTAGGTGGAGGAACGTCAAGCCTCATGTTGCTAGGCACCGTGACGTTCACCGCCATCCTTTTGTTTGTGCAGCATTATATCACTTGAGATATTAAATTGAATCTAAAAAGTTTCCTAGAGTACGATAGTATAGTACAACTTGTTGTTAGAGTCAAGGTATGCCACGGTTAAAGTTATTCAGACAGCTCTGCCAACAACCCAGCAAGGTGTCGACACCGCAAGCCATAACTTCCACCGGAGAATCTACCGCCGCAGGAGATATCAGTTCATTTGTTCAATTATTATTTACGTTGAAAACTATTATGGACAAGGACAAGTAATTAGCAGAATATTGAGTGAGTTTGTTTAAACGTATCATTATTTCACTTTATACACATTAGTAAATAAAATATAGTTTAAAATTTATTACTGTGTATGTATCGCTTCTTACCTTGATTCGTAGAACTCACGAGTAGATAATTGTTACAAGTATTAGATAGATTTCATTTCAAAGGGATGAATAAATTAAGCGAATTCATCCCTCTCATGACGCTAACTGTTAGAGAAACAATCGTCAGGTCAAAAAACTGTATTGTGATTAATTGGGTGCTCCAAATTGTACTTCTCAGTGCTCATCACAGGTTCCAATCTTCACTCATTGAACAATCCTAAATTCCTATTGGTTGATCCTCTAATAAAATTAATCACAAAAATTAATTTAAAATTGTCTGTTTTAGGCTGTTATCGACTTGAAAAATATGGATTTGAAAGAGGCTTACAGAGCTTGCTTTGATATATTTGCAGATAACGATTGAACTATTATGGTTAAACTAAATATACAAATATATTGTGGTTGATTATATTATATTAGATGTAAACATTTTACATAAATAGATAGTTTCTTTATGTGGAACATATTTTGTTTATAATCTATATTTATACATTTGTAAATACTTGTACAGTTAAAATAAATATTTTATCTACAATTCTTTAAAAATTAACAGTTATTTATATCAATTTCACTGTAAAAAAATGTATTCTTTAAGAAACTGTGCAATAAAAGCTATTTTTTTTGCACCACTTGAATTAAAAGACTTATCAGTAAGAATGATATTATTTTATTCATTATTAATTTTTAATTATATTTACTTTTATTTTGCAATCAAAACAATTTCTAATATAAATTCTAAGCAATTCAAGACTCCAAGATGTAGGTAGAGGTAGTATAATTTTAGCGACAATGATGTTGAGCTTTTTTTCTCCCTCAGGGCTCGTCAGCGTCTTTGCCGCCCGAATAGCACCACAGCCTTTGGCTTATTGTGCATGCCCTTTGTCTTTTTTACTCCACCCATTCCAAACCCACTGTGCCTTGAACTAGCCTGCGCAGCAACTGGTAGGGTGAAGTTTTATATTGCTCTGTCTCGGGTGTCTATAGATCAGTTGTCTTTTGCGATCCAGAGATTTACCCTCGCACAAGATGTTCTGGACTGAATTCTCCCCTCACGGCAGAGTCGGCACGCCAGGTCCCCTCAAACTTCCCATTTTATGCAGGTGTTTCTTGACAGCCATGTGTCCCGTCAAGAGTCCTGTTATGTTTCTGAGCTGTCCTCTGCTAATATTTAGCAGCTCCACAGCTCTCTTTGAACTGGGATCCCCAATTGGTGTCTTCCCATGTCTGAGCCCTGGACAATCTGCCTTATGCTGGTCCCTGACCTAGGACTTGATGGTTCCCCTAGCCGTACCTTTAGATACACCCAGGACCGGGTTCTGGTCCCATAAATGGTTCTGCTGATCCTCTCTTCGCGAGACTGCCAGCTTCTTCATTGCCTTTGACCCCCGAGTGACCCAGCACCCAGATGAGGGTGACCCCATTCTACCCAGCCAGGTCGCTCGTATCGTCTCGCCATTCATTAACCAGCCTGGAACTTACCCGTTGGCTACTTAGGGCCTTAAGGGTTGTCTGTGGCTATGAAGATCCGCTTCTTGGTCTAGCCCATCCTCTTGTCCTCTCGTACGCAGTGCAAGATTGCGCACATTTGGGCCTAAAAGACTGTTGCATGAACCACGAGGGAAATACTGTGACTTACCCTCAGTCCTTCCAAATAAACGCCTACCCCTGTCGCACGCCCCTCGCCGGATCCGTTCGTGAACCAGACGAGCGCGTCCTGTGGTAGACCCGGCGTCTCCACCTGCCATGACTCGCGGTCTGGAATCACCACAGTAAACTGATTTTCCCTACAGATTCGCAAAGTCTGACCTCATTTCAAGCCTGGGCTCCTTCACGATCTCCTGAAATTTTGCAGTGGCCCCTGTAGCCTGGGTTGGCCTTCAATCTATCATTGCAGGCTGGTCTGTATAGTTTTATCCTAGCGTCCCTCATGATAAGTAAGTGTGTGTGTGTGTGGTGGTGGTGGGGTTATCCAGCAACACCGCCATGGTGGCTGTTGGGGTTGAAGTCATGGCCCTTGTGATGCCTAGGCAAGCCATCCTTTGGATATTGCCCAGTTTTTGTTTGGCACTGGATTGTTTCACCTTAGGGCACCAGACCAGTGCGGCGTATGGTAACGATGGTCTGACCACCCTTGTATATGCCAATATTAGGTCTCAGTCCCCACGTTTTTCCATATAGCCACCTAGTGAATGCTAGGGTAACAACTGCCTTGCACAGTGTTTTTTTAACGTGGCCATTCCAGGTTAACTTATAGTCCAATACGACCCCAAGATATTTTACCTCCCTGGACATCGGGATGTTTCTACCATATAGAGTGAGTGTTCTTTTTTTTTCAACCACACCACGATGGCTCACAGCCTAAATACTATCGTACTGTGGGTGTCGCCAAGGAGGAAAGAGGCAACTTGTTAATTCTGGACTTCAAACGTCGTTCTAGAATGTTTTTAAACAAATTGAATCACTCATTAAATTTTTTATTTATTAGTATACATTCGCATGCTAAAATTTAGCGCTTTTGAACGCATCCTTTGTCCCGGTATTAGGAAAGAAATGGTCCAAGGCTGACAATTTACAAACTTGTTGGTTGTACATATCTCTATCTATAAAATTTGGTGCAAACTAAAGCTGTCGTGACAACATACTACCTGGTCTTGTACTGAGATGGCGTCCCTATCGTATCTCTCACAATGTTCTCCAGTCTGACACCTTGTGACAACTTCATTGTTTAGATCTTTATCTACGATTTATTTAAATAGTCTAGCAGTACAGATAACGTCATCTGTCTCTGTCCAACATTGTAGATATTGCATTACAGAATCTGAAGTGATGTTGAGGATTATTTTATTATTAGTTTCGAATTACTTTATTTTCCTTTGATCAAACGACTTGAAAATTGGTACACAACCACGTCTGGCTACGTTCTTTTAGGTGGTAAATTTTCGTTTCAATCACTTGGACAATTTGAGAGATATTACTTTTAAAGAATATTTTCAAACGTTGTTCTAGAATGCCTTTAAACAAATTGAATCACTTTCATAATTTTTATTTATTTATTAGTATACATTCGCATGCTAAAATTTAGCGCTTTTGGACGCAGACTTTGTCCTGGTATTAGGAAAGAAATGGTCCAAGGCTGACAATTTACAAAATTGTTGGTTGTACATAGCTCTATCTATAAAATTTCGTGTAAACTAAAGCTGTCGTGACAACATACACCTGGTCCTGCACCGAGATGGGGTCCCTGTCGTATCTCTCACAATGTTCTCCAGTCTGACATCTTGTGACAACTGCCATTGTTTGAATCTTTATCTACGATTTATTTAAATAGTCTAGCAGTACAGATAACGTCATCTGCCTCTGTTCAACATTGTAGATATTGCATTACAAAATCTGAAGTGATGTTGCGGATTATTTTATTATTAATTTCGAATAACTTTATTTTCATTTGATCAAACGACTTGAAAATTGGTACACAACCACATCTGTCTATGTTCTTTTAAGTTGTAAATATTCGTTTCAATCACTTAGACAATTTGAGAGATATTGCTTTTAAAATATATTTTCAATTTTTTATTAAGAAAAATTGGCCGTTAAGATTTGATGAACGAATTCATCCAGTTTAGGTTAGGTTAGGTTTGTATGTGAGTGGTCCATATCGGTCCCTCCACAGCGACCATAAGGTCTATTGTGGCTCACACCTAATGTCTATATTTCACCCAACAGCCTCCTACAGAGGTCCATAACTTTTGTGGGCGAAAGTTGATCCAGATCCTCTGGAGCAAGCTTTACCTTGCCAAAGAGCAGGTGTCTAGTCCTGTCCGCTGCCGTACAGGAACACAGCACGTGCTCTGCTGTCTCGTCATTCTCCATACACAGCCGGCACTCGGTCTCCTGACCGACCCCAATACGGTGCATGTGATGCCGCAAGCGGCAGTATCCTGTATACAGGCCGACTACTCAGTTGTTGTCTGTTCATCTCTAGAAGTTTTTTAGGCCTTGACTCAGACAGGCCATTTATGAAGGCATTAGAGTGAGCTAATCCTGGAAGATTTTGCCAATATTGGATTGTCATTCTTTCTGTCCAGGTCTTTAAGGTGCGTTTTGCTGTGCATGATGTTATCCCCAGCACCGGTTCTGGTCCGACAAAGTCTCTCTGGGCACCACTCTTGGCAAGCGCGTCGGCCACAACATTGCCATCATGGTCCAAGTGACCCAATCCATCCAAGTCATTAACATAATAAGGGTAATTCCCAAATTTGGTCCAAATCAGTGAAGTATTTTTGGGTTGGATATATATATATATATATATATATATATATATATATATATATATATATATATATATATATATAAACATTTTAGCAGACCATGGAAATGGGTTCCAGAGCCCTTAATTCGCGCTCATCTGGAGAAATTTTTCGAAAGTCTCACCATCGATACCTCTCTATTAGTGAATTTTCTTAATGAAAATTAACTAAAAAACAGCGTTTTTCAACGAAGTAGCTTTAAATACTTGAAAAAACCGTTTACATAGTTTTCAATATGCCAGACTGTATATAAGTATTATAGTTCTTTAATTAAATTGTTTGGCAGTTCCTTATATCTGGCATGCAAACCAGATATGGATTGAACTAATTGTCACACATGAGTAAACGGAGTCAATTAGGGGAAATAAATACAATATATTTACTTTAATAACGACTATGTATTTCTACAATAGTATACTATTTACAAAACAAACATTTTAAATAAATAGAAGTCAAACGATATAATAATAAAAAATAAAAAAATCACATTTTTGATATAACAATAATACGAACTGTATTTAATTCCTTATTATACAATATAATGTACAGTAAGTCCCCGCTTAACGTCTTAGTTAGGGACCTACCAATCGCGACGTTAAGTGAAACGACGCAAAACGAATCATTGGGAATGAATATAATGTACATACGCACATATGTACATATTTGTGACTGCAAAAGGATTAAGAAAAAACAGTATTCATTCACGTAGGTATTATGTACAGGGTGGCTCAAATTCATGCCTCATCATTGGGATCTCGGAAACTGTAAGAGATACAACGTCGTTAAATTATGGCAAAGTTGCGTAATTTGATGCTCAGCAAAATGCAGTTTAGAAAATTCCGAATACTTCCGGTGATAATCGGAAAAAACCAAAAACTCATAAAATCTGTTTTTTTCTGGCGTTATTTGAAAAGATATAACAAAATGAATCACACTTCATCAAGGTCACTTTCCCTCTCCTACAAGATGGCATTTTCAAATTTGAAATCCTATGTTTCGTCTTTCAGAAACCATCATCAACTCCATTTTTTCAAATACGGCCCTGGATTTTTTATTTCATATTTTGTTACCTTTGGACTACCTTAAAACAATGCCTCTTCATAACCCTTGAATTTCAAACGTTTTGATAACAAATAATGACATTTTCCGTCTTTCTTGAAAATATTTAATACGACTCTGCTTTTGAAACAAAATATTTCTTCAATAATATAATTTGATTAGGTAGGTCAAGATGAAGCCGAATTTATGATTATGAGTTAAATATTTTAAGTTCAATCCAATGCAATGCAATGACATGTCTGTTCGTTCATCTCGGTGGCTTTGATATTCAGAAATATCAAGCTTGCTTTAACTTTCAAAATAAACATTAAGAGAGCAAAAATGGTGTTTTCCAATTTCGAGAAACATATGTTTCGAATTTATTATAGCAATAACAGAAACTCGCACATTTCATGTGAATGGTATTTAGAGCAATACCCCGAGCGTCCACAACCCCATTATTCATATTTTAACAATTTGGACAGAAATGTAGGTCTCTTTGGTAGTTTTGGTAAACCTAGAAATTCGTACAGCCAACGAATGGAAGCTGAAGATGCTGTTTTAAATGCTGTAAGTATTGTTATAAAATGATGCTATTCAATCTTTTATCACTATAATATTTTGGGATAACATGTCAAAGATAATTCACCAAAATGTTTTGTTAAAGGTTACGGAAAATCCTCGTGGTTCAACACGGCAATTTGCTTCAGAACTGAGTATGACTAGAAGCCGAATTCAGAGGGTTTTCAAAAAACATAAGTATCATCCCTATAAACTTCATCTTTGCCAAGAACTAAGACTAGGAGACAGGAACAGAAGGCTTGAATTCTGCAATTGGCTTGCTGGAAAAATGCATCAAGATGATGATTTCTTAAATAAAATCATCTGGACAGATGAATGTAATTTTTCCACAAGTGGCTTTTTTAACAGAAACAATGAGCATTATTATGCAGTAGAAAATCCGTACGAAAATCGGCAAGTTCGAAGACGGAGGAAAATCATTCAATGTTTGGGTTGGAATGTATTGAACCAAAATCTTAGGGCCAATTATTTATGATGGAAACTTAAATACTGAACTGTATCTTAATTTAATCCATAATTATATATTCGATGCGCTTGAAGATGAACTGTTGAATAAGCTGTGGGGGCAACAGGATGGTGCACCACCCCATAATTGAAGGGCAGTAACCGAGTTTCTTAATCAAACATTTCCCAATCAATGGATTGGAAACCAAGGAGTGGTGCGCTGGCCTGCCAGAAGTCCTGATTTGTCCCCGCTGGATTATTTTTTATGGGGATTCTTGAAAAATCGCTTATTCAAGGATACTTTTCCGAATGATATAAACATTTTGCGCCAAAAGTTAGTGTTATAATTCACAACTCTACGAGCAAGAGAAGAAGAATCCACCGGGCTGTTACGAACAATCTGCGAAGACGTATGCGAAAATGCATAGAAGTCCAAGGGGGCTTATTCGAGCATTTACTTTAGGTTTTTTAATTTGTCCAGTTTAAAAGTTAAGTAAGCATTAAATATTTTCAAGAAATACTGAAATTGTCATTTTTTTGTTATCAAAACGTTTGAAATTCAAAAGTTGTGATGAGGCATTGTTTTGAGGTAGTCCAAAGGTAACAAAATATGAAATAAAAATCCAGGGCCGCATTTGAAAAAATTGGGTTCATAGTTTCTGAAAGACGAAATATCAGATGTCAAATTTGAAAATGCCATTTTGTAGGAGAGGAAAAGTGACCTTGATGAAGTGTGATTCATTTTGTTATATCTTTTCAAATAACGTCAGAAAAAAATAAAACAGATTTTATAAGTTTTCGGTTTTTTCCGATTATCACCGGAAATATACGGAATTTTCTAAATTTCGAAACTGCATTTTGCTGAGCATCACATTACGCAACTTTACCATAATTTATCCGACATTGTATCTCTTACAGTTTCCGAGATACCAATGATGAGGCTCGAATTTGAGCCACCCTGTACACGCCACAGTCTACATTATGTTATGTATTCCTTTCTTAGCTACTATTTTGGACTTTTTTTTAAAATAACGTTATAACAAATCAGTTTCAACGTTAACCGGTACATTTGCTTAGAAATAAACTGCGACGCTATAATGAAACAACGTTAAATGAGACGACGTTATGCGAGGACTACTACAGCAAGCATGGAACATGTCAGAAAATAAAATAAAAGTAGATACTACATATCACATATAAAAGCGTATAAACAAAATCAAATCAGCAACATACAATTAGTAGAATTCATGTATAAATAAAATATGAACAATGTCAATAATTAAAAACAATGAACAAAAGAAAATTGGAGAACATAACCAAAGTGGAAATGATTTATTAAAAATGAGTATTGTAAAAGTCACCCTCTTTATATAAAACTTTGTCATTGTCAATAAGAACTCTTGCCAGATGTATTGTAAGCCTGTGAGAAGGCAAGCTTCTAACTTCACTAAAGAGATGATTGTACAGGTGTGTACGTGTGTGTGTGTGTGTGTGTGTGCTGTCAGATTGCATTGGCTGCGGTATGATTACCATTCACCCATTTTAGATTGTACAGGCTGATTCTTTATAATGTTGCCCCACTTTAACCTTGTTATTTTAAGTGTTCCAAAAAAATTGAAAGTATGGTTATTTTTGTCCATTTCATACAGTATGTAATATTTTTGTGGATATTACATAAGATTTGACAGTAATTGATATTAACAGTGAAAAAATAAGCGCTCAATGATAAATATTTGGTTAATTGATAAGGTAATTATTTAGCGTAAAACTATAAAAATTATGATCAATTATTCAACCATCGAAGATACGATTTACTTCACTGGATGGTCCATGTCTTACTATATGATTATTTAAATCCCGTTCTCTGCTAAATGATGCGCCACAAATGTTACAATCAAACAATTTTAGTTCTGTGTGGAGTCTCTCGTGTGTTTTTAAATGTGCAGATTGTACAAATGCTTTTCCGCAACTTCTACAAACATATGGTCTAACCTGAAACAAAGCATTAGAAATAAATATATTAGTTTAAAATTAAAAAATTTCGGAACATGGTAGCGAATTTTCATTAAATGCTTAAAATTTGTATAACTCAATTTTCTATAAACCTAGAAAGTTTAATTTTGATATGGTGCAAGGCATTTACGGGGGAAATATATCAACCCAATTTCATTAAAATAACTTTGTTATTTTTTTAAGATACGAAATCTGTGCACTATTGTTTCTTCAAATGTCAAAAAAAAACATACATTCATCGAGCTGGAATCGATTGCATATCCTTCTGGTTAGGAGACAAGCGCGATGCCCCTGAGCCATTTAGGCATACGTTAACTAACATTGTACAGGGCTTTCATTCATTCCCGAACCCCACGGACCGCTTAAGTCAGGCAACCCGGCATACACGGTTGTACAACCTGAATTAATGAAATCCCTAAGTTGCCAGTGTCGTCTCATATTTCCTTTGGGGTTTTATAAAAAATATAAAAATTATAATAAGGTGAAATAGTTAATGTATTTATTATTTAGTTTTTTTAACAGCAAGTCTGTTCATGTACGGTTTACTGTTATTGATTGTTAAAAAAATAAATTAAAAACATAATAAAATATTACTTTTATTTTGTATAGATATCAAAATTTTGTAATGTACGTAAACAAATTGAGGTCTGATTATTTAAACCTCTAATTTACGGTTTTAGGAATGTGTATTGTGTAACATGTAACTATGTAACAAATATGTATCTGTTTGGGCAGATTACCGACGAACAGATTTGGTGGGGCTTCGTTCCATGCGATGTCGAATATCGTCAACAACATAACCTTAACATACCTACACTTTTAACTTACGTAAAAACCTAATGAAAATGCTTAGTTTTGATAAAAATTGTTTATTTTTATTGTCCAACAGATAGACAATTATTTGAAGAAGGTAAACACTGGTCGAACTTGGAAAATGCACAATATACATACAAAATAACCATCAAAAGGGAATTGAGCCCCAATGGACTGAACTGTCAATTGATTTAGTAACTTTAGGGTCCCGTCTAGTGGGTTTTTTTGTTACTTTTTGACTGCCAACTCATAAAATCATATTCCACTAAGAGAGAAACAGAATCCGGTCACGTGGGGTTTGGGAATTAATGAAAGCCCTGTATATTCTACACTGTTTCGGTCTTATATGACATCTTATGCTTAAGTTTAAAGATAAAAGGAACTGTTTTAGAATCATTTTCATCGAGACTTGACTTGATTTAAACTATATTATGCTCTACTTTCAGTCCAAAAACACAGCATAATATATCTATGCTGTGATAAAACTGTATTTGGGGCCGTTCATTAAGCTACAAATGTGTAACTATGATATATCTCTCTGACCTTGTCTAACATTATAGGCACCCATTCACAGGTAATTTCAGGTTATATCATAAATTATTTATTTATAATTTAGTTATAGCTCAAAATTTAACGGACCGATTAAGTTCAAATTTGGAAGAGAGGACCACTTATACAATATCTGTTATATTGCGTTTTCAAACATTTTTTGCATTTTTTTCTAAAAGTATTTGAGTGTTAAAACTGTCTAACAAACTCATCCAAGCTATTATCAAAATGATGGGAATTTCCAAATTTGGTTTCCATTGCTAAAGCATTTTTTGAGTTATCAGTTGGATACGTACAAACATATATATATATATATATATATATATATATATATATATATATATATATATATATATATATATATATATATATATATATTAGAGGTGTGCGAACCCATGTTTTGTTCGAACCGAACTATGAACGAACCCAAGCAAATATGTTGCCTCGAACTTCGAACCTCTGAAATAGTATGTCTAAGGTTCACAGTCGAACTTCGAACTTCTTAGAAATTTAAAATCGAACATCGAACTACCCAAAATTCCTCAGTGTTCATATATCATTTCCTTAAATACAAAATTTAGGAATATTGTACCATACAATATTTGATATGTGAACGATTCCAATTCTTTTTACAAAAAGGAAGAGTTCGACAAATTTGCAGGTTGATTGGGTGAAAATGCCTTCTGGTGCTGATCGTTGTGGAAATGGGTCAACGTTAAATCGAAAATACAGAAACAACAAATATTTTAAACTATTTTCGATTTATAGATTTATATATAAGCTGAATTATAAATATGTTGTTGTTTGGCATTAGCCGGGCAGTTTTAGCAAACAGATTGAGATGGGTCAAAGCGAGCATGATAGGTATAAAATAACCACTTAAAATTGGAAATGTCTCCTGATTGTGAATATTTAACTGTTTTGGCTCATAGTGAAATAAATCATGTTAAAACCAGTGTTTTCCAAAGTCAATCAGCAATTATCCTCATAAATTCTGAAAATTTACGTTACCGATCGCTTTCGAACACCGTCATCATAATGTTGTTACTGAAAAATGTGTTGGGAGGCTAGGATATATAAGAAAAATAATTATGTTATTGCTAAATGGCTCCGTCGTGTCTCAATGTGCCCACCAACTGTCAAAAATATACATGAGTGAAGTCTCCTAAAATTATACTATCCACTCAATGAAACCGATAACGAGTTTAAAGCGCCGCTACCGAGTTAACGGGGCCGCAACTACGCTGTCTTTGGCAGCATTCAATGCCTGTAAAGTTAAATTTCGAAGTATTTTTGAGCAACGAACTTCGAACTATTCTAGAAAATTACATATTTCGAACTTCGAACAAATTCAACATCGCTAGTGCGAACATATTTTCGAACCGAAGGTTCGGTTCGAGTTCGGGTTCGGTTCGTAATTTCGAAGCTTCGCACACCTCTAATATATATATATATATATATATATATATATATATATATATATATATATATATATATATATTCCTTTTAGTGAATTTTCATCAAGAAAATTCACTAATAGAGAGGTATCGATGGTAAGATTTTTGGAAACATTCTTCGAATTAGCGCATTTTCTTGATGAAAATTCACTGAAAGGAAATATGAGCAGAAAATGTGAAGAAATGGACTTTGAAAATATGCCTCTTTCACATTCAAACCAGGCATTGAAGCTTTCTTAAGAGCTGCTCACAGAAAATGTGTCTTGTGGTCTAATGCAACGAGGGTGGTTGTAGACTTTGAGAGGGGAAGGAAAACCCCCACTACCAGGGTTGGCATGTTCAAAAACATTTGTTTTAAACACCTGTTTATTAACATATTTTTTTAAACAGTTTTAAACACATGTTTTAAAACGGTTTGTTTTAAATAACTGTTTTTTGATGACTGAAAGGAGGTTTCAATTTCGCATGAGTTTTCCATGAATAATAATTTTTTAATAAATAACTTTCTTTTCAATAAATTGCTCTAATTTTATTTAAAAAATATGGTAAAGATAGCAGTAAAATAACACAAGAAGAAAGACATTTTATTTGAGTTTGAGTATTATTGATAGTAACTTAAATAAAATAAATTGAAAAAGTTAATACTATAATTGTGTATTAACAAACAAAACCCGAAACCAAGGTCCGCTTGAATTTTTATATGTTATATATATATATATATATATATATATATATATATATATATATATATATATATATATATATATATATATATATATATATATATATGTGTGTGTGAGTGTGTGTGTGTGTGTGTGTATATGTATATGTATCCATACGATAACTCAAAAAGTTATTAACTAATTTTCATGAAACTCAGCAAGAATCTTTCTTTTATTAATGGCCTGGATGAGTTTGTTAGACAGCCCTATCGGACCAGTTTTTCTATAAAAAAAAGTGGTATCTCAAAGAATAACACAGCTATTTTGATGAAATTGGTTGGTATGTTGCCCTCGTAAATATCTTACTCTGTACCAAAGATCAACTAGGTTGTAGGAAATTGAGTTATGTAAATTTGAAGCATTTAATGAAAATTTTTTTTTACTAATTTACTATTACCAATAACCTAACCAAGGCAAAGGATTTAACTTAACAATAGTACCTAACTTATTTAAAGTTTATATAATAAAAATGTCCGGGACACAGAAAGTGCTTTATGGTAGTGAATTTTCATAACAATAATATATTATAGTGATTTTGCCGTATATTAAAAGTTACAAAACATTACTTTATCAAGAGCCTCGGTGGTTCAGAGGTAAGAACGTGTGCCTCTGAACCGAAGGGTACTGGGTTCGATCACAGGGTACTCTTTTCACTTTTTCAGTACAAACTGTAACATTAACATCAACCGAGGTTCTGGCCTTGTATTTTAGCAAGTTAAATGTCTGCACGTTCCGCCCTTCGGAGGGGGCATAAAGCCGTCGGTCCCATGTCCATGCGATGTTGGGCACGTTAAAGATCCCTACCCTCATTACAGAAAGGCAGGGGTTCGGCAAAATTTCCAGGATGGTGAGGAGAAACTGCTCCCTGGCGTCGGTGATTGGCCATAGTCGCGGAAATAGGTCGGCGTTAAAGAAACAAAACATACATAAACATTTATTTATCAGGAACAGTAAAAAGTAAGGTAAAGAAAGGCAAGCAAAAACATGATCTCAAACAAAGAAATTGATAAACAGGAAATATACTCAACAAAAAATACATTAATAAACTGAACATAAAAAAATTCTTGTGGTTCATGCATTGAGGGTGATTGTATGCATGCAGAAGAAGAACCCCCAGGTCGAAGAAGGTTTCTGCCCCTTCACCCAAAAACATGGGGGGTTCTCCCTCCCGTTATGCATGCATACAACTACCTGCAAAAGCATAAAACACAAGAGAATAAGTCTTCTTCTTTATTTTACCATTGTTGCTTGGTAAACTTATTAATGCATATACCCAACTTCAAATGGCATTTCGTTTTTATTCATAGTTTTTTTGTTTTAAAACATGTTTTTTATCCCATGTATAAAAAACACGTTTAAAAAAAACGGTTTCAAATTTTAAAAACAATGTTTTGTTTAAAATATTTAAAAAAAAACATGTTTTTTGCCAACCCTGCCCACTACTAAGGAGACCCCCCCCTGGCACCAGTGAAACGCTAGCAGAAGGAAAATGCACGTTACAATATAAGTACCACTAAAAGAGAACATGTACTAGCAAATACTGTCAAGTGATCGAAAAAGGAATGGTAAATTGACACAAATTCAAAGCCAAAGAGGTAGGTCCGGCCCTTGGGTGTAAATAACCAGCCACCTTGCATTATCCTCATTACAAAAACAATGTAGGAAACCAATAATATGTAACAGATTACGAACTCGTGACAAACGCACACTTCAACCACTCTTACACTAGGTAGAAGGTGAAGAATGCAGAATTTTAGAAAGAAGGCCTTGGAACCTGATAGATGTGTAGCGTACAAAAAGGGATTTATTACTGGTGCACTGATGGTAATGTAATATAGCCCAAACTGCCAGGTCTGGACTAGGCAACAGAGGAAGT
This sequence comes from Tillus elongatus, assembly GCA_964006375.1. Taxonomy (NCBI): domain Eukaryota; kingdom Metazoa; phylum Arthropoda; class Insecta; order Coleoptera; family Cleridae; genus Tillus; species Tillus elongatus. The sequence goes on from OZ023265.1 coordinate 9,077,195, forward strand.
GTGGATTTTTCAAAAAAAAATCTTTGAATGCAAATAACTCGGCGAAAAATAGAGAACAAAAGGTAAGAATGGTGTCGACATGTATGTATGATACCAAACTTGATCTATCAGCAGTCGATTTATATAAAACTGACGAGGAGGTAAACTGCAAATTCACCCAGTATTCTTACCTTAGAATGTATTCTTTCATGACAATGAAGCTGACTAGATGTTTTGAATTTTTTATCACACTGACTACAAGCAAAAGGTCTCTCATTTGTGTGCACCCTCATGTGCAATTTCAAACGTCCCGCTCCCAAGCAAGTTTTTCCACATGCCTCACACTGTTGGACATTCTTTTGCTTCTCCAGTTCTTCTTTCTCCTTATCATATAAACCCATTTCAATTTGCTTCTTCTTTTCATGCCACTTTATATGTCTCACTAGATCATATTTATCATAGTATGCTTTGTCACATTCTGAACAGGAGAACTGCTTTTCATTTGTGTGTCTTTTAAGATGCAACTGAAGCGTACGATTAGATCTAAAGCCTTTCGAACATATGTTACATGTAAACGGTTTACCCATGTTGTGTATTTTCAGGTGTTTCTGAAGGTTGTCACGATGAGCGAAGCTCTTAAGACACAACATACATTCATGCTTTTTCTGCCCGCTATGAATAGCCAGGTGTCTAACCAGCGTGTTTTTGTGGTTATATGCCTTGTTGCATTTACTGCATTTAAAATGCTTATAACCTTTATGGGAGCACAAGTGTTTGAGGATCTCGCCTTTGTAATTGAATGTTTTGCCACATAAATGACATGGATAGTTTGGCTTTTTCATTGAGATATTGTGTTTCTTCCGCAAATGCAGAAAAAGTGCACGTTTGGTAACAAATCTAGAGGAACAGTTGTTACAATGGATGATTTTTAAGCTATGTTTTTGGCTGATATGGAACATGAGCGACCGTTTTGTAGTAAAATTTCTCCCACATTTTTCACAATGGTTTTTTATATCACTTTTGTCTTGTATAATGTCTTTAATGTTTTCTGGTTCATCTTCTTCAGAAGATAAGGAACTGCTATCGTTACACTCTGCATCAGGTTCTTTTCTATTGTAGTCTTCAGAGGTCAAGTATTGGTAGGTGCTTTCACATTTCTTTTTGAAACCAACAGAAATAGCTAATTCTTGTTGACAGGTGCCACATATAAGTTGAGGGAGACCATCGTCCTTCTTTACCTAAGAGAAAAAATAAATAATTTGAGATTCTTGTAATAACTAAGTAGTATAATAACAATTATTTACCTGTACAGAGGCAATAAAGGTTATGTTGTCAGCTAAATTTTCATTTTCGCTAAAAATTCCACTCAAATTATTGTTACTCAAACATAATCTACAGACATCCATTTTTTGGAAACTTAAAAATGTTGCTGTTACATACGGTTTCTGTTATTTTGAAAATTTTAAAAAGAATATAATTACGATTTGTTTATTTTTAATTTTATCCATATTTCGGTTTTGACGTAACATTTGACAACCATTGACATTGACATTTACCTTTTCTTCTTTACGAGACAAACTAATATAATTTATAAATCTATGCAAATGCATTAATAAATTTTCTGGCCTTTCTGGAAAACGAGTTATGGTAAAGGGTAAAGTAAAGTTCATACACTTGCGAATTGCGAAGGCGAATTGCAAAAAGCGTATTGCCAAATCGCTGTGAAACGTATCCCTATTGATTTATTGTAAATAATATGGTAATATTATTTAAAACAGACCAAATAGAAATTAGTTTCGCAATTCGCATTTCTCTCTAGCTTAAGTAAAATACAATTTGGAGAACCCAATTCGTCACAATACAGTTTTTAGACCTGCGATCTTTTCGCTAACAAAGTTAGCGTTATCAGAGGGATGAGGAGATGAGATAGGGATGAAAATAAGTTTATTCGTCCCTCTGGAAAAGAAATCCAACCTTTTTGCACTCAATTTGTTTCTTAGATGCATGTACTTTCCAGCTGGTTGACCAGGTTAACCGCCATAATTGTCGCTGCTGGAGTGATGGAAATCGAAGAATTTTTTGCGAAACTCATACGCAGCATCCGGGGAAATTATATGTTTAGGCGGGCGTACTGGGAGAACATCTCATAGGGCATCTTTTCTTACCGGGAAATCTGGATGGAAACATGTATCTGGATCTATTGAAAAGGCATATCTACCCGACAATTGTGGAAGTATCGGAAAATAGCACTGCTCTGGCAGACGAGGTTAGTGGTTTCAACAGGATGGTGCTCTACCACATTATCCGCAGCCGCTGTGCGTGAATTTCTTAATCAGCACTTTCCATCACTGGATAGGACGCAGAGATTCAATTGACCAGCCTCTTAGGTCGCCACATTTAACATCCTTAGACTTTTTCTATGGGTACACTTTAAGTCAAAAATTCATGCAACAGGACCAAACTCACTTGAGAAGCATCAGCGGCGAATTGTTGAAGAATGGCGTCAGATAACGCCCGAAATGCTTAAAAATGTTCGTTGGGAATTGGAGCAAATATTGTATTATTGTATGGTAGTGGGGGGGGGGGGGGGGTTAGAGGCGGTGCCGGTGTTAATTTGAACATTTAATTAAATAGCATTCCTTTATTCATTGACTTTTTGTCTTACTTTTAGTTCATTTTTATTAAAAAAAAATTCACTAATAGAGAGGTATCGATGGTGAGACTTTGCAAATTTTTTTTCAAATGAGCGTGAACTAGGACCTCTAGAACCCATATCCGGGGTTAGTTTCAATTGTTATATGTATATATATATATATATATATATATATATATATATATATATATATATATATATATATATATATATATATATATATATCTGCACGAGAACTCAAAAAGTTATTAACCGATTTTGATGAAGTTTGGTGAATATCTTTCCTTGTAAAAGACCTTACGACATACCAAAATTTGACTTCATAGGTTTATAGAAAATTGAGTTATTCAAATTTGAAGCATTTAATGAAAATTCAATACCATAACGCACTTGCTGCGTCCCGAACCTATTTAAATTCATGATTTTATTGCCACATCCAAACCAAAATTTAAAAAGTCGCATGTTGTCGGAGCAGAATTGAGAAAGCTCTAAAATGATGTGTCACTCAACATAGGCTGCCATTTAAAATTTAAGGGTACTTTACGCACCTGCCTAAGGGGTGGGTTCCGAGACACCCAAACTTACGCCATTATGTAAGTCGACATGTCTGGGTTTTCTTTCTTTTATTTAATTCAATTCCGATATTTCTCAGGTGGAGAGTTTTAATTGGCACCCCTGGATGCGCGCGCGCCTGCGTTTGTGTGTGTGCGTGTGTACAGCATGGTTTGCAAAGCTTCTACACCACATAGAGACCAACAATTTTTTTTAAGGCTAAGTTTGTTGGCCAGTTCTGAGGGTCGCGTTTTTTCATAGAAACTTGTAAATTTTCTTTTTTAAAATGCCTTGTCTTTGAAACTTTGTTGGCATTTCTGTGGATCGAAATCTCAATTGGTACCAACATGTCACATCAATTGCAGAAGTGGCTGCTAAGAAATTAGGTTTCCTCTTCCGGGCTCGCAAATACTTTTCACCAGCTAATTTCTATACCTTATATACTTCACAAATAAGACTAAACCTCGAATAATGCTCCCACATCTGGGGTGCCGCTGCCGCTTCTACACTCGCTATCCTGGACTCCATTCAAAATAGAGCTATACGTCTCATCGGTGACCCTACCCTCACCCAAAGGCTGCCATCCCTTGCCCACCGACGTGCCGTTGGTGACCTCTCTCTCTTTTATAGATGTCTGCACGGGCACAGAGGAGCGTTCCTCCATAGTTTCCCCACCTGCTGCCCCCAACAGATCTACCAGGGGAACAGAGCGAATGCACCCTTTTACTGTCCAGGTCACCAGACTTAGAACATCTTGTTATTCCCGCTCTTTTGTCCCGAGGACTTCCAAGTTGTGGAATTCCTTGCCGGCACATGTTTTTCCTTCTCCTCCGAACCTCCAATAACCTTCAATTCAAGAATTAACAAGTTGCTTCTTTCCTCCTTGTCGACAGCCACGACACGATAGTATTTAGGCTGCAAGCCTTCGTGGTGTGTTATTGAAATATAAAAAAAAAACTTGTCAATTTATTTTTACGAAATTTAACTCATATACTGTCATCAAGTACAGATGCTATATTACAAAATTCAGTTTTGCTAAATAATTGTAAGCCAAGTTTTTCCGGAATTAAATTTAACAGAACTTACTTCTTTTTTTTTAAACAGCCTCGGTGGTTCAGTGGTAAGAACGTGTGCCTCTGAAGCGAAGGGTACTCGGTTCGATCCCAGGGTACCCTTTTCACTTCTCCAGTACATACTGTACAATTAACATCAACCGAGATTGTGGCATTGTATTTGAGCAAGTTGAATGTCTGCACGTTCCGCCCCTTGGAGGGGGTGTAAAGCCCTCGGTCCCGTGTCTATGCAATGTTTGGTCCTACTCACCTTACAGAAGGGCGAGGGGGATCGGTGATTGGCCATAGTCGCATAAATGGGTCGACGTTAAAGAAATAAAAAAACACACATACACACACTTTAAAAAAATGTGTTGTGGATAGAATAAACAATGATGGATATGTTAAATGATTAAATCGTTGACGTTAGTGTTTCTAATAAATAGAATGTCAGATGTGTGACATGTTTATGGTTTGTGTGTTTGTTTTTGTTAAAATTTTCACAAAAGTCGCTAGATGAATCAAGTCTTTACTAAACGCAAAATGGACACACAAATAATAGCAACCATATTTTCAAGGTTACACTATATTTTTACTGGTCTGTATTTTAAGTGAAACGTAAAAATAAAAGTATAACAATTAAACATTTTAATTAATAAGAAACATGTGCAGAAAAAAATAGCTACGTTAAAAAAACCAAAAGAATAATATATACAAATACATCAATTTAAATAGATATATTGTCATTTATTGATGTTCACCTTGATTTTAGATGCTGTTTGTTTCGTTACTTAATTATTAGTCAATTAAAGGCATTAATTAAAATGCTTAAATTTACATCTTCCGTTGCACTGATTTTTTTGTACAAAGCTAAACCTAATATCACATACGAGTATATTCATGCAAATCAAAACAGGTTAGAAACGTGATCTGGCGTCTAAACAAAAGATAATGTTAATAAAAGGTAAGTAAATGTCCTTGTACATTTTCGACATACCTATTACTTTTACCGACACCCAGAATATATACCCGGAAAAAGCATTTCACAATACAGATTAAAAAGTCTGGACGCAGCGAGTGCGTTATGGTAGTGAATTTTCATTAAAAAATTGTTTAGTAGCAAATTTGTCTTTTTACTATATTCTACTATATAATAGAAACAATGTACCATATTTCATCAAATTAGCTTTTCGACAAAACGCTCAAAAAGTTTTTTGCATATGGAAATTTACAACGAATTTTTTCACGAAAATCCGAAATTATTTTTAAAAAAATAACTTATTAAACATTTATTATTATGCCCTTTCCTTCTGAAACAAAAAATACAGGCTGTTCTATTTGAAACAATTGAGTTAGGAAAGTTTTTTTTATTTTTAATTCAGTCACTATTTGAGAGCACCCTTATACGGCATCACAATTTTTTGATGAAATCATATAAACGAAAACTTCTCTGAATGCGTTATTTGCATGGGACTCCGATTTCTATTGGTAAAAACGCCGTATCACAATTATTGATAGATATATAGATATATAGATAGATGGATATATATTTATTGTACCAAAGCTGTTACAAAAACAGATGTACTCGCCAATAAAAATACAAAACACATATACAGAAATGACCAAAACAATACATAACAAAAACAAACAAAGTATGTACAAAATAGGAAACACAAGTATGAAAAGCAGGGTAATAACAGGCATCTTAACAAGTTAAAACATAAGTCAGTAGTTTAAAAATATAGCAGATGCACCTTCCAAATCTTGAGACACAATTGCAAACGACACTACCACTTAAAAGATAAATATTCCTTAGCCGAATAAAAACAATTTCTTAATAAAAATTCCTTAAGTTGGCGTTTGAAATGGGTAACATTAACTATCTGTCTAATGATGATATAGGCAAGTGATGATACAAACGGGCAGCAGCATAGTAAGGTGACCGCTCATAGCCAGCTGTGTGGTGGCTACTTATCTCAATGGTGAGTCTATTTCTCGTGCCATAAGCACATAGGTCCACATTAAATTTAAAACAGCGAGGATATAGTCTCACAAACACAATAGCCTTGTAGATGTAGACGCAAGGAACAGTCAAGATGAAGTGTTGTCGAAAATAAGGCCGACAGCTACCCTTCAGCTGAATACCAAACATAAGTATGACCATTCTCTTCTGTGCAACAAATAGCCGCTTAATTTCAGTAGCACAACCCCAAGCAACAGTGTTGTAAGATAGTGCGGAATAAACAAGTGCATAGTACACAGACATTAACACATGCTGATCCAACACATCCCTTAATCTTCCCAATGCAAAAAAGATGAATTGATACTGTCACAAACCGAGTCTACCTGAAGGTTTCACGAAAGGTTATCCTGTATAACGGAGCCCAACTAAGCCACAGACTCAGAAAAGCGAAGACCCATGGCCTCAATTGAATTACCAAAAGCATCCGAAAGAACCCTTCTCCTAGCAAAATGGACAAGAACCGCTTTGTTCATGTTAATCATAAGGATATTTTTATGATACCAGTCTCTAAAGCCAGCAACAATTTTATTAGTCACCTCAAGAAGCCTACCAGAGGAAGTCGCTGAGACCACCAATGCAACATCGTCGGCGTACATTGTCACGTCGCAGTCGGCGATATGGGACGGAAGGTCATTAACGTACGTCAGAAACATTAGCGCCCCAGGACTGATCCCTGCGGAACTCCACGCTCCAGAGGATATTCAGATGACAAAAACGTGAAAAGTTGCAAAACAATTGAAATAACTCCAAAACAAGCTTGCATCACTATTCGACCGAAAAAGTAAAAATGCAATAATATAAGGGCTGTTCGATTAAAAAAAAAAAGAAAATTTGTATCGTCAACGACTTATGGGCCACCTGTGATTGTCTAAATAATTTTTATAAGATGCAGCCCAAGATACTCTATAATTAACATATACAATTGTTTCTCGTATCTTGTATAATAACAGTAATAGTGAGCTTTACCGTAGAAATGCGTCAACTGTATATATGCATATATGTATATAACAGATAAAAACTGAAATTACCCCAGATATGGGTCCTGGGGTACCTTGTTTGCACTGATTTGAAAATATATTTTAAAATTCAAAAGTCGCGGTCTCCTCAAAAGTCGCGGTCTCCTCAAAAGCCGCGGTCTCCTCTTCAACGAATTTATTCTACGAAAATCTGCTAAAAATTATAGACAATTAAACCATAAACTCTATAACCAAAACTAAATGCATCAGAGAGGGTCTATTTGAAATGCATTTTCTGGAAATAGTTTAGTAAAATGAAGGACAATGACGGTTGAATCTGAAACTTAAGGACTTGTCAAAGACACTTCTTGCGACATTTTCTCTACATAGCCCGTATTCGCTTTAGGTTTTTTGCTTGAAAGTTGCCAATTTTGACGTTTTAAATCGCGACTTTGACGTTTTAAAGGAAAAGTAATCAAATTTTCAAAGTATTTTTTCTGTCATTTCTTGACGTTTCTGCGCCAAAAAACTTAGTCTTTGTCTGCAATATACAATAGATTTTGTTATCCACACAAAATATTTTGCTTTTGTGCGTTTGTCCACTCATCAGTGGCATCCAAATTTTTTTTTAAAAGCCTATAGCTGTTTAAAGAAAATAAATTTGGAGTTTTCCTCATAGCGTCAAAGTCGCGATTTGAAACGTCAAAATTGGCAATGTTTAGGCAAAGAACGTGAAACAAATACGGATTTTGAAAAGGAAATGTTGCAAGAAGAGTGTTGTGCGAACCCTTAAGTTTAAGCTTCAATCGTCATTGCCCTTCATTTTGCTAAAATATTTACAGAAAATTCATTTCAAATAGACCTTTTCTCTGATGCTTTGGCTGTCGGTTTAGTCAAGTTGATGCTTTCGCTGTAGGTTTAGTTAAGTTTATGGTTTAACGGTCTATAATTTTTAGCAAATTTTCGTAGAAAAAAATGTTAATGAGGAGATCGCGAATTTAAAAAATTTTCTTCAAATGAGAGCAAATTAGGCTCCCTAGAACCCATATCCGGGTTTAGTTTAAGTGTTATCTGTTTACATATATATATATATATATATATATATATATATATATATATATATATATATATATATATATATATATATATATATATATATATATATATATATATATATATATATATATATATATATATATATATATATATATATATATAGAGAGAGAGAGAGAGAGAGAGAGAGAGAGAGAGAAGGTGACGCATTTCTGCGGCAATGCTCAATATACTTGTTATTATACAGGATACGAGAAAAAGCTGTATAAGTTAAAAATAGGGTGTCTTGAGCTACATCTTATAAAATTATTTTGACAATAAGTCGTTGGTGATACCTAAAATTTTTTTTCGAACACCCTTATATTATTTCATTTTTGCATTTTTTATCGAAATATGATACATGTTTGTAAGAAAAAAATATCGAGGCGCAGTAAGCGCGTTTTGGGAGAGAATTTTCATTAAATGCTTCAATTTTCAATAACTCAACTTGCTTATAACCTAAGGTATATTGGCTAGGTTTTGTCCAGTTTGGTCGGAAACGTTTTGAGTTTGTTTTCGGAAAATGTTTGTACATCTTCAAACAATACGTTATCTTGATAAAATATGGTGTATTGTTTCTACTATATAGGTTATACAGGTAACCACATTAAGGTCTGCTTGCATTATATATACATATTTTTTTTAGTGAATTTTCGTAGAAAAAATTCACTAATGGGAAGATCTCGACTTTTGAATTTTGAAAACAATTTTGCAAATGAGCGCGAACTAGGACCCCTAGAACCCATATCCGGGGTCAGTTTCAATTTTTATATGTTTATATATATATATATATATATATATATATATATATATATATATATATATATATATATATATATATATATATATATATATATATCACACCAATAACTCAAAAAATTATTGGCCGATTTTGATAAAATTTGGCATGTACCTTTCTTTTGTAAATGGCTTGGATAAGTTCGTTAGTCAGAAAAATCGGAGGAGGTTTTCCGGGAAAATTTTGAGTTTTCTTTCGAAAAAAATTCTTATCTCAAAAAGTAATAAGCCGATTTAAATAAAATTTGGCATGTACCTTTCTTTTGTAAATGGCTTTGACAAGTTTGTTAGTCAAGAAAATCGGATGAGGTTTTCTGGGAAAATTTTAAGGTTTCATTCGAAAAAAATTTTTTATCTCAATGAATAATTGGCCGATTTTTATAAAATTTAGCATGTACCTTCCTTTTGTAAATGGCTTTGACAAGTTTGTTAATCAGAAAAATCTGACGAGGTTTTCTGGAAAAATTTTGAGTTTTCATTTAAAAAAAAATTTATCTTAAAAAATAAAAAATCTATGATAACCAAATTTGGTAGGTAGGTTTACTATATTAAAAGTAAACTATACACCCAAATTTAGATTTCTATGTTACAAGAAAAAAAAGTTATAATAAAATATTTTGTGGCAGAACATTTCTATGAAAATTCACTACCATAACGCACTTGCTGCGTCCAGGCTTTTTTTATTTCAACAATACACCACGAGGGCTCACAGCCTAAATACTATCGTACCGTGGGTGTCGACAAGGAGGAAAGAGGCAACTTGCTAATTCTGGACTTGAAGGTGTGGAGGTTCGGCGGAGAGGGAAAACATGTGCCGGCAAGAAATTCTACAACTTGGAAGTCCTCGGGACAAAAGAGCGGGCATAACATGATGTTCTATGTCTGGTGACCTGGACAGTAAAAGGGTGCATTCGCTCTTTTCCCCTGGTAGGTCTGTTGGGGCAGCAGGTGGAGGGACTATAGAAAAAAGCTCCTCTGAGCAGTGCCCGTGCAGATGTCTATAAAAGAGAGAGAGAGAGAGAGAGAGAGATAGAGAGGGAGAGAGAGAGGGAGAGAGAGAGGTCACCAACGGCACGTCGGTGGGCAAGGGATGGCAGCCTTTGGGTGAGGGTAGGGTCACCGATGAGACGTATAGCTCTCTTCTGAATGGAGTCCAGGAAAGCGAATGTAGAAGCGGGAGCGGCACCCCAGATGTGGGAGCAGTATTTGAAGTTTGGCCTTATTTGTGAAGTATATAAGGTATAGAGATTACCTAGTGAAAAGTATTTGCGAGCCCGGAAGAGGAAACCTAATTTCTTAGCAGCCGCTTCTGCAATTGATGTGACATGTTGGTGCCAATTGAGATTTCGATCCACAGAAATACCAACAAGTGAGGACTCATTACTTTGAATAACTTGGTTGTTCATTGTGATGGGTCTAGGGCTGGTGTATTTCTTATGAGATAGAAAGCAAGGTTTCCCAGTCTAATATTTTTTGGAGATCCACAGAGACAGAACTCTCCATGAATCTGCGATCCTCATCGAATTGGGGTAAATAGACAGGCTTAGAATATTGTATATTTGAGTGGATGGTGTTGTCATACGCGTAACTGTGAAATGCGTTGGATGTGCTAGAGAGGAGGTCATTGATATGGAGAAGAAACAAAGTAGGGGCTAAAGCTGAACCTTGAGGGGCTGCATTAATTGGATACAGTTTAGAGGAATGGTCATCCACGACAACAGAGATTTGCTATTAAAAACATTTTTATGAAAATTCACTTCCATAACGCACTTGCTGCGTCCAGACTTTTTTTAGCTTCGAGTTATATTAGTGCAATACACCTCCTTGACTTCATGATAATTCTTTACCACTACAATTTACACTCAAATGACAGTCAAAAAAATAAATGTGTATTATTATTCCACTTTCGTGACGGACTTCCTTATTTCTCAAATAATTATGAAACGTTTTAAGTGTAATCAAGTTAATTATATTTCATACAGGCGGATAATTTGCTATAATTCACGATACTCGATTACCTTTTGTGGCTGGTTCCGAAAGGCTTCACGAACATTGTTGTTGATTTATCACTTAACGAAGAAACAATACTTTTTAGTGTGTAAGTTTTTTTGTTTGCTAAAAACCCCCGTCCAAGATATTTAGACTCGCCTTCTGAATATTAATGATACGCTGATTAGCAACGATAAATTCGCCTTCAAGATAGCATTAATCTTGTCATACGAGATTTTTAAGCATACCTACGTATAAAAGAGTTTACTCCATATAGATATATTTCACATTCTGTCATTTGATACAAGTTTCACGATATCTAAATATTCATCATGTGTTTATTACCATTGAAGAACTTGCTCGTTTTTTGTGTGTTTTTGTGTCTAGGTTATTCCAAAAAATTCCGTAAGTAACATTTGAATCATCATCAATTTCGTAATATTAATAAGAAGTAGATAAATATCAAGCCTAGAATTAATTTTACACAACTAGTACCAAATTTTGGAACGCAGAAAGTGCGTTACAGTAGTGAATTTTAATAAGAATTGTACACTCTTATTATACGCCATATTACTAAAATTAATACTTTAAACTTACACAGACCTTGAAGATCGATTTTAAAGGTACCAATACGAGCTCATTTGAAGAATTCTTTAGAAAGTGTTACCATCGATATTCCTCTAATATCAAAAGCTCTTGTGTTCTAGCACAAAATTAGAAAATTAAAATTTTATATATCGATCGTATGTACTTTAAGTTTCATTAAAAACTTGTATTACAAATTTATTTAAAGTTCCAAAAGCTCTCCACAAGAAAACTTAATTCATATTTAGAGAATGAAAGTATCTGTCAAATTATAAACGCGGCAGTTATTTTTCCTTATTAATCACCCGGATGATTTCGTTTTAGTCAACCTAATCGAACCGGTTTTTCCAACAACAAAAAAAGTTTTTTTAAAAACAACTTCTACACTAGTGAATTTTCTTCATAAAAATTCAATAATATCGACACTAACAAAATATCTGCTGAAAATTATAATTTTACACTCAAAGCTGATAAAGTTATAAAGGCGTTTTAAACAAAATGACATCTTGTTCCAAACGTATGAAATCTGTACACTATTGTTTCTATCAAATATTAAAGTGAAACAAAACAAAACGCTAGATGCACAAAGCGGGATCCGAACCCGGGCCGTCTGCGTCTTAAGCGAGTAGTCAATTGAAGGACTTATTGTAATAACGCGATATGCCACAAGTAAAAAAAAGTTCGGGACGCAGAAAGTGCGTTATGGTAGTGAATTTTTATTAAATGCTTCAAACTTGGATAACTCAATCTTCCCTAAACTTAGAAAGTTGAATTTTGACATGTAGTAAGGCCTCTCGCAGGGCAACATATCCGTTAAATGTCATTAAAATAGCTTTGTAATTTTCGGAGAAAATTTTTTTTTCCAAAGAAAACCCAAAATTTGAAAAACTTAATTTTACATAAATTTGAATTTTGGTATGTGGTAAGGCCTTTCCCATTACAACCTATCCACCACATTTCATTAAAATAGCTTGGTCATTTTCGGAGAAAAAAATTTGTTTCGAAAGAAAACTAAAAATTTTCCCAGAAAATCTTATCCGATTTTCGTGGCTAACGAACTCATCCAAGCCATTAATAAAAGAAAGGCACTTGTCGAGTTTCATTGAAATCGGTTAACTATATTTTGATTTGGATTTATATATATATATATATATATATATATATATATATATATATATATATATATATATATATATATATATATATATATATATATATATATATATATATATATATATATATATATATATATATATATATATATAATCAATCTCAATTCACAGTTACGCGGACGACAGCACCCTCCACTCAAATATACAATATTCTAAGCCCGCCTCTTTAGCCCAATTAGATGATGATCGCAGATTCATGCAGGGTTCTGTCTCTGTGGATCTCCAAAAAATATTGGACTGGGGATGTAGAAATATTGTACAATTCAACTCCAACTAATCTCAGTCTTGCCTTTTATCTCATAAGAGATACACCAGCCCTAGACCCATCACCATTAACAACCAAGTTATTCAAAGTAATGAGTCCTTTTCACTTGTTGGCATTTCTGTGGACCGAAATCTCAATTGGCACCAACATGTCACATTAATTGCAGAAGCGCCTGCTAAGAAATTAGGTTTCCTCTTCCGGGCTTGCAAATACTTTTCACCAGCTAATCTCTATACCTTATATACTTCACAAATCAGGCCAAACCTCGAATACTGCTCCCACATCTGGGGTGCCGCTGACGCTTATACGCTCGCTATCCTGGACTCCATTTATAAGAGAGCTATACGTCTTATGCGTGACCCTACCCTCACCCAAAGGCTGCCATCCCTTGCCCACCGACGTGCCGTTGGTGACCTGTCTCTATTTTACAGATATATGCAGGGGCACTGCTCGGAGGAGCTTTTTCCCATAGTTCCTCCACCAACTGTCCCCAACAGATCTACCAGGTCAACAGAGCGACCGCACCCTTTTACTGTCCAGGTCACCAGGCATAGAACATCTTGTTATGCCCGCTCTTTTGTCCAGTTGCATCTTTCCTCCTTGTCGACACCCACGGCACGATAGTATTTAGGCTGTGAGCCCTCACGGTGTGTTGGTGTAATAAAAAATGAAATAAAAAAAACCCACCTTGGCCTTCTTCGGCGCCGATTCGCACGGAGAAACCCACTGTTTTGACTGCTGCTTGGTCTGTTGTGTGTTGTGGTGAATCCATGTTTTGTCCACGGTTAGGAAACGGCGCAAAAACTCGTTCATATTGCGGTTGAACAACGCAGAAGTTGTCACACGATTGCGTTTGTGATCGATTGTGAGTAAAAGCGGCACCCATCTTGCGGATAGCTTTCTTATACCCAAGTCATCATGCAAAATCGAAACCACTGAGCCATGTGATATGCCTATGGCTTACACAATCTCCCGCACTTTCAATCTCCGATCGGCCAACATCATGTCATGAATTTTTTCAATTGTTTCGGGTGTAGCGACCTCCACTGGGTGTCCAGAACGTTCGGCGTCATTTGTGCTTGTACGGCCGCAACGAAATTCAGTAAACCACTTTTTTAACCATGGAAATTAATGGTGCAGAGTCCTCATAGTATTTATCAAGATTAGCCTTGGTTTGAATGATGTTTTTTTTCCGCAAAAAAATAATGTTTGATGAGCACACGAAATACATTTTTTTTCCTTTTCCTTATAACTCAAGACGTTGTCTGCTTTCAATGGCTATCTAACACAAACAAAATGACGCAGCTTGTTCAAAATTTGACAGGAGTCAACTAACAGATGCTTGTTGACAGGAGCAGTGTTGGGCTTCCTGCGAGGAGGCCGGAAATTGAAAAAGTCACGGACTTATTGACCCGCCCTCGTGCATATATATATATATATATATATATATATATATATATATATATATATATATATATATATATATATATATATATATATATATATATAATATTATTAGACTATTTACCTGCATCCCTTGACTCAGCTATGAGTCAACAATAATAAATTTGATACAATTGAGCGTTTAGTGTCAAAAGCATGCGGTTTGATTGATATCTTATTTTCTATATTAATATATAAGTACATACAGGAAGGCTAATATATAGCTGACTAATTTGTCTCCTAAATATTTTTAAAATAAATCAAAATACGCCCATTTTTTTCATGTTAATATTTTATCGATGTTCGAAATTTTATATGTAAAATAATATCAGAGAAATGTCCGCCTCTGGAAGTCGTACAAAACTGAGCCCTCTTAATGACATTATTTATCACTTTTTGGTAGGTTTCGGGATAAACATTTTAAATAGCTTCTCGAATATTATTCATCAGCGATTATAGAGTGTTGGTTTGCTGGCATAAACCTTATTTTTTAGAAATTCCCATAGAAAGAAGTCTGGAGCCGTTAAATCTGGTGACCTTGTGATCCAGATGACATCACCAAATGAAGAGATTAAACGCTCTGAAAACATTCTTTGCAAAAGAATCATTGTTTCCCTAGCTGTATGACAAGTTGTCCCCTCCTGCCGAAACCACGTGTTTTGCAGTTTAAGTTGTTGAATTTGAGCAGGTACAAAGTTTGCACCATATCGCGGTAATAGCGCTCGCCAGTGACACTAAGAGAATTACCTGCAGTGTCTTCAAAAAAGGAAAGTCCGTTGATACCTCCACACCAAACACCGCACCAAACTGTGACCCAGTGGGGATGAAGTCGTCGTTGAGCGATGATACGAGGGTTTTCTAATGCCCAGATACAACAATTCTACTTGTTAACAAATCCGTTCATGTCGAAGTGGGCTTCATCATCCATTATGATTTTTCTGCAAAAATTGTTCTCTTGGTTTTTAAGCTGGAGTATTGCGTACCTGTACTATCGGCGACTTTCGTGGTCTCTAGACAGCAGCTCTTGGGTTAACTGAATTTTGTATGGTCGCAGACTCGGGGCAGCTTACACACATATATAAATAAAGGTCACAGAAGCCGGCTATTTACTTTCGAGTGAAAAAAACGACTGTCTAAATACGAGATTTGAACCGGCGACCTCACACATCTAATTCTTAAGCTTATTAGCTTCACTAACTCAACTATTCAGCCTACTAAATGATCATATTATTATTATTAACAGTATTTCTCTTTTTCAGCGCCATATATAACAGTATGCCAGAGGAACGACCCAGAATTAAACGCTTGCGTGAGAACTCAGGTGCACAGGCTTCAGCCTCACCTCAGCGAAGGTGTTACTGAACTACTAATACCATCTATGGACCCACTTGTGATTCCAAAGATTACCCTTGATAGTGGTCCCTCATTCAAGGCCATTTTTACAAACATACAATTGTACCACGCTTCAGACTTTTTGCTTGATGATATTCAAGTTGATCTCTCTAAGTTAACCTTCGTAATAAGAATCACATTCCCGAAACTAAGAATCAAGTCAGATTACCAAATTGATGGAAGAATTCTTATATTGCAACTGAAAGGAAGTGGACCGTCCGATGGAAATTATAGTAAGTATTTATACGTATGATAATATTATGACCTCATTTCGTGACATATTCATTTAGAGTTTCTTTTAAAAAGTAAATTCGTTTTAGTTGACAACCACATATGTAGTTGTCAACTCAAACAAATTTTGGATTGTACTTATTGAGAAATCAGCGCTAAAGGTGTTTAACATCTATGCTTGTATGTCGTGTACTCGAATACAACACTTTAGGTGTGTTTTTATTCTTGGAAGAAAAAAAATCACATGGCGCAAGATCAAGGGATTGGGAGGGTACTAATCTTCATTAAGGCAAAAAACTGTTTTAATTTAGCAATCTGCATAAGAGCTGTCATAATCTAATATAGTCAGTTGTTTAAAGTTTTGGCCCTTCCATTAAGTTTCTTTTGCTAAATTAACTTACAGCTTCTAAAGGAAATAGTGTTGATTAATTTAATTGCTTGGAAGCTGCTATATTAACAAAATACCCCAAAATTGTTGTACTAATACATTTTACGCTTATCTGTTTGGCATAGCGTGGCACTTTACATCAATTCCAAAATAAAATGTATGTAAAACTACTCAAAAAAATGTTGAATAGGAAAGTTTAGTATTGCTCCAATAGAATTAATATCGAAAAAGTAAATATAGGATCCATTTACAATTCCCACAAATCGTTTAAAATGCCAATCACCCGAAAAGCTTAAGGTATGGACAGGCATTTTGAAAGACCAAGTGCTAGGGACATTTTTCTTTGAAGAAAATCTTACAGGTGGAGCATACCTGAATTTTTTGCATTTAGACCTTCTACCAGCTTTAGTTATACACTCTATTCTGACTAAAATAATCCCGATTTACCCAGTCTAGAAATTTGGCTACAACAAGGTGGTGCTTCAGCACATTATGCGAGAGAAGCTCGACTACCTTTATCTTACATTTTCTGGAAAATGAACTGGTCGACGAGGTCCAATTGAATGGCCAGTCAGATCACCTGATATGACTCCTCTGGACTTTTTTGTTGGGGTTATTTGAAATCCAAAGTGTTTCTAGGTCTTTCAAGTGCCGCACAAGAATGGAAATGAGAAAAATATAACCCGAAACAATACACAATGTTTAAGACGAGTTTGTTTCTAGACTTGCACGTTGTCACGTAGTTAACGGACAACACTTTCAGCACTTTCGAAAATAAATTATCCATTTATCAATCGCAGGTCATCCCCATCGTTATTGGTATTTATTCATTTAATTCCATTTGACATACATATTTTCTTTGTTGTCTTCGTCTTATGTTTTCTTATTTAACAGAATAGTACTAGTACTACTCTGCTTTAGTGCAATTGATAATAATTTAAAACTATGCTCGATAGTTACCTTTAAGGAAATAAAATCACATAATTTAGTCATTTATTCTTGGTTGATTAAACATTTTTTTCTGCGAAAAAAGTCGCTATTTTGAAAATTTTTTATTTTTTATTATTACCTTTATTACTTAAAATCATACAGCATGTTTATTCAATAAGTCTAAGACTTGTGGTGAATATTTACATAATTTTATATACATAGTTGATCCAAAACTGCTTGACAACACTCCAAATTCAACAACCTAAAAATTTTGATATTCCAAAAAATTTCTTTTCTCGTCCATTTCATTCTTCTAATGTTTCACCTGATACCTCTATTTACAATTAATACCAATCACCCCATAATATTTTTCCAACTGCAAATCTTTCTCAACTGCCCATATTTTTGCCGAAATTGTAAATTTTGTACGAGACCAAAAATGACATTTAAATTGTGATAGAATCCCGCCAAAATTTATCAGCATACTGTGCGAGATAAAATCTTTCAAATGACATCACAAGCTGTATCCTGCAATTCAAAAAAATGTCGACGACCTCATACATTTGACGGCCCTCAATGAAAAAAACAAAAGAATTAGATGAAAAAGTAGGCTAATTAAAATCTAAATTGACGTGTTCAAGCGTTTAAAAAACGTAGTTATTAGTGCTAGTGCATACTTTTTCCACACTATATATACAGAGTGTCCCAAAAGTCGTAACTCAAACGTCACACGAAGATAGGCTAGCTCAAGCCGTTTCAAAAAACCCTACATGATCTTAACAAAAAGCTTACGGTTTTCAAAATGTTGACAATTTTATGAAAAAATGAAAATTGTCAAATTTTAAGATATTCACCCCCCCCCCCCAATGCAGAAAAAACATTTCCGGAATGTGATTTTTGTGCCTGTTAATCCTCAATAATAGCGCTATTGACTGAATGTGAAATATTTTGTATTATTCAGAAAATCTGAAGAAAAAAAAATAAACATCGGACTTTTCTTCCCCAATTTTTTTAAAATTTGGAATAAACCTCCGTATGAAAAAAATGTTAGTCGAATTTACTGGCTCATAATTTCAAAAACTTCCCTGTTTTATGAAGATTCTAGAATGGTATAAAACATTATCAATATCTCTTAAAAGTAATTCACTGTCGACGATTGAAGGTACGTTTGGAAGTGAAATCGGGTAGCTAATAAATAAAAATAAACAGATTGTGACATTTACAAAAATTATTTTATTCATAACAGATGCTCTATTTGACGGCCATTCTGTCTTATACATAAACGATATCGTTTTAGGAACGATCCTCTTAGTCTTAGACTGCTTCGTGAAATTTTTTGAGCTGCTGTTTTGATTCTTTGACGTCCACCTGCCCGGGTATGTCTGATTCAAGTATTGCCTTACTGCTAAAACAGAGTGGGCTGGGCATCCATCATTTTGAAGCCACATTGTTCCCTGAAGTTTAAGTAGGTTGTCTTCCAGCAGTTCTGGCAAATTGTTTTGTAAAAACACCAAATATCTTTGGTCATTTAACGTAGGACGCTGTTCCACTGGTCCCAAAACTATTCCGGTAAAAATACCGTCCCAGAGATTTATCTTAAATTGATGCTGGGACCGATCCTCTCTGAATCCATGTGGATCTTCAATTTTCCAACTATGAAAGTTATGGAGGTTCATGTAACAAATTATTTTTACATGCTGACTCGCCACTCCATAAAACCTCATCGAAGAAATTGGGATTTTGTCTGATTTTTCTTAACATAAATTCGCAAAATTGCTTGCACCTTGCGTATTCACGCAGTTTCACAATTTGGACCGTCTGAATATGGGTCCCATACCTTTTTAAAATTCTATGATAGTAGACGTTGAGACACCAGTTCGTCTCTGTACTTTCCGCGTCGAGGTACCAGGTTCTTCGATAACAACATCCAGGACAGCATCCTCGTCTGCAGTTCCCGGTTGTCCAGTTCGATCAACACGATCGATGCCAGGCATTGTAACAGCGCTGTAGGCGTTACGAATACTTATAAACACGCTGAAATATGGATGTTGTCAGTCTGGGTAACGCTGCGCATATATATTTGGCGCTTGTCTGACGTTGTAAGCCACACCACCTCGAGTCTCCATAAATAAGATGCATGTCCGCATACTCGTGATGCGTGTAATTCACTTGATTTTCCATTCTATCAAAAATTCAGAGTAAAACAAGGTATGTTAGTGAATTAATTTACTTAGAAGTGAGCGTGTGTGTAGCAGGTACAAATTAGTAATCTTACTGGCACTGACAGAAATAATTTTTTTAAGTGTCAAAATCTGTTGGTTTTTGTTTATTAGCTACCTGATTTCACTTCCAAATTTACTTTCAATCGTCGACAGTGAATTACTTTCAGAGATACTAATAATGTTTTATACCATTTTAAAATCTCCATAAAACAGGAAAGTTTTTGAAACTATGAGCCCGTAAATTTTACTAACATTTTTTTTCAGTACGAAGGTTTATTCCAAATTGGGGAAGAAAAGTCCGATTTTTAATTTTTTTCTTCAGATTTTTTTAAATAATAACACAAAATATTTCAAACTGAGTTAACAACGCCATTACTGAGGAACAACATGCACAGAAATCACATTCCGGAAATGTTTCTTTCCGCATGTGGGACGCAAAATACCTAAATTTGACAATTTTCATTTTTTTCATAAAATTGTCAATATCTTGAAAACCGTAAACTTTTTGATAAGATAATTTAGGGTTTTTCTGAAATGGCTTGAGCCAGCCTATCTTCGTGTGACGTTTGATTTACAACTTTTGGGACAGCCTATATATATATATATATATATATATATATATATATATATATATATATATATATATATATATATATATATATGTATGTATGTATGTATGTATACAGGGTGGCGCATTGAAAACGAAACAGACCGATTTGCGTCCAGAGAATTTTTTTTAAGAACCGCTGAAACACGTCAATTTTAATATTGAGGGGGACATGTTTTGATATAAAATTTAACTTTTTCACATCAACCCCTTAGGGGTGGTGATAACAACCATTATTTTTTCAATGGGGAACATGGGTCGAGTCTTACATCATTTGAAAGCTCTTTCTTTTCTGAATTCAGCACACAAATTTTTTTGGAAGTTTTATCAACTCGTTTAAAAATTATTCACATTTGGAGTTGGAAGAACGTATTTGATTCATTGTGAGAAGAAATGCACTATTTAGTCAATTTTTTGTTGAAAAAAAAAAACTAAAACAACAAAACCAAACGTTCAAAAATGTTTATTCAGTTAAGGAAGTGTTCAAATTGTTGGCCACCAGCTTCCAAACAAAAGTACAAATTTTGTTCAAAATGAGCTCTGACATCCTGGAGCATTTGTGGAGTTATTAGACGGCATTCTTCAACAATGCGTTGTCGTAATTCTTCCGGAGACTCCGGTTCTGTTGCGTAAAATCTACTCTTTAAACAGCCCCATAGAACGAAGTCTAAAGGAGTTAAATTCGGTGATCTAGGAGGCCACTCAATAGCACCTCTACGCCAAATCCATTGTCCTGGAAACTCTCTGTTCAAAAACTTCCTAACACGTTGTGAAAAATGCGGAGGAGCTCCATCTTGTTGAAACACTAATTGATTTTCTTGATAGCGATCATCATTTTCAACAATGCCAATTAGTAGAGGGTAAACGATATCTTCTAGTAACTCCAAATACGTTTCGCCACTCAAATTGCCTCCAAGAAAAATTTGTCCGATTAAACGATCTCCAAAAATGCCAGTCCAAACATTCAATTTCTGTGGAGTTTCAGTGTGGACTTCGTGAAAATTTCTTGGATTATTATCTGCCCAATAATGACAATTAGGACGATTGACTGTAGAGTTTAATAAAAATGTACACTCGTCTGAAAAACAGATATTGAACAGAAAGTTCCCGTTATCAGCTATTCGTGCAGTCATAAATTTACAAAACTCCAGTCACTGATCAAAATCATCTTCATTCAGTTGTTGTATAAGATGAATTTTATACGGGTGAAATTTATGATGCTTCAATATTCGCTGAATAGTTCTTCTTTTGATGTTTGAAACAGTGGCCAATTTTCTAGTGCTCAAAGTTGGGTCTGCAGCAATTTGTCCTAAAACTTCAATCTCAGTAGTCTCATTTCTAACCGGAAATTCACGTTCAGATCCCGTTTTTTGTTGGCTACTGAACCACTTTGTCGAAACTTTGCAACTAGCTCCAAAATGTATTTTCTGTTAACATGTCTGTTCGGATGTCGTTCATTAAACCAAGTTGCGGTACGGTTGGCACAGTCATCGTTTTTGAAAAAAAAAGTAATTATTTCAACTCTTTCTTCTACAGAATACACCATTGTGAAATTAATTTTTGGTAGTACTATCAAATATCAAACCGACGGATAAACTGAAATAATAAACCGCATTTCTCTCATTCCGATAAGAAATGTTCTGATGGTCAATTTTTTGTTTACAAACCAACAAAACATTGACTATCAGCACTCTTTTTATCGGAATGAGTGAAATGCGTTTTTGCATCTTCAACTGTGAATAATTTTTAAACGAGTTGATAAAACTTCAAAAAAAATTAGTGTGCTGAATTCAGAAAAGAAATAGCTTTCCCTATTTAAAATATAAGGGTTGTTATCATCACCCTTAAGGGATTGATGTGAAAAAGTTGTGTTTTATGTCAAAACCTGCCCCCCTCAATATTAAAATTGATGTGTTTCGGCGTTTCTTAAAAAATATTCTCTGGGCGCAAAGCGGTCTCTTTCGTTTTCAATGCGCCACCATATATATATATATATATATATATATATATATATATATATATATATATATATATATATATATATATATATATATATATATATATATATATATACGGAATTCCAGATTAATATCTAACACCCTATTCTGTAATTTATGCGAAACAGACTAGCGCGAAATGTAGATGCCAACACCATTTAACAAAGACAAAAATGGGGAGTATTGGAGTAAAATCCTTCATAATAGTTGACATATCCAAACTTAACATCTAAGTAGTGTTAATTACCAAAAACATATTTCAAAGCAATTTGAAAATCTGATTCCTTTTTTGTTTTTTCCTTGCAGCAAATGTCCAAGGGCTCATATCAGCTCAAGGTTCCATACAGATAAAGAATGGTAAAGAACATCTTAAGGTTGAAAAACTAACAACAGATTTAAAACTGGGAAAACCTCGGCTATGGTTTGATGGAATATTCGGAGACAATACATTACTCAATGAACAAACTAACAGAGTGATAAACGATAACATCGAGGGAATCGTAGAGGAACTGAAACCAGTTCTTACACAGGCCATAGAGCAATTCACAACTGGAATAGTCAACAGGATATTCGATAAGTTCACTTACGATGAATTATTCCCCAAATAGATAATACAAAAGTTAAATCAAATTTTGTGATAATTGTATTTATTGTAATAGTTTAAATTATTGTAATCATTAAAAATAAATAAATGATATTAAATTTACGTATTTTTTTGTTCCCTCAGGGCTCGTCCGCGGCCTTGCCGCCCCGATAGCACCGCAACCCTTGGTTGATTGTGCATACCCTTAGTCTTACTCCACCCATTCCAAAATCACTGTGCCTTGAACTAGTCTGCACAGCGATTGGTAGGGTGAAGTTTTATATTGCTCTGTCTCCGGTCTAGAGTGACCGTAGATCAGTTGTCTTTTCCGGTCCAGAGCTATACACTCACACAAGATGTGCTGGGCTGATTCCTCCCCCTCGCCGCAGAGTCTGCATGCGAGGTCCCCTTCGAACCGCCCCATTTTATGCAGGTGTTTCTTGACGGCCATGTGTCCCGTCAAGAGACCTGTTGTGTTTCTGAGCTGTCCTCTGCTAAGGTTTAGCAGCTCCACAGCTCTCTTTGAACTGGGTCCGTCAATTATTGACTTCCCATGTCTGAGCCCTGGACAGTCCGCCCAGTAAAATTTACGTTTAGTTGCATTTTTAGTGAATTTTATTTTTTAAAAAATCACTAATGAAGAGATCCCGACTTTTGAATTTTGAAAAAAATTCTTCAAATGACCGCGAACTAGTCCTCCTAGAACCCATATCCAGGGTCACTTTGAATTTTATATATATATATATATATATATATATATATATATATATATATATATATATATATATATATATATATATATATATATATATATATATATATATATATATATATATAATGGGTGAACAATTTACAAAAATTTAGGTCTGTAAGTTTAAAGACAAAAAAGTTAGAGGCATTAAAGAAAAAAAATTGGGGTTTTCCTCAAAACGTAAAAAGTCGCGATTTGAAACGTCAAAAATGACAACATTTAGGCAAAGAACCTGAAAGCTGAAAGAAATACGGATTATATAAAGAGTGTTCTGCAAACCCTTAAATTTCAGCTTAAACCATAATTGCCTTTCATTTTAATAAAATAATTCCATATAATTCATTCAGACACTTTCTCTGATGCTTTAGAAGTAGTTTTAGTTAAACTTATGGTTTAACGGTCTATAATTTTTAGCTAATTTTCATAGAAAAAATTCGGTAATGAGGAGACCGCGGAATTCTGAAAAGATTTCATCAAATGAGCGCAAACTAGCCCCCCTAGAATCCATACCCGGGTTTACTTTCCGCTTACGTGTATACAGGGTGACGCATTTCTACGGCAAGGCTCAATATAATTGTTATTATGCAAGATACGAGAAAAAATTGTATACGTTATCTATAGGGTGTTTTGAGCTGCATCTTATAAAGTGATTTTGACAACCACAGGCTGGCCTATAAGTAGTTGGTGAAAGCTACTTTTTTTTTGAACATTCCTTATTGCATTTTTGCATTTTTCATCGAAATATGATGCATGTGTGTAAAAAAAATCGAGACACAGTAAGTGCGTTTTAGTAGCGAATTTTCATTAAAAGCTTCAAAATTCAATAACGCAATTTGCTATCAAGGCTCGTGAGCTAGAAAACGAATTGTCTGGAAATGTTTAAAGTTTATTTTCGGAAAATTGTTGTACTTTTTCAAACAAGTTATGTTGGTAAAATATGGTACATTGTTCCTACTATATAGGATATACCGGTGACCAAATTGATTCCTGCTTGCATTAAACAGACATATTTTTTATTAAAAACATTTAAAAAACATTTACTTCCATAACGCACTTGCTGCGTCCAGACTTTTTTTATCAAACAAACGTCTTAGGCACTACTTACTTATAATGCTTTTTGCAAAAAAATATGGACACAGAACTAGCGTTATGATAGCGAAATTTCATAAAATTCTTTTAAACTATAGTAACTTTATTTTTCGTTAACCTAGAAACTACAGTGTGTGAAACTTAATAGTGTAGCAGCATTAGCATTCTGTTGTTTTTTGCAAAATTTAAACCAAATGGGTTTCAAATAACAGGGGCGATCAAGGCCTATATTTAAGACCAGAAAATCACTTGCCATATTGAAATGCAAGGCCACCTACAATGCAAAATTTTGTGGTAAAAATCCAAAATTCATATTTTTTTCAAATAATTTTATTGGCAAAACTTGTTCTAAATCATTGAAAAACCCTAAGAGCAGTTTGATAAAATGAAAAATAGAGTTGTTAGATATGGATGTTAATTGCACTTGTTGATATTACCTGGGATGGTGATATTGAATCCATAGGTAAACACTTGATATACTTTATTATTTCACTAACTGAATAAACTATATGATACATTTAACTATAATACAATTACAACAGTACATGAGTACATAGCAGATAACTGACCGAGCGTGGATGACGTGTGTTCACTGTAGCGGTTGGTAGATAAGAGAGAGATCGCTCTGGTGTTTCTTCGTTGCTGTAGATCTTGACAGCTGGCTGTCGCAGAACATAACGTAACGTTTAACTGTCAAGAGTATTTATGCAGAAACACAGAGTAGTGTTGACGGAAACACTGCGGTCGGAACCACCGCCACATTAGACATAACTATAGTAAAAAGTATTTATTTAAGTCCTAAATTATGTTTCCATGAATTTACAGCAGAAAATGTGTCAAAAAACATTTTATATTCAACCGTTATTTGCACTAATACATAATTCAATCTATTTTTTATATAACTCTAAAAATACTTCACTGATTAGGACCAGATTTGGGAATTACCCTTATTTTGTTAATGGCTTGGATGAGCTCGTTCATCAGATTTCAAAGTCCAATTTTTCTCAACAAACAATTAAAAAAGATTTCAAATTCTTTAAGTGATTAAAACGAAAATCTACAACTTAGAAGAACATAGAAAGACGTGGTTGTGTACTAATTTTCAAGTATTTTGCTCAAAGAAAAATAAAGTTATTCGAAATTAAAATTACACTAATCCTCGGCATCATTTCATATTATGTAATGCATTATCTACAATGTTGTACACAAACAGATGACGTTACCTGTACTCTTATGCCATTTAAATAAATGGTGGATAAAAATCTAAACAATGCAAGTTACAAGTATCATTGCAAGATGTCAGAATGTAGAACATTGCGAAATGTACGACAGGGACGCCATCTCGGTGCGGAACCAGGTAGTATCTAGTTAACACAAAATGTTATAGATGGAGACTGTGTACCATCAACTAACAATTTTATAAATTGTCAGCCCTAGCCCATTTCTTTCCTAATACCGGAACAATGTTTGCTTTCAAAAGCCCAATGCAGCATGCGACTGCAAGGGGCTTGATAGCTGATTGACGTTAGATGACACCGCTGATCTTTAAGAGCAGCAAGTAGCTTACAAGCTTAACAAGCGCATTATTTCTACGCTTCGTAGCTTGGGGGCAGTATTCGAGGTTTGGTCTTATTTGTGAAGTACATAAGGTATAGAGATTAGCTGGTGAAAAGTATTTGCGAGCCCGGAAGAGGAAACCTAATTTCTTAGCAGCCGCTTCTGCAATTGATGTGAAATGTTGGTGCCAATTGAGATTTGGATCCACCAAAATGCCAACAAGTGAAAAGGACTCATTACTTTGAATAACTTGGTTGTTCATTGTGATGGGTCTAGGGCTGGTGTATCTCTAGGAGATAGGAAGCAAGACTGCGATTTGGTGGAGTTGAATTGTACAAGATTTCCGCAGTCTCATATTTTTTGGAGATCTACAGAGACAAAACCCTCCATGAGTCTGCGATCCTCATCTAATTGGGCTAAAGAGACAGGCATGGGATATTGTATATTTGAGTGGAGGGTGCTGTCATCCGCATAACTGTGAACTGGGTTGGATGTGCTAGAGAGGAGGTCATTAATGTGGTGAAGAAACAAAGTAGGGGCTAAAGCTGAACCAGGCCATAGACCGGAAGTTTATTAAGCAGCGCTGCGTGCCAGACCTGGTAGAATGCTGTGGATATGTCTAGAGCGACAATTTGGGATTCACCGTGTAGTTCCATAGACTTGCTTCAAGAATGGGTGACAAAGGAAAGGAGGTCGGAAGGTGATCTGCGCTGACTGCCTGTCGTGGATTAGAATGTGTTTTCAAGAAATTTTATTAATTCGGTGTTTATATACTTTTCCATCACTTTAGAGAGGACTGAAAGGAGAGAAATAGGCCTGTAGTTGCTAGGAAGCGCTTTGGATCCTTTCTTGGGGACGGGTTGTACTTGGACAGTTTTCCAGTTACTAAGGAATATGCCTCTATTGTAAGATGTCTGAAACAGACGAGTCAGGACAGAAGCAAGTTCTGGTGGGCATTTTTTGAGAACAATTACTGGGATCTCGTCAAGGCCAAAGGCTTTCCTGGTATTAAGAGGAGAGAGCATTTTTCGTACCTTTTTAGTTTTGAAAACGATATTCGTCATTTTATGCCTGACATTGGGGACTGTTGGTGGTTGAACATTTGGTTGAATATTAAAAAAAATTCTCGTGGTTCATGTATTCAGGGTCATTGTATGCATGCATAAGGGGAAGAAGAACCTCCAGGAGGAAGAGGGTTTAAAAACACGGGAGTTCTCCTTCCCCTTGTGCATGCATAAAATTACCTTCAAAGCATAAAGCACACGAAAAAATTCTTGGGAGCAACCCCCCAAGAAATTTACTAGACCTGGGTATAGTAGACAGGGTTTAAAAGAAGTATTGCTGCAAGTATAGGAACCTCAGTGGTTCAGGGGTAAGAACGTGTGCCTCTGAACCGAAGGGTACTGGGTTCGATCCCAGGTTACTCCTTTCACTTTTTCAGTACAAACTGTAACATTAACATCAACCGAGGTTCTGGCATTGCATTTGAGCAAGTTGAATGTCTGCACGTTCCGCCCTTCGGAGGGGGCGTAAAGCCGTCGGTCCCGTGTCCATGCGATGTTGGGCACGTTAAAGATCCCTACCCTCTTTACAGAAAGACAGGGGTTCGGCAAAATTTCCAGGATAGTGAGGTGAAACTGCTCCCTGGCGTCGGTGATTGGCCATAGTCGCGGAAATAGGCCGACGTTAAATAAACAAAACACACACACACACGCTGCAAGTATATATATATATATATATATATATATATATATATATATATATATATATATACATACATATATATATATATATATATATATATATATATATATATATATATATATATATATATATATATATATATATATATATAAATGTTTATTAAATAATAGAACTTGTTGATTGATTGAACAAAGCGAGAGGCCCCGGGCTCGATTCCGGGCGGGTCAATTAACTTAGCCTCGAAAATTTGCAAATCAATAAATAAAGTTCGGAGAATTGCGCTATCGTCCTGAGATTCCACGGTTATTAAATAAATAAAAAAATATATAAATATTTTGTTGGGGTTATTTCATATCTATGTAAATAATTAACTAGTTTTGTTGTTGTCGATGCTTGAGGAAAATAGGGAATAAAAAATCAATTAAAAACGATAACTTTGTTGGGTAAGTTTTTAACTACATCATAACAATAAGATAAGCGCTAAGAACATAAAAATAACCAAATATTGACCAACCTCCTCAAATAATCAACTAAATGTGGGTAAAACACAAATTCCCATTATTTCACACCAATCTGACGTCATTATTGACTTGTGTTTGTTCTTTTCATTAAAAAGGTTCTCCAGTGCGTTTGCACTAAAAATGTACGTAGTTGAAAAAGTTTTTTTATCTTCAAGCCGAAATCATAAAAAGATTTTATGTGAGCACACACATATTTGTAATAGTAAAATTATGAATAATGTAAAATGATTTTACTAGTTCGCACCTATAAAAGAATGTTTATTGTTAAATCTAAGCTCAGTCTTTTTCTGTGATTTACTATCGGATAAGTATCAATAAGAAAAGTTAAAATGTTTTGTTCTAAATTACTAGTCACATTTATCTTATTTATTTATAAAAGCAATGGAAGAACACTTCGTAAGTAACAGCATTATTGTGAAATTTATAAATTAGCTTTGTAGTCTCTTTAATTTTGTGGAAGATATAATCCTGGCGTTAGTTTTTGATAAAAATATTTATTAAAGCATAAATGATAACTTAACAAAAAGAAAAATATAAAAATAAAACTAATACACTCATTTCTTCGTTCACAGAAGCAAGATGAGGGCGCGTAACGTTCACTTTCTGGATCTTTCGTACTTTGTTTGACAGGTCTCGACTGTTTCTCAGAACGTGACTCTCGATTGGTTACTGAAACGTCTTTAGCTGAAGCATTTTGTATTTAGAGTTTTTGTAAGAACGTACCTATTTAAGGCCACACACATTCCGCTCTTTTAACACCGTTTTATTCGAACGGGTAAACCTGTTCGAGTAATAAGGCTCCAAACCGAAGTGTCTGACGAAAAACCGCCCTTGTTTAAAATACGGATGCAGCTAGGGTATTATGGTAACGAATATTATATCAATACGTACGATGAAAGAAATATTGACGCAGCAAGGAATAATGACTACGGGGTTCCATTTCGTGGCTCAATTAAGAAACATTAAAAACTGAGTGTTAAAATATGATTTACTGACATACTGATTTTCTATTGTTTTAAGTCATTAACTCACAATTTTCATTTATAACCATTGTCCAATATTTAGTTTTCACACACATATATATATATATATATATATATATATATATATATATATATATATATATATATATATATATATATATATATATATATAACAATGTTTTAAATCAGTTAGGTTAGTTAAAAGTCAGTTGTAAGATGTCAACATAACAAGCGCAAGCGACGAAGCGTAGTAATAATACGCTTGTTGAGCTTGCAAGCTACTTGCTGCTGTTAAATATCAGCGGTGTCGTTTAAGGCCAATCAGCTATCAAGCCGCTTGCAGTGGCATGCTAAAATTTAGCGCTTTTGAAAGCAAACATTGTCCCGGGATTAGGAAAGGAATGTGCCAGGGCAGATAATTTATAAAATTGTTAGTTGATTGTACACAGTCCCCATCTATAACATTTTGTGTTAACTAGATCTGTTGTGACGACATACTACCGGTTCCGCACCGAGATGGCCTCCCTGTCGTACGTTTCACAATGTTCTACATTCTGACATCTTGCAATGATACTTGTAACTTCCATTGTTTATATTTTTACCCACCATTTATTTAAATAGCATAGCAGTACAGGTAACGTCATCTGTCTTTATCCAACATTGTAGATATTGCATTACAGAATCTGAAGTGACATAGAGGATTATTTTCATTTTAATTTCGAATAACTTTATTTTTCTTTGAGCAAAAGACTTGAAAATTGGTAGACAACCACATTTGTCTATGTTCTTTTAAGTTGTAGATTTTCGTTTCAATCACTTAAAGAGTTTGATAGATATTGCGTTTTAAAAAATATTTTTTAATTTTTTGTTAAGAAAAATTGGGCGTTAAGATCTGATGAATGAGCGAATGAGCTCATCCAGGCCAATAACAAACCAGTGAAGTATTTTTTGAGTTATCGGTTGGATATATATATATATATATATATATATATATATATATATATATATATATATATATATATATATATATATATATATATATATATATATATATATATACATGTACAAATTAAAAGTGACCTCGGATGTGTGTTCTTATTTGAAGAATTTTTTTCAAAATTTAAAAGTCAAGATGTCCCCATTAGTGAATATTTCTTACGAAAATTCACTAAAATTGAAATTTCGATCTATTCCTGATTTCAAATTTTGATCAATTTACCACCACCAATAATCCTCGGCATACTGTAATATGAAAATAATCACGGTAAATCAAAACGAAATCTATTATCCAATGGCTGTAATTGGCACCCTGTTAGAATAGATAAGTCGCTTTAGTCTATTATCAATTAGTTTTAAAACCATTTTGAAAAAACAAACATTTAAACAATCTTTTTTACAGCTCCTTATGTACGCACATGTAAAAGGCATGATCCAAAGCTTTCCCAGTGCTTCATTACCGCATTTGAAGACGTAAAACCTCATCTCCTCAATGGCATCCCACAAATGAAGATACCCTCACTAAATCCTATGATGATATCCAAAACAAGTTTAAATCTTGAAGAACTTGGGACAATAACATTCAGAGACGTCAAAATTTATCACGCCGAAAACATGATCTTACAAAATGCAATCATCGACGTTGATAACAATCACTTGGAACTGTCGCTTAAATTTCCTGAACTCAGAATAACTTCTAACTATAATATCAGAGGAAAATTATTATTTCTTCAGCTGGATGGTTCTGGACCTGCAGATGCCAATTTTAGTAAGTATACAACATTGTTACATACACAGACGTATATATATATATATATATATATATATATATATATATATATATATATATATATATATATATATATATATATATATATATATATATATATCCAGGGTGATTCACGTAGCCCGTTCGTTAGAAAATTAGAAAATTGTTGTTTTCCCGAAATCCCTTATTATCAAATATGGTATTCTGCCACAATCGATTGTTGCAAGTCTTTTTTTATTGTTTTTTTTAAATTTCAACAATACACAACGAGGGCTCACAGCATAAATACTATCGTACCGTGGATGTCGACAAGGAGAAAAGAGGCAACTTGTTAATTCTGGACTTGAAGGTTTGGAGGAGAAGGAAAGACATATGCCGGCACGGAATTCCACAACTTGGAAGTCCTCGGGCCAAAAGAGCGGGCATAACAAGATGTTCTATGTCTGGTGACCTGGACAGTAAAAGGGTGCATGCGCTCTGTTTCCCTGGTAGATCTGTTGGGGGCAGCAGTTGGAGGAACTATGAAAGAAAGCTCTTCTGAACAGTGCCCGTGCAGATATCTATAAGAGAGAGAATGGAGTCCAGGATAGCGAGTGCAGAAGTGACAGCGCAGCGGCACCCCAGATATGGGAGCAGTATTCGAGGTTTGGCTTTATTTGTGAAGTATATAAGGTGTAGAGATTAGCTGGTGAAAAGTATTTGCTAGCCCGGAAGAGGAAACCTAATTTCTTAGCAGCCGCTTCTGCAATTTATGTGACATGTTGGTGCCGATTGAGATTTCAATCCCGTGAAATTCCAACAAGTGAAAAGGACTCATTACTTTGAATAACTTGGTTGTTCATTGTGATGGGCCTAGGGCTGGTGTATCTCTTGTGAGATAGAAAGCAAGACGGAGATTTAGTGGAGTTGAATTGTACAAAGATTTATACTTCCCCAGTCTAATATTTTTTGGAGATCCACAGAGACAGAACCCTCCATGAGTCTGCGATCCTCATCTAATTGGGCTAAAGAGACAGGCTTAGAATATTGTATATTTGAGTGGAGGGTGCTGTCGTCCGCGTAACTGTGAACTGGGTTGGATGTGCTAGAGAGAAGGCCATTGGCGTGGAGAAGAAACAAAGTAGGGGCTAAAGCTAAAGCTACGTCTACATAAAATATTTACAAAATGGCGGCACTTCCGGAAATACTTACACAACAGAATTCTACATAAAATTCTGAGTTTGGAACGTCCAAGTTGCCAACACATGTCTGTCAAGTTTTGACATATGTCACATTTTTAGCCAAAATCGGGGTTGCAGGGGTCTTTTGAATCATTAAAAATAAATAATTGATTTTTAAAAATTCGATTTAGGCTTAGCCAACATTTTTCATTATTACTGACACTTTTGCTATGTTTCTTGTGCCTACTGAGATGTTTCAAATTTGACAATCAAAAAATGTAAAAAACTTAATTTTTTTAAATAGCAACTACCATTTCTAAGGCCAGAAATCAATGTATAATTAAATTTAAGGCCCACTATTATTAACATTATGCATACCCATCTTTAGTAGTTTTTGAGTTATTTTTTCTTTTTAAAGAAATCTTGTTTTTTCCCCAAGGGCAGTAGGTTTTGGAAATAATCGGCTCAATTCAATTTTAATTCAAGAATCGAATTACAATAACAACTAATAACAACAAAATAGTAACAGGAGCTTTATACTAAAAATGCACCACCCTATATGCCTTCTTTTTATAATTGGCCTGGACAGTTTTGTTAGCCAAGAAATTCGGAACAGTTCTCCCGGGAAAATTTTGGGTTTTGTTTCGGAAAAGTTTTGAATTTTCTCAAATAACAAAGCTGCGGCAACCAAATTTGTTATGCAAGTTTCCACTATGAAACTTATCCTACATATCCAAATTTAGATCTCTGAGTTTCAACCGCTATTATTTTTATTTTTATTAAAATATTTACAGAAAATTCATATCAAATAGATCCTTCACTGATGCTTTGGTAGTAGTTTAAGTTATATTGTTTGTCATTCAATAGTCCAATATTTTTTTAATTAACAATTAAATTTGGAAAAGTCCCTCTCTTCAGTCAAAAATCGATAAGCGGACAAACTATATATCCAGTAGTTCGGACGTCAGGTTTTAAAAACTTGTTTTGGTGGATTGGTTTTTCCAAAGTATGATTATTAGTGCTGACCACAGGTTATAATCTTCACTTGGTGTAGATGATGTATTTTAACATAATTTTATTTCTATTTCTCCAGCAAACGTTAGAGCTAAGCTGGTATTGGATGGTGTGAACCATGTAAAAAACAACAAGAGGTATTTGAAATTTGACAATTTGAAAGTTAAAACTACCATTGAGAAACCCGTACTACTTAGTCTCAGTGGACTTTTCAAGGACAATCCTGAATTAGATGCTCAGGCAAATAAACTGATTAACGAAAATATTGAACCCATCTTGGAAGAACTTCAGCCAGTTGTGCACACTGCTATAAGAAGTATAATTTTACCGATGGTCAATGACTTTTTTGCTTCATTTTCACTAAATGTTCTATTTCCGGAATGACAGCCCCTACACAAATTGTATATAGATGAAAATAAACAATTTTTTTAGTTTCTTACTTTGTTTATTATACTTTTTGTGTGTTTTGGAAAGTGTTAAATATGCTTTCATTAGCCTCTTAGTTTAGTAAATGTGTCATTTAACTGTTTCAGAATATAGTGTGAAATTATATAGCTATTTTCAACAATAACTTTTTTTATAGATGTCAAAAAAATGGTATATTACAACTTGAGTGAATTTTCTAAAAAAAATCGGGGGATCTGTGTTTATATATATATATATATATATATATATATACATATATATATATATATATATATATATATATATATATATATATATATACATATATATATATATATATATATATATATATATATATATATATATATATATATATATATATATATATATATATATATATATATATATATATTGTACCGATAATTCAAAAAACAATGGACCAATTTTGAACGAATTTGGTAGGAATCTTCCTTTTTTAAGTGGCTTGGATAAGTTTGTCAGCCAGGAAAATCTGACCAGTTTTTCCTGGAAAATTTTTGGTTTTCTTTTTAAAAACGTTTGGTTTTCTGTCGGAAAATTTTTGTATTAGCGAGAATATCAAAGCTATGACAACCAACTTACTAAGGTTCACACTATTAAACTTATCCCACATGCCAAAATTCAGATCTGTAAGTTGAAAGGAAAAAATTATAGAAAATTAAAAAAACCTCTAGACGCAGCATGTACGTTATGGTAGTGAATTTTCATAAGAATTGTACACTATTAGTAAGATATATTATAAAAACTAATTCTTTAAATTTAAATGGACTTTGGAGATCGGTTTTAGAGTCCCAGTTAGCGATTTTTTGAAAAAAGTTATATTTTATATGGATTTAGATTCAAATTTGGTCTTAGATATAATATGTAAGTACTGCAAGTGCCTTTAAAAAAATTGTGTTATAAATTTCATTGAAGTTACAAACGTTTTTCAGAAAAAATAAATGATTTACAAAGGGAATGTACCCGTCGAATTATAAAAATATGTAAGTGCTGCAAGTGTCTTAAAAAATGAGTTACAAATTTCATTAAAGGTACAAACGTTTTTGAGAAAAAATAATTATTTACAAAGGGAATGTACCTGTCGAATTATAAATATGACAGGTATTTTTCCATATTAATTGCTTGGATGGTTTTGTTTTAGTCAACCCATCAGTTTTTGCAAACAATAAACAACAAAAAAGGTTTTTTATGTTATGGTAGAAAACTTTCGTAAAAATATTTCAAATCCGATAGCTCAATAAATTTCCCATTAAGCCAGAATCTTCAATCTTGAACCTTAGTAACACCTATGTAAACGCACGTAGGTAATAAATTAAAGAAAAATAACATATTGAGCTTCGTTTTGTTTCAAAAAGCCTTTTTTGTTGTTTATTGTTTGCAAAAACTGGATGGGTTGACTAAAACAAAACCATCCAAACAATTAATAAGGAAAAATACCTGTCATATTTTTAATTTGACAGGTACATTCTCTTTGTAAATAATTAATTGTTTTCTGAAAAACCTTTGTAACTTTAATGAAATTTGTAACACAATTTTTTAAAGACACTTGCAGTATTTACATATTATATCGAAGACAAAATTTGAATTTAGTAGCTCCATATAAAACATATTTTTTTTTAAATAATCGCTAACTAGGATTCTAAAACTGATTTCAAAGGTCAATTTAAATTTAAAGAATTAGTCTTAATAGTAGGTATATCTTACTAACAGAGTGCAATTCTTATGAAAATTCACTACTTTAACGCACTTGCTGCGTCCCAAAAATTTTGTGATACTGGAACCAATAAGTATAAGTTAGTATTTGTTTCACTTGCTAGGTTATTAAAAATATTGAAGAACACAAATAACGATAAGCATGTGCTACTTACATTTGATCAACAATTGTGTCAGAAACTTTAGGACCAAATCAAAAGAACACTTTTTAATAACCACTCTAACATAATATGTGGAGATATAATAATAAAGAGCTTTATAACAACAAACGTGGCCAGTCGCTAACACTCCATGTAAGGATGCGTCGCAAAATAAAACCATAAACAATAATAACGAATCTTCGCATGTTTTGAGGTTAGATTGATATTTACAAGTGAATAGATTTCTGTATTATAATGCTACTGGCGCTGAAGCGTCGGAAATTAGTACTGAACTTTTAGTTTTAAACCATTTCATTGAAGTGAAACTTCTATTTGGTATATTCTGTAATATAATAAAACATTTGAGTTTTAATAAATGTAAATAACATGTTGAGTGTCTCGCATTTTGGCGTCGGCAGTCGTCGGTCTGCGGCTCCCGTTTCGCGATGACAGTTGGCCATCATGCAGCGGTGTCAGATTGAGTAAATTAGAATTTATGATAAATCGAATGAGAAATTATTGGTAACTCAACATTTATTAATATTTAGCCACATTTATTAACAGCTATATTGTGACGTCTCCTATGTATGTGCAAATTTTCATTCGAAACACTTCAATATTTCAAAAAATATTGCGTTTTACAATATTTTTTAACATTTTTTCTAAGAAAAATTAGACGCACGGCGCCCGCCTACGAACTCATTCAAGCCATTGACAAAATCAAGACAATTCCCAAATTTTGTCGAAATCGGTCAAGTATTTTTTGAGTTAGCGGTTGGATACATACATATATATATATATATATATATATATATATATATATATATATATATATATATATATATATATATATATATATATATATATATATGTCTATAAACATATATAAATTGAAACTGACCCCGGATATGGGTTCTAGAGGCCGTAATTCGCGCTCATTTGAATTTTTTTTCCAAAAGTCTTACCATCGATACCTCTCTATTAGTGAATCTTTTTAATTAAAATTCACTAAAATTGATTGCCACTGATGACCGGAGAAATGCACAAAACCAAAATATTTTGTGTCGATAACAAAATCTATTGTATATTACAAACAAATATTAAGTTTTATTGACGCAACAAGGTCAAAAAATAACATAAAAATTACTTTAAAACTTTTATAGTTTTTCTTCTTAAAATGCCAAAGTCGTAATTTGAAGCGTCAAAATTTGCAATTTTTAGACGGAGAACCGGAAACACGCCGTTTTACAATGCCTTAGATTGCAACCTCAACCATAATTGTATTTCATTTCACTAAAATACTTGCAGAAAATTCATTTCAAATAGAGCCCTCTCTCTGACGATTTGGCATTAGTTTCAGCTTTAGAGTTTGTGGTTTAATAGTCTATACTTTTTCGCGAGGTTTCGTAGAAAAAATGCGTTTTTTGAAGAAGACCGCTACTTTAGAATTTTAAAAATATTCATCCAAAGGAGTGCTGCTAGTTTCGGGACCCATCTACTTAAGGATCGTCCATTGATTTAATTGCATTAATATGATTTTATGGCTTGTTCTTCTGTATATCTTGATACCTTGTGGCCGTCTCTGCTTAATAATGATCATTTCACTTCAATTATTCACCTAACAGTAGATTAAACTTTGTTTTCTCGTGCAGACACGTACGCAGTAGTCTCAAGCAAGTTATCAGTAAGAAACAGTATTCCAAATACTCTGAACATTTTCAGCTATCCCGTTTTTGTCACCGTTTTTCAACGTTTTCCACAGTTTTTCAACGTTTTTCATCGTTCAGCTATATGTTTTATCCTCTTTTTCACGTTGTTTTTTACCATGTTATGCTGTTTTATGCCATTTATTTCCCTGTTAAAAGGAGCCAGCATCATCACGATTCTGGACTTACATCATCCATGAGGGCCCAGTTAACCCAACTATAGAAGAGTTTCGGCAGCTTTGAATGACCGCCAAAACTGTGTTGGAAGCCGTGGACCTGCTAGAAGATTTGAAACAATTTCTACTGCAATCACACGTTAAGTACTGTTCCCTAATCTCTATAGTTTATCCTTAATGTTGCTTTAAAATCAACCAATTTAAATTTCTTAAAAAAACTGCTAGAAGATGCAGTGGCGGCGTAGCATAGGTTGGCACCCGGGGCGGTTTTCTATTGAGCACCCCCAAAATAAAATCACATCAAATACTAAACGTGCTTACGTGACTTTATTTTGCTAAAATATTCGATCACATTATCAAAACTTTGTTTCCTGCCCTTTTCAATGGACAATATGCAAAGATTGGTAAGTCGCGCTTGACTCATTGGAGATCGTAAGTGAGATTTTATCAATTTTAATTTTGAGAAACTTCTTTCATAAGTAGCCACCGAAACACAAATAGTTAAAAAACCTTAGACACAGCGCTAAACGCAAAAAAGACTCAGAATAGTCCCATTGTACAATGAATTTCAGAAGCTCCAAGGTGGTCCATTGGACCGCTTCTTGGAAAGAAATACTTGCGGCACCTCGGTCGTAAAATCTCCAAAATAATGTCCTCTGCAGAAAATTCATCGTAGATTTTTGTCAGATTTTGAACTATACCACGAAATTGTGCTTCTGTTGACGTAAGCAGAGTTTTAGGCTGAACAACACCAAATGTTATGAGAATGTCATCCATTGCCTTGTAACGATGGTCTAGTTCTCCGTAAAATCTATCAAGACATTCTAACATAGCTCTCTGCAGGTCTTCTGGCAATGTTCGTCCAGCGTCTTGGGCCATTTCTCCTGGCATACGTTTTCGAAATCCTGTCCTTCCTCTTCTTTCAATCGAAATATCCAAGTCCTCACATTGTTCAGTTGCATCGGCAATAGCTCTTTCCACTATTTGGATACGTTAGCTTCGAAGAGAAATTTTTAGGGCTTTGATTTTTATGACACACTTTTCCAGCGATAGCCCAGATGTTTGTATATACTTTCGTGTCTGGTTAACCTCTTCTAGGACTTCACATTGAAAAGAAAGGTAGCATAAAAAACTGAAGTCACACAAAGCTGGTAAGAGTGTGGATGCTGCTTCTCTTGTATCGGCGTTTTCTCTGCTGCTACTGGGATCACGCATGTCTTCGAGTGTTGATACAAGTTTCTCAAAATTATTCTTCAGTGGTTTAACAGCGTTGTGATGAGAACTCTATCTTGTCTCTACTAGACTTTTGATTGATACGCCTACACTTTTCTAACACTCCCGAAAGAGTGCACTCCACATAGATTTAGCGAATGATTAGCACAAGGCATAAACAATGCTTTAGGATTGTGTTTTTATTTTTATTTTTACTTGTACACTACCATGAGCACCTGCCATGGTTGCAGCGTTATCATATCCTTGAGCCCGACATAGATGTATGTCCAAATTATCACTCTCCAGCTGCGTAAGGACATTTTCAGAAAGGTCGACTGCAGTCTTTCCAGCTATTGGGAAGAAACCTAGAAATGATTCTTTTACTTCACCTTGATCGCCTTCAATGTGGACATATCTGATAACATAACTCATCTGATAAACATGTGATATGTCTGGAGTGCTATCGAACAGAATTACGAAATATTTTGCTTTTCTTATGTCGTTCACAATGTTATTTTTCACCTCTTTCCCCGAAAGGCTGATGAACTTATTTTGAACGTCTTTGGATAACTAAAAAGAGGAAGATTTTGGCGTGCCATGAAAATAATAAGATGTAAAAGGCGACTCAAAATGTCACGCCACTTTTTTTTCTTGGTCTAAATCCATTTGATGTTCATGGTCGTTAGTTTTTTTGCAGCCTCAATCCATTCTCCAAGACATTCCATTTATCAAAACAGGAGAGATGGTTTTCAGAATTCTCGTGTTCAGACACTCTAGGATGCAGTTTCCACCATGAATTAAACCCGTTGGCAAAACACTGATGTTTTGTTTCATGGTGCGTAAACAGTTTGCAGCAAAAGCAGTATAAACTGTTTTTTGTTGGAGAGTATACCATCCATTTTCTGAGTATTTTTTGTCTATTTGGTAACGCTTGCCTCACTTGCCCCTTCGCCAGCGCCGTCTTCGTCGGGCAGATGCACCAGTGGCTGGCTACTAACCTACGTGAGTTAGTTGTCCCACATTGTCACCCTTTGGTGCTTGACACCTGGGGCGGACCGCCCCCGTCGCCTCCCCTCTAAGCCGCCACTGACAAGATGTCATTGTGTTTTTATTGTTAAACATTTTTAATACTTTTAATACAATATATATATATATAATATATATATATATATATATATATATATATATATATATATATATATATATATATATATATACTGAGTTTCTCTTTTTAATTGTCTTCCTCGATAGCATATGCGAAAATAATGGCGACAACCTACGCCTTGATTTTATTTTGTGAGTCATTATGTTCTTTGCTTTGCTAGCCAAGTGTTTTGAAGGTGTCGAAATAATGCACATTCTTTCGATACTTTTGAAGCACGTATTTTTCGTTTCATTGGGCCCACATGTTAAGTTACAAGTTCTGCATATGTTGCCAGTACTGTCTCTTATAAGAGGGGTTGAAACTTCGTTGCTTAGTTTATCACAGATGCACTTGAAGAATGCTTTCGGATTTTAACTGGTTGCTATGATATTGTAGGAATTAGCCCTGTCCCTGGATATTTCTTGTACTAAGAAAGCGAAATGATGCTCGTACTGGAGATCGGTTTCCTGACCGTTGGATTCAGAAGCACATGTTCTTCCGACTGAGCCACCGAGGCTGCATCTAATCTAACGTTCTTGATTGTAACACAATTTATTCTAAAGTAAACTAGTAGCATAAATAGGATTTATTTAATGACTTTGGCTTAAATAACAAATATAATGCATTTTGCATAATTACGGACACAAAATGAACCAGAATCAGTTAAATTATAAATTAAGGAACTTACTCAATAGCAATATACACAATTTAACGAACTAAAATAATTAATTACAACTAAGTTAGCCTTAAGGGTAAGACAACATCGTAAGGTATTCTTCCTCTAGATCTGGCCAACATGTCTGTGAAAATTTCTTTCATGACGTCGTCAATTGCGGGTGTTATTTCTCTAATGAGTTCGTCACTGTTTTCATTGAGTATCCTGTTTGTAGCTTTGGCTGAAATACAAAGAAATAAAAAAAACTCTGGACGCAGCAAGTGCGTTATGGTAGTGAATTTTCATAAAAATGTTTTTAATTGCAAATATGTGTGTTTCCTTTTTAAGAAAGCAGGCATCAATTTTGGTTACCAGTATAACCTATATAGTAAAAACAATGTGCCATGTTTCATAAAAATAACTTTATTGTGTGAAAATGTACAAAAATTTCCAAAAGTAAACTTAAAGTGTTCCCGGAAAAACTCGTTTCTTGTCAACCTTATAGGTTAATAGCAAATTGAGCTATTCAAATTTGAAGCATTTAATAAAAATTCGCTCCCATAACGCACTTGCTGCGTCCCGAATTTCTTTTCTTACAAACATGCATCGCTGAAAAATTCAAAAATGCAATAACATAAGGCGTGTTTGATTAAAAAAAAAAGAAAATTTGTATCACCAACGACTTATGGGCCATCCTGTGATTGTAGAAATATTTTTTTAAGATGTAGCTCAAGACACCCTATAATTAATATATACAAATTTTCTCCATATCTTGTATAATAACGGATATATTGAGCTTTATTGATTTTTTACGAAAATTCGACAAAAATTATATACCATTAAACGATAAACTCTAAAGCTAAGGCTACTGCCAAGCATCAGAGAAAGGGTCTATTTGAAATGAATTTTCTGGAAACATTTTAGTAAAATGAAGGACAATGACCGTTGAAACTAAGACTTCAGAGTTTGTAAAAGATCCTTCTTGCGACATTTGATTTCCATATCCCGTATTAGATTCAAGTTCTTTGCCTAAATGTTGCCGATTTTGACGTTTTAAATCGCAACTTTGACGTTTTGAGGAAAACCCCAATTTTTTTTAAATGCCTATAACTTTTTTGTCTTTTGACCTACATAGCTAAATTTTGGTAGGTGGCTTACCTATAAGGATATTAACTAGCGTACCAAATTTGGTTGCCCTTACTTTGTTAATTCCGGAGATATAATTTTTTTTCGAAAGAAAACACAAAATTTTCCGGGAAAACCTGGGCAGATTTTCCTGG
Source organism: Tillus elongatus (assembly GCA_964006375.1). Taxonomy (NCBI): domain Eukaryota; kingdom Metazoa; phylum Arthropoda; class Insecta; order Coleoptera; family Cleridae; genus Tillus; species Tillus elongatus. The sequence goes on from OZ023265.1 coordinate 9,119,118, forward strand.
ATAACGAACTTATCCAAGCCATTTGCAAAAGGAATTTTTCCACCAAATTTAGTCAAAATCGGCCTATTATTTTTTGAGTTACCGGTGTGATACATACATATATATATATATATATATATATATATATATATATATATATATATATATATATATATATATATATAAATATATATATAAATATATATATATATATATATATATATATATATATATATATATATATATATAAGCATATAAAAATTGAAACGGACCACGGATATGTGTTCTAGGGGGCCTAGTTCGCGGTCATTTGAAGAAATTTTTTCAAAATTCAAAAGTCGGGATCTCCTCATTAGTGAATTTTTTTTAAGAAAATTCACTAATAGGTAGAAAAATTTTTATTTGTAAAAAATAATCCTGTGGTTTATACAGTGTCACCATTTAAGTCCGCATCATATGGGGATTTTTTTAATACTTAATTTAGGCAAATTTAGAGCTCAGGAATAGTTCGTGCATTGTAGATAATGCAAAATGACCTTGGCGTTTTAGAGAATTTTCATTACGAACTCATACGGCGGTGGAAGTAAGTATTGGCTACTTAGTTTGGTCCAGCGAGGTGTTTCCAAAATAAATATTGGCAGCACGGGCCCCCGAAACGTTTAAGTATTTGATTCTAACTTTGTCAAATTAACATTTTAACTAACTTATTGTAAGGTAGATGCATTCTCGCAACAATTAGAACCGTAGACCGGTTTCGCTCTCATTAGAGCTCTTCAGTACGGCATACTAATTGCAGCAAAAATACATATTTTTTTTCGATACAGGAGGGGGAAATGCTTATGCAGATCCCATTCACGGTCCCGTAGGTGCCGTGGGATATCGAGGTACTGTGACACTGTACTCACTAAAACCCCATCCCTGCGAGTACCGGACCTTAGTCCATACCTCCGTCGGTTCACACAAAGACTTTTTGGTTATGAATGTTTCCATTCTGTTTTTGCCGCAGGGGCGTTAGCGGGTAAGTATAAGCTTTGGACGCTTATGCTTATGTGAAAGTTGCTCGTCGTAGTCGGTGGCACTACGGAGAAGAGCATTTGGGTGAGATGTGGTCAGAAGGTCAGTTGAAAAGATTATATATATATATATATATATATATATATATATATATATATATATATATATATATATATATATATATAATACTTCACCAATAAAAACCAAATTTGGTAATTCTCTTCATTTTTTTAATAGCTTGGATGAGTTTGTTAGACAGTTTTGAGACAATACTTTTAGAAAAAAAAATGCGAAAAACTGTTTGAAAACGCAATATCTTTTAAATTACGATAAGTATGAAACTAAAACTTTACACGCATGTAACTATCATATAAGTGGTCCCATTTCCTGGATTTAAATTTAATTGGTTCAGTAAATTTTGAGTTATAACCAAATAAAAAATAAATACTTTACGATATAACCTTAAAGTACCTGTGAATGGGTGCCTATAATGTTAGACAAGGTCAGACAGATATATCAGGATTACGCTGCTATTGCAAAGAAATGCTCCAAATCAAACTTCAAACGAACAGGTTACCAAAATATGTCACAAATATGTCATAAGCAATCAGCGGGCTTGCCATTTTCCAAAACTCTCAAGATAAACAACTCAAGATATCAGAAAAAGATATAGTAATAAATAAAAATTTTAATAAATGTGATTCAACTTGTTTCAAGGCATTCTAGAACTACGTTTTATTATGTATAAATATTAAGCTTCCCATTCTTCAGGGTATTTAAAAGCCATCTCGCTCTCCCGGGGTTTCTTCTCAGGGTTTTCCTTTCACCTTTTCAGTACAAATCTACTATATAAAGATTGGAACCTGTGATGAGCACTGATAAGTACACTTGGAGAACCCAAATCACCACAACACATTTTAAAAAATACCCGACAATCGTTTCACTAACAAAGTTAGGGTCATCAGAGGATGAAAAATTCTAAATACTTTCTACTAAAACACCGCTTTTTATGTAAGGCTAGATGCATTCTCGCAACAATTAGAACCGTAGATCGGTTTCGCTCCCATTAGAGCTCGTCAGTACGGCATACTGATTGCAGCGAAAATACACATATAAAGTAATACGGCTATAGTAGCCAGCCTTACAAGACTAAGTGAGTGGTGGACGTGCCGCCACCTAGTTGCGGAACCAAGTAGTATGTTGTCACGCCAGCTCCAAATAACACAAAGTGCTAAAAAAAATAGAGACTGTATACAACTAACTAACAATTTAGTAAATTTTTAGCCCTGGCCCATTTCTACCCTAATATATGGACAAAGTATGTAAGGCTAGATGCATTCTCGCAACAATTAGATGACTAAATTGTTAGTTAGTTGTATATAGTCTCTATTTTTTTAACACTTTGTGTTATTTGGAGCTGGCGTGACAACATACTACTCGGTTCAGCAACTAGGTGGCGACACGTCCACCACTCACTTAGTGTTGAAAGGCTAGCTACTATAGCCGTATTACTTTATAGGTGTATTTTTGCTGCAATTAGTATGTATGCCTTATTGAGACTGTAAGCTGTTTCATTGCCTTTGAGCCCCCCCCCCCCCACCTCCCAGTGACTCGGCACCCAGATGAGGGTGACCTCATTCTGCCCAGCCAGCTTGCTCGTCTCGTCTCGTCACTCACTCACCAGCTAGGAATTTACGCGTGGGCTACTTAGGGCCTTAAAGGCTGCCTGGCTGTCTGTGGCTATGAGGATCCACTTGTTGGTGTAGCCCCTCTGCTTGTTCTCCCGTATAAAGTACAGGATTGCGTACATTACGGCCTGAAAGACCATTGCATGGGCTCCTAGGGAAATACTATGACTTACCTTCGGTCCTTCCGAATAAACACCTGCCCCCGTCCCACTTTCCCCGCCGGATCCGTTCGTGAACCAGACGAGCGCGCCCCGTGGTAAGCCCGGCGTCTCCTCCCGTCATGCCTCGCCCTCGGGAATTTCCACTCTCTAATGAGAGCGAAACCGGTCTACGGTTCTAATTGTTGCGAGAATGCATCTAGCCTTACATACTTTGTCCCTATATTAGGGTAGAAATGGGCCAGGGCTAACAATTTACTAATTGTTAGTTAGTTATATACAGTCTCTATTTTTTTTAACACTTTGTGTTATTTGGAGCTGGTGTGACAACATAGTACTTGGTTCCGCAACTAGGTGGCGGCACGTCCACCAGTCACTTAGTGTTAAACTTATTGTATTGTTAATTTTATTGTTAAGGGAATTTCAGTGGGTCGCACGTGCTCCCTGGTACTAGCCGTCGCTGAATGTCTTCATCAAAGTATTCTTTTAAAATGAAAGTAAAATAAAATAAAAATGACGGATGACGTGTTCAAAATGTCTACGTGATGTATGCCAATATTTAATATAAAGATAAAACTAACCTATAATAGTAATAACTATAATAACAGTTACAAAAATAAAATAATTAAACAATAACACAAATAAAGCAGACTCTATACAAAACGTCAACGTCGTTTTGCATTATTTGCACAGCACAAGCTGTTCTCGAACTCTAAATTTGAGTAAAATAAGAAATACAAAATTTTTTTGCATGATGCGGATTTTAATGGTGATACTGGTAGATGTAATTAGCCGGATTGGCTATTGACTGCCCGTTTTGCTAATATATGTGCGTAAGTAGTAGAACAGGGGATGATTTTACATACGTCTGAACCCCGCGCAGTTCCCACAGTTTATTGCTTTCACATCGTCTCAACGTGTGGAAGTATCGCATCGGCGAAAGAAATTTCAAAAAAAAATTTCGCTTAAAAGTCGTAAAAAGGTTCAAACCCTATAGAAAACATCAGTTGCGAACGAAAATCTTTTTGTCTGTCGGTCTGTCAATCTGTCTCTGTGTGTTTGTAGCCACAATAACTTTCGGGTAAAACCACTCCCGAGGATAGGGGAGGAATGGGGGGTGGTTTGGCAAAAATTGACATTTTTTCGTTAAAACTCGATTAATGTAACGTTTTAGGGTTTATTTGTTAGAAAACTTTTAATTTCATCAAACGTCTGGTATTCTGTGCTGAAATTAAATTAGGGGTTGAATTTGTAGGGGTGGAATATCGGTGACAGAAACTTCGATTTTTTTTGCTAAAATGGGGCAAGAAGTCTTAAAACATACAGAAAACTTGATTTTGGAACGAATTTTTTTTTATCGGTCAGTCGGTCGGTGGATCGGTTTGTCGGCTTGTATGGCTGTCTGTTTTTCCCTTAGGGCTCGTCCGCGTCTTTGCCGCACCGATAGCACCGCAGCCTTTGGCTAATTGTGCATGCCCTTAGTCTTTTCTACTCCACCCATCCCAAAATCACTGAGCCTTCAACTAGTCTGCACAGCAATTGGTAGGGTGAAGTTTTATATTGCTCTGTCTCCAGTCTAGACTGTACGTAGATCAATTGTCTTTTGCGGTCTCGATTTACACTCGCACAAGATGTGCTGGACTGATTCCTCTCCCTCGCTGCAGAGTCTGCATGCCAGGTCCCCCTCGAACCGTCCCATTTTATGCAGGTATTTCTTGACGGCCATGTTTCCCGTCAAGAGTCCTGTTATGTTCCTGGCCTGTCCTCTGCTAATATTTAGCAGCTCCACAGCTCTATTTGAACTGGGTTCCTCAATTACTGACTTCCCATGTCTGACCCCTGGACAGTTTGCCCAGTCTGCCTAATAGTAGGCGCAATAACTTCCGAACGAATCGAGATATTATTTTAAAATTTGGTATACAGTGAGCACCCGATGAACTAACGGCTCTGGTTGTTTTTGGTTAACATCGCTATAGGGGGTAGGGGATGAATGGGGAGTGATTTGGTGAAAATTGATATTTTTTGTTAAAACTCGATTAATTTTTATTTCAACCACGAGGGCTCACAGCCTACATACTATCAAACCGTGGGTGTCGACAAGGAGGAAAGAGGCAACTTGTTAATTCTGGGCTTGAAGGTTTGGAGGTTCGGAGGAGAAGGAAAATCATGTGCCGGCAAGGAATTCCACAACTCGGAAGTCTTCGGGATAAAAGAGCGGGCATAACAGGATATTCTATGTCTGGTGACCTGGACAGTAAAAGGGTGCATTCGCTCTGTTCCCCTGGTAGATCTGTTGTGGACAGCAGGTGGAGGAACTATGGAAGAAAGCTCCTCTGAGCAGTGCTTGTGCAGATATCTATAAAAAAGAGAGGTCACCAACGGCACGTTGGTGGGCAAGGGATGTCAGCCTTTGAGTGAGGGTTGGGTCACCGATGAGACGTATAGCTCTCTTCCCAATATGGCCAGGATAGCGAGTGTAGAAGCGGCAGCAGCACCACAGATGTGGGAGCAGTATTCGAGGTTTGGCCCTATTTGTGAAGTATATAAGGTATAAATATTAGCTGGTGAAAAGTATTTGCGAGCCCGGAAGCGGAATCCTAATTTCTTAGCAGCCGCTTCTGCAATTGATGTGACATGTTGGTGCCAATTGAGATTTCGATCCACAGAAAGTGAAAAGGACTCATTACTTTGAATAACTTGGTTGTTCATTGTGATGGGCCTAGGGCTGGTGTATCTCTTATGATATAGAAAGCAAGACTGAGATTTGGTGGAGTTGACTTGTACAAGATTTCTACTTCTTGGATGTGCTAGAGAGGAGGTCATTGATGTGGAGAAAAAACAAAGTAGGGGCTAAAGCGGAACCTTAAGAGACTACTGCATTAATTGGATGCAGTTTAGAGGAATGGCCATCCACGACAAAAAAAAAAATGCTTCGGTTGGAGAGGAAATTTGCTGTCCAGGTACAGAGTTTTGGTGGTACGCCATAGGCCCGAAGTTTATTAGGCAGCGCTGCGTGCCAGACCTGGTCGAATGCTTTGGATATGTTTAGAGCGATAATCTGGGATTCACCGTGTAGTTCCATAGAGTTGTTCCAAGAATGGGTGACAAAGGAAAGGAAGTCGGCAGTTGATCTCCGCTGACGGAATCCATACTGCCTGTCGTGGATTAGACTGTTTTTCAAGAAATTTTAGTAATTCGGTGTTTATATACTTTTCCATCACTTTAGAGACAACTGAAAGGAGAGAAATAGGTCTGTAGTTGCTATGAAGCGCTTTGGATCTATAATATAACGTTTCAAAAGTTTATGGGTACAGAAAATACAATTTTTTTCTTTGCAGTCAAGTCATGGGCCCGGAATAAATTAGCACAACTATGTGGAAGTTATGATTCAATTTGAGCACTATTTTTTCTTTTTAATTGTGCACTTGATATTGTGTTACTGTTAAGTATGTTGTATTGTATTATTTACTGTGTGAATAAAGACTATTTTATTATTATTATCAATATTAATGCATGGCCATATAATGTATTGTTGCAATGAAAATTATCTAATCATAAAAGGTTCAATAAGTCATCGAAAAGGTACCTAACCTATAAACATGCAGTATGATATATACCATGAAGCAAAACATGTTAGTTATTGGGACTTATTGGAAAATATAAACTAAGTAGGTATGTTATTGATAGTTGATGATTTTAGAGTTTCACGGCTGGTGTTGTTTGTAATGCTAAATGGCTGAATGTGGAAGTATGAAATAAATACAAATTGAAAAATAATTACCAAGTTCTTCGTTTCCATCAAAGAGCCCATTGAAACGTGATGTTGTTTTTCCAAATTTCAACGCAACTTTAACATTTTTAGGTTCCAAAAATGTAATGCCTTTTCTCTTAACAAATTCGGAATTTTCAGTAAGAGTTCCAAAAGAACTTTCTAGAATGAAAAAAATAAATAAATAAAAATAGGATTTTTAAGAAAATAAATTACTTAAGAACAGTTGGACGTTTTAATATCTGTAGGTAAGAATACTTAAGTTGAGCTTACATTGTATATATGTATATGTAGATAACTTTTTCAAAACAAATTTTAATATTCCTCAAGATGGCCCAAATATAGTCGAAATATATAGTTTTAATTCAAAGTCTGTGAGAGAATTTCAAACTTAAAAAAACTCCTCAATTGAGCAAAAATTAGAGCTTTTGCCAATAGAAGCCATATTTGGGCTCATATCATGTTATCTGAATTAAGTGTTCATCGTTGGTATCTTTCTTATTATTACAGATACAAAATTGTTTGGATTAGTAAAGTGGTAGTGTATTTAATCGCCTTTGAGATAGAGGAATGCAAATCATGACTTTGCAAGTAAAATGCCACTTTTTTAAATTGTAACTCATGTATACTAATTTTTTTAAAATTAAAACCTCAAACTCTAAACATAAAAGATTGGAATGAATTGTCTTCTAAAGTAAAAAATAACGTCGATATGACAACCTCTAAATAGTAATACAACAAAAATCGTAAGATGGCTATGAAAATCACCTGAGCTTTACACTGACATTAGAATAAGCGATAAATTGCAGAACTTGAGATCAATCGATCTAGAGAGCTTTGAAAAAAAAAACAATGATAATTTGTTCTATCAAATATTGTCATATATTAGTACATTTCTTATTCGTTTTCCTCTTCCGTTTGCTATTAATTTAAAATGCTTTTCACCTGTGAAGAAAAGTGTGACACGTTTGAATGTCACTTACTGCGCAGAAAATTCTCTTTGGGCGGAGAAGAGAATACTACGCTGAATTATATCCACTGTGCATTCAACCGCCTGAATGATATTTTCTGGGACACCTATTAAAAATCTGGAGCAAATGAGTGTTTTTGTTTTGAGGCCATGGGAAAAGTAGTTAATTTCTTATAAGTGTCTACCAGTTCAAACACTCCTGCGGCGAGTGATCCAACGTTGTGGACCATCACACAGGCCAAAATGCCGCTGCCAGTGGTCCAGCCAAAAGCTCTCACTAGAAGCCATATCTATGATTTAAGTATGGTGTCTGTCATAGAGTACAGTAGATATTAGGGATACCCGCCAGTAGGCATTGACATATGCTAATAGAATTAGTATATACTCTATGATGACAGAAGTAAAAGTGAACTGTAATTATTAACGTTAACCTGTAAGGAGTATAAAATGAAACTTATGTTTAATTTATGAGTGTTTGTTATCTACTTGATAAATTAACAGATCATGGATTAGTAAACCATATATAACATGGCGCAATCTTTTTTATTGAATCTACGTGGAGTATAAAAAGCAAAGTTGGAAAACGTGGTACGTTTGTGGCCAACAAGGAAGTGTAGAGAGAAGAAACAATGAGTAATAACGTGAGAACACCGCAATCGCTTTCACTAAGTGGGAACATTAGTGAAAACTGGAGAAAGTTCCGCCAAAACTTTGAAATTTTCATGATGGCACCCGGCAAGGAAAACAAGAGTTGAGGTAGCTATCCTATTAAATATCGTTGGAGAAGAAGGAGTGGAACTCTACAATACATTTGAACTTCTGATGACGAGAAGATGGATTAGTCTTTTTAGGTTTCTGGCCAAGGGCGTACCCAGCGAGGGGCAGGGGGAAGCAAAAAAATAAATCCTTATAAAAAATAATACCACAAACAAATAGGATAATTATCGTACATCTCGCAAAGCTTTACACTGATCTAGAGCCATCTAGCGACTGGTATCGAAATCTGGCAGCCAGTTAGTGGGATTCGAGAAAGACTGAGAGATCACTAGAGTCTACAGGCGGCAGCCAATGAGAGAGGAGGAAATCTTCTAGAAAGGTCTCCGCCTTCCCCTTCGATCTAGAGAGTGCCGCATGTCCGCATCACTATATAAACTGACCCGCCCGCCGCTACTTGATCAGTATTTGTATGTTAGTTGAACTGTTGGTGTTTACTACTAAGTATTTTTTTAAACAACCAATTATTATAGTTTATTAGTTTACCTTCTTATTTACGTTTGGAGAACACTGAGGCTGCCTAAATGGATATAAGGAACTGGTTTCAAAAAGGTAAGTTAAGTAATTTCTCAATTTATGTAGAAAATACAATTTTAAATTAAATTTATCATATAATATAATGAAAATTACTTCAAAATGAGATTTAAACTTTATCAAAATTATGATTTTCATTTCTTAAACGAGTCGCGTAATGTGAAATACCATTATTCAAATCAAAACTTCTTTTGTGCTCTGAAATACGAGTTTAAAAAGTTTTTCCGATATAAAATTTATCGCAACTGCCGCAATTTAGTTGATAGACACCTGATTTATTTTCTTTCAAACTCCTTGCTTTATTGTTCTTAATGTATTTACTGAGATTATTGTTTGTTCTGGACGCAATATTTAAATTAATATTTGATAAAAATGATTTCAATCTATTGCTGGATTTATTGATATAGGTTAAAGCAGTGAATTTCGTATTGTCCTCAACTAACGGATAAGCCTGTTTTATTGAACTTTGAATTATGTCAATTTCTATTATTTTCAGGCAGAAAACCTCTCAAACGGAAAAAAGATCAAGATGACAGTAGTGGAAGTGGAAGCAGTGATGGTGATGAAGATGGAACTAAACTGACCGAACCATCGGATTCTGTGTCTATTATGGAACAAGGGTCTAGTAATTCTTCACCTCTACACGTAGCTGTTCCTGGGACATCTAAAACGATTAAAGAATACGATGGCTACCATGAAAATGACATTGGTCGTTATGTTGGTCATGCCCTTAAGTTGCCATCAGAAAGAAGGAAGGATTTGCTTAGAAATCCCTGGGTTCCACTATCAAATTACGATTTTGGTTCTGATGCCAGTCATTTGAAAAGAAAATTTAACCGCCGCTGGTTAGATCAATATACTCCTTGGTTGGTGTACTCAAGTCGTTTGAAAGGTGCTTTATGTATGCACTGTGTTCTTTTTCCTCCTAGTATTGCTACAGTTAAAGGAGTTTTGGGGTCATTCATGGTAAGGTCATACGTGAAGTTTAAAGATATACATGAAGATTGTAGAAAACACGTTGGCAGTCACTACCACAAAACTTCAACAGCTGCTGCAAAAGCGTTCCTTGAAAATGTTCCAGTTAATGTACAGTTGCAAAGTGGTCACCAGAAGATGATTGAAAAAAACAAACAAATATTGTCATCAATTATTTCTTGTATCATATTTTGTGGAACTCATGATTTGCCACTTAGAGGAAAGGAAGGAGATGAGGGGGTTTTCTTTGACCTTTTAAATTTGAGAATTGACTGTGGTGATGTGAAGCTAAAGAATCATTGGGATACATGTCGAAAAAATGCAGTCTACACTTTACCAAAAATTCAAAATGAGATTATAAGATTATGTGGTGAAGTTGTCAAAGAAAAAATTATTGAAGATTGTAAACAAGCAAAAGCTTACGCTGTAATGGCCGATGAAACAGGAGATATGGCTTTATGATGAGAATCAAGAAAAAATCAGAGAGGAATTTGTAGGTTATGTTGAGCTGAAATCTCAAGATGCCCCTACAATCGCTGGCACAATTCAAAGTTTTTTAGTTGATCAGAATCTTTCAGCAGAGAATTCTGTTGGATTTGGATTTGACGGATTCTACGATCGCTGGAAAAGAAGGTGGTGTACAGGCCATTTTGAAGAAAAAGTACAATAAATATTTATTTTTCCATTGCTCAAGCCACAAACTAAATCTTGTGGTCAATGATGCTAGCAAACTACCGGAAATAAGAAACTTAATTGCAACAGTTAAGGATACAATATCCTTCTTTCGTGAGTCGCCAGCCCGCAGGAATTCGGCTCCTAATCTATCAAGGCTCAATGAGACCAGATGGTCTGAGAAATACAAGAGCATTAGAATGTTTTCAGGCAGCTTCCATGAAATCGTCAATGCGCTAGAACATCTCTCGGTCGAAGAAAACTATGCTACAAGAAAATTTGCCTATCAATTGCACTGTGCAGTTACTAAACCAATTTTCATCGTAGGGTTAGTCATGACTGCAAAGTACTCTGCGATTTTGGAACCCGTTGTGAACGTTCTACAAAGTAAAAATATGGATTTGATTATGGTGAGGAAACATATTGGTGCAATCTTTGATGTCATCAAGAAGGATCGACAAGAAATTGAACACGTTTCTGATGAATTACTTGAAAAATCACATGATATCGCGGAGAAAGTCGGCGTTGAGTTAACAGTCCCACGAATTGTTCAAAAGCAAATACACAGAAGTAATCCGCCATCTGAAACTGCGACTGAATATTGGAGACGGTCGTTGATCATCCCTTATCTTGACTCTTTAACTTTATCATTGAATGTTAGATTCTCACACGAAAATACACCTGCTTTTGTCTTATCCTATCTTCACCCTTCATACATGCTAAAAATGACTTCAAAAGATTTGGAGGAAAATGCAAAATCTTTCATGGAGTTTTATAAGTTGGGTGATATCTCTGCAGAATTAGATTTGTGGTATAATCTTTGGAAAAAGAAATATTTAGCAGGAGACAAATTAAAGGATATTGAAGTGGCTGCATTTTTGGAGGAGGCTAATATTTTTTCCCTGCAACAAAGCATGCATTCCTCATTTTAAGTGCTTTCCCATCAACTACGGCTACTGTTGAACAATCTTTCAGTACCCTTCGAAGGGTAAAGACCTGGCTGAGAAGTACAATGGGAGAAGACAGACTGACTGGGTTGTGTTTGATGAGCGTCCATCGGAAATTCTTCAAGGAAAATCAGGACTGGATTGAAACGAGAGTTTTGAACAAGTTTTGTACAAATCCAAGAAAAATTATACTACTTTAAGACATGTAACTAGAATAATTTTTTTTTCAAGCAAATAATTGTAATAACTTAGTTGATAAAGCACTGCTATAATTATACATAATTTTCTTAAAATTTTGGTTTAATTCACCTTTTCCGCGATAAGATGTTACAACCTGAACGTCCATGGCCTGCCCCCCCCCCCCTAGTTTTTATCCTGGGTACGCCCTTGCTACAAGTCCATACCTGAGTCTGCTACCTTCATGTGCGTGACAAAACAACGGAAGTGTATTATCTCCCACTGTATATCTTAAAGTAGGCAAAGCAAAGTAGGTAGTGATGGGAAAAACAGTTATTTTCTGTAAACAGTTGAAGCCGTTAACGTTATTTAATAGTAACCGTTGAAAATAACGGCTTCAGTTATTTTAAACTGGATAGTCGATCGATATTATCCTACATTCCCAAAGCTGTGAGCGATAGCGAGCACACTAGTATAAATGCATTGTATTTTTACCCCGTTATTTCACGTAGTGTATAAATCTCAAATTTTGTCGATATGAAAAGGAAACAAAGGGTTAAGAAATTATAATAAGCGTGTCTTAAATCTTTTGCCACTCTGAAGTGAAACTTTTAGAAATCAGAAAGGAGTCTACTATTAGTATTCACTTAGATGTTTTAGGAATTATAAACTAGTCATTTCTCACATATTTATTTTATCATGGTCTTTACGTAAATGTCAATGCAGCAGCAAGAATCAATAAATATCATTATTTATCACGCCTTGAGACGTTAGACGTTAGAACTTTTATTGCTACACAGGAAGTGATTCTAAGAACTCCATAACATAATGCAGCTAATAAAATTTCGGTAAAGAAACAGTATAAAAAATTGAGTTTGAGTTTTAAAAAAAATTGGAAGATATATAGTATTAATTGTTTATTTACTTATTTTAATATTCGTTGTTTTAAAATTAGTTACAAAAATTTCAAAGGGCTGTAACTTGGAGGAGAAGGGGTTTCAAGAAAAACTTAATAAAAAGACACCCCTTATTTTTCGTCAAAGAATCACCCTGTAAAATTTTTCGCATCAATTTGGAAACACCCCGTATATATATATATATATATATATATATATATATATATATATATATATATATATATATATATATATATATATATATATATATATATATATTCATTTAATTTTTTATATTGAAATGTATATAGATATTAAAAAATGTTGTATCATTATATTTTTTTAATCAATTTGATAACTATTATCAGACAAACGAAAATGACGTGTGAACTGTTTTCTTAGGTAATGTATATAAATTTAAATGAATAAGTACTTTTATTTCACGTGAAATAACCCTATTTTGCGTTGTCTATAGTGAAAGTAATAACACGTTTTTACAGAAATTCATCTTTTCACCCAACATTTTTTATTATTAAATATTTGGCTTTACATACTAGTGGGAAACTCAACTGTTTCAAAAATAACAGCTTCTCAGTTTAACAGAATAACTCTGTGTAGTAGTGTCCGTACGCCGTATCCCCATCAACAACCGGTTAAAGTTAAAATTAAAATTAAACCGTTTTATTGTACCGAAAATCCTACGTTCCTAAAGCTGTTAGCGAGAGCGAGCACACAGTGTAAATAACGTGTTTAGCATTCCCAATCTCAAGGCTATTCATCCCGTTAAATAGTTAAATAAACAGTTGCCGATGAAAACCGATGTTTATTCATCGAAGCCGAACTAGTTGCAGTGGAACTGAAACAGACACGACTCCGAAATCTAGTTTAGTGTAAAAAGCGTTATTTTTTAAGCTGCTATTTTTATAAATCCATAACTGGTGGTTACCGTTACGGCTCGGTAACCGTTTAAAAATAGCTGACAGTTAAATAACGACCCATCACTAAAAGTAGGCACTATTTAGTCTGGCCGCCACATAATTAGTGTGAGGCTTCCAGGTTAGACATTTATCTAAGATAACTCCCAAAAATGTTGTATTAGATGCTGTATTTTCATGATTACGCAGACTGGAAGTACAGTTTTCTTTAGCTTGGATATTTTCAAATTCTATGATAACAGTTCTTTCAAGATTTAAAATAAGTCTATGCTCCCTACACCAATCAGACATTCCTGTTAATTTTTAACATGTCAATACATACCTATATCTAACTTAACATTTCCTTTTCCAGAAATAGGCGCAACCAATATTTTTCCCGTAATTTCGTAATTTGAATCTATAGAAATTTTTCCAAACATCACTTCGCAATAAAATTTAAGATTTTCAAGATCAAAACTAAAATAAACAAAATATATGTTGAAAACACACAAGATAATAACTGGTAAGTTTTCTTACTCAAATCTGGTGAAATTATAGGTGTCAAATCCATAGAATGTCATGTTTCTGAAAGTAGCTTTAAAATTAAGTGCTTGCGTTCCTTGTTGTAAATTAACTTCCGGTATAACAAAGGGAGATATTGGTCGAAGATTCATTTCTGGTATACCCTTCACAAGAAATGGCTTGGCATCATTAGCTGCTTTCACCATGCAAGAGTTAATATCAGGATCATCGCGATAGCATATTGGAAAACCAGGAGCTTTAAATAAAACATTTTGTGTTAGCTTAAATTAAAAAAAGAACCTCTGGACGCAGCAAGCGCGTTATGGTTGCGAATTTTCTTTAAAATATTTTTAATAGCAAATGTCTTTGATGAAAGCAGGCATCAAACTTGGTTGCCTATATAGTAGAAACAATGTACCATATTTCATCGAAATAAATTTATTGTTTGAAAATATATAAACATTTTTCAAAAGTCTAGATGTAGCAAATGTGTTATGGAAGTGATTTTCCATAAAAATGTTTTTAATAGCAAATGCGAGCAAGCATCAATCTGATTACCGGTATAGCCTATGTGGTAGAAACAATGTACTAAATTTTATCAAAATTACTTATGGTTTGAAAATATACAAAAAATTTTCGAAAATAAACTTAAATGTTGGTTCCCTAACCAACAAAGCTTACGTTAAAAGCAAATTGAGTTACTGACATTTGAAGTATTTAATGAAAATTCGGTAAATTTGCAGATTAGCTCCCGAACGCTTTAAAAAAAATTGTTTTCAGAAATATTACTAGGACCCCACTTGGATGTACAAACCACAAGAAAAATTTCTTGTTCACACCCCCCAAGGAAGTTACGGGACTGAGAGTGAATAGGGGTGCTGGGCGGGGTAGGTAGTAAAAAGGCAATATGAGCAGAAAAAGCAAAGAAAACTCCTTAAAAGCTGTCTATTTGAAGCCACATCCCCATTAAACCCCAGCTACCTCGCACAGCACCCCTATTCGCCCACAGGTCACGCAACTTCCTTGGGGGATATGAACAAGAAATTTTTCTTGTGGTTTATGCAACGAGGGTGGTTGTATGCACACGAGGGGGGAAGGAAAACGCCTACGACAATGCAGACCCCCCCCCGCTTTGACTTGCGGTAGGGTTTGGAGGTTGAGGGTGGCTGCTTCGTCGTGGGGATTTTCCTTGCCCCCTCGCGTGCACACAGCCACCCCCGTTGCATAAACCACAAGAAAAATTTCCTGTTCATACCCGCCAAGGAAGTTACGGCACCTGGGGGAATAGGGGTGCTTTGCGGGCTAGGCAGGGTTTAAGGGGGATATGGCTTCAAGATGTGAAAAAGACAACTTTCAAGCCCGTTTTATTCGCATTTTCCTTTTTACTACCTACCCCGCCCAGCACCCCTATACATTCCTGGTCCTGTAACTTCCTTGAGGGGTGTGAACAAGAAATTTTTCTTGGGGTTTGTGGATTCAGGGGGCCCTACGCAGGTTTCTGAAAATAGATTTTTGAAAAGCGTTCGGGAGCTAATCTGCAAATTTACCGAAAATACGCTACTAAAACGCAGTTACTGCGTCCAGATTTTTTTCTTATAAACGCATCATATTTCGATAAAGAATGCAAAAATGCATTAACAAATTTGTTCTATGAAAATTAGCTAAAAAAATTATAGACCGTTAAACCATAAACTTCACTAAACCTACAAATAAGTATCCAAAAAAAAGTTTGGACGCAGCAAGTGCGTTATGATAGTGAATTTTCATAACAATGTTTTAAAACGCAAATATGTGTTTTTTAAGAAAGCAAACATCAAATTTGGTTCCCAGCATAACATATATAGTGGAAACAATGTACCATATTTCATGAAAATAACTTTACTGTTTGAAAATGTACAAAAAATGTTCGAAAAGGAACTTAACATGTTCCCGAAAAGACTTTTCCTGTCCAACGAACCTTATAGGTTAATAGCAAATTGAGCTATTCAAATTTGAGGCATTCAATAAAAATTCGCTACCATAACGCACTTGCTGAGTCCCGAATTTATTTTCTTAGAAACATGCATTATAATTTCGTTGTCGAAATTCCACACATTTATTGGCCAGCTCAGAACTGGTACTGACCGGGGGGAATCCGTCAGTTAAATTAAGCTAAATCGTTGATTAATCTATTTCAACTAAGCAGATTTTTCTGGCTAACGAATTTTTTCAAGCTACTGGCAAAAGAAAGGTACTCCCCAAATTTGATCAAAATCGGCCCATTTTTTTTTGAGTTATCGGTGTGATATATATATATATATATATATATATATATATATATATATATATATATATATATATATATATATATATATATATATATATATATATAAACATATAAAAATTGAAACTGACCCCGGATATGTGTTCTCGGGGGTCTAATTAGTGCTAATTTGAAAGAATTTTTTCAAAATTCAAAAGTCGGGATCTCCTCACTAGTGATTTTTTTTAAAGAAAATTCACTAAAACATCAACTTAACTAAACTGACAGCCAAAGCATCAGAGAAAGGGTCTATTTGAAATGAATATTCTGTAAATATTTTAGTAAAATGAAGGGCAATGACGGTTGAATATGAAACTTAAGGGTTTGCAGAAAACTACTCTTGCAACATTTTCTTTTCACAATCGGTATTTGTTTCACATTCTTTGCCTAAACATTGCCAATTCTGACGTTTAAAATTGCGAGTTTGACGTTTTGAGAAAAACTGCAAAATTTGTTTCTTTAACTGGTCATCACTTCTTTATCTTTAAAGCTAGCGGCCTAAATTTTGGTACAGAGTTCATTCTTTATAATACAAACACGCGTACCAAATTTGGTTGCACTTACTTTATTATTTTTGGTACTCACCAAATTTGATCAAGATCGGTGCATTCTTTTTTGAGTTATCGGTCGGATATATATATATATATATATATATATATATATATATATATATATATATATATATATATATATATATATATATATATATATATATATATATATAGATCTCCTCATAAGCGAATTTAAAAAAAAATCGCTAAAGAGAGTATACAAAAGAGTGACAATAATGTCACAAAATTTGATTAAAATATTAAATTGATAGAAAAAATTCCAAATCCCTATTATTATCTACCCTCTTTGACAAAGTATAAATAATTAAACAAATAACGATCTTACGTATTTCGGCAACTTTTGTAGTGACGTCAGTACTCAGAACTATGATAAAAAACAGAACCCAAGTTGCACACCCTACACATTTCATTTTAACTAGTGATCAAGCAATAACATTTAAAACTGTATAATTTTTCTATAATTGTTTATATATATGTAAATATGTAGACTGACGGCAATGTTAACACCTTGAAGCTCCCCGCACGATCTTTGATTCTATTGTAAGCTAAGTTGTTTATAAGGCAGACAACTTCGTCAAGTTAATTAAGCAGGATAATAACTTGCACGCGACAAACCAGATATAAGATATATATATATCTATACAAGGTGATTTGAAAATATTAGTTCACGGTATAGACAGCGTCTCACTTCAAAATCATAGAACAAGGTCTTTAACTTGATTAAGGATAGAAATTTATAATTTGAAGTGTCGATGCTTTGATCAGTAGTCAGAAGTATATTTTATTTTAGTTTCTTTACCTTTGGCACATTTCAGCGACGCCAGGAAACAGTTTTGTTTCACTATCTTGGAAATTTTGTCGAAACCCTTTTTTTCTATAAGAAAGGTAGGTATATCAAACGTCGTCAACATCGCATGATACATTGTGAACCGATCTGAAAGATTTTTAGGTAACCGTTATGTGCAGTAGTAGTAGTTGTAGTAAGATCTTAGGCTTGATTGTTTAGAGATAATCCAGTGACCTTATCAATTTAAGCTTCAAAATTTATTATTAACCTGACAGAGATGACACGAATTTTTTTATCAATCAAATTTTGTGTATACCTACCAACCCATTTGAAAAATGCCGATAATATTAATGATTATTTTAGTAATAATGTACCTAGGTCGACTAATGATGGCTCTCAGTTGATTGAGTACTATTCCAGAAATACACTGAATGGCATGACACCTTGCTTTGAATTTAATTTAGTAGATGATAACGAAATCTTACGGATTATAGACAAAATAAAAACTAGAGCAGTGGGCACGGACACTATCAGTTTGATAATGATAAGGTACTGTTGCCCACAAGTTATTCCTTATATTACTCATATAATAAACACATGCATTGCAACTGGTGTCTTTCCATCACAGTGGAAGCAGGCATATATCATTTCTTTTCCTAAGATTCCAAACCCAGAGAGGTATCTAGATAATATTCAATTTCTTTTCTCTGAAATACGGAAATTTCACTTATGGGAATTTGTGTAAGGAACTCATGTCAAATCAAGAGCAGAAATAAATTACAGAAATGCCTTCTTTATTCAAATGTAATAATGAAAATATTGTATGTATCAGTGTTATGTTAAAAATGCGTTTATACACATATATAGATATTTATATCACCAAATTATTGATAAATGGGCATACAGTAAAAGAGGAAAATTATTATTGGTGATAAAAATGAGGTTCTTAATTGTAATTTGTATCAATTTAATTACTTTTCCTGCCAGATGGTTTGAATTAATTTCGAAGTTGCCTGCCGCGTTACAAGATATTATTAAATACCAGCGTGTTGCTTTTTGATTAGCTTTAAACTGTTAACTTGATATCCTTATGTTTAGCGAATTTTTATTAAGTAAAATTCGCTAATAGAGAGATCGCGAATTTTGGTCCCTAGAACCCAAAACCAAGATCCGTAAATTTTTTGTATGTTTATATATATATATATATATATATATATATATATATATATATATATATATATATATATATATATATATATATATATATATATATATATATATATATATATATATATATATATATATATATATATGGGTATGTATGTATCCGAGCGATAACTCAAAAAATACTAAAGTGATTTCAATCAAACTTGATACAAATCTTGTTTGGGCAAAAACCGAGGTCGAGTTCGTTAATCAGCCTTTATGCTTAAGTTTTTCCGGTGGAAAATAGGGGAAAAATATGTTTGTAAGTATCAGAGTAACTGGAATGAGACTTTACATGTGGCTAGAAATAGTGCAAATAAACCTATGTTGTAAATTTTAAGTAATTTGGTCTACAATATTTAGAGTTTTTTCCAAATTAAAAATAAAATCCCAAAGACATGCGTTGAAACGACTTGGTGGTTAAAGTCCAATTCCTGTGAGACAGAGTAGTTAACTACCATGCGTAGATCGATTCATACAACAGTTATAAACCATACATCAACGGTAACCAAAGTAAATATATACCAGGCATAAAACATACATACATAAAAGTTTTGGATGCCGTCAGATCCGGGTGCCATCCAATTATGAAGCTCTTTAATAACCTTGGAAACTTCGTCTGTGGTAAACGGCTCATGATGCATCTGTTCATAATTCTGGCAAGCGCAGTGTTCTTCGTTAACCCAGCTGGCGCCAATATTGCAGGAGGCTGTTTACGTTTCCAGAACTCTTCAATTTGTTCCTTATTTGAAAAAGTATCGATGGCTGCATTCGTAGCCGAATTAAACTTACGGTAGAAAGTCCTTCCAGAGCGTTCAAACATTGTATTTTCGCACTTCCTATTGTTGCTCGCTCTATATCCTCTCAACTGTTCTGCATATAAGCTTCTGTTTTAGGGTGTCCAAACATTCCTGTGCAGTGTGGTTGACTGGATCTTGTGCTGAGTGTTGTCGAACTCTGACTATTATTTCGTCTACCCTTTCCTGCAATTTTCTTGTCTGTACTCCTACAATGTATTGCGTTAGTTGTGCAATTTATTTTTGAATTGTTTTCACTCTACTTATCAACCTTTTTCCCACGGGGACATTCTTTGACGCGAGGCTCTGTGATTGGACCTTCGATCAGAAATCTTAATGCCTAATTACTTTAATTGCTGCAGTTGCTGCACAGTAAATCCGTGTATGTATGTGCACCAATGTGTTGATCTTTAGAAGGTGCGATGGCAAAATTATCCTGTTCAAAAGTTCCAATATATCTTAGCCTAGGTAATGGTGGTCTACTAAGAGGATTTGTTGATTCATACTCCGCGACTGACCGACTCATTTCTGTGGACAGTTTCTCGATGAGTTCCTCATTGTCTTGCGTACCCTCGATGTGTTCTTCTTGTTCAGTATGTACAGGTTGCACATTATTACCATCAAACAGCATCTCATTATTTTCCGTAACCGCTATGTTAGTAATTTCATATTTAACTTCCTGTTCGATGGTATTCAGTCTCGTTTGTGGAGTAAGGTTATTCCTAAGTATGACACGATACTGGTCCGCTACTCTCTGTTGAGTCACCTGTATGTGTGGGTACATTCTGAGAAATTCAGTGTGAAGTTGTTGCTATATCCGGTCGTTATCGACTTTAGCCTGAACGTTTTTCACACTCACACAAAGGGAAACATTCACTCATCCCAGGTATCTCAGATACCAAAGGGACTGAGCTCAGATGGAGCCCTTTCCAAGTTATCGGGCCCTGAACGACAACGCGACACAGCCTCATTTCCCAGGAATCTCCGCACGGCGTGGGCGGTTGCAAGTATTACCGCCTTCTCCATAACCTTATAAAGATGCTCTCCAAGGCTCAGTCTCTTAATGGTATCTCGAAGACTCGTAGGAACCACACCAGTTGACGACATGAGTATTGGAATCAGTCGGACACTATCTACCCTCCACTGTCTCTTTACTTGTAACTCGAGGTCTCCGTACTTAATGGTCTTCTCGTTGTACTTTATCTCTAGACTATTAGTATTTGGAACGACGACATCAATCAGCGTCACTTGGTTGCAGGACTTCTCCACTATTATTATATCTGGCCTGTTGTGGGTAACTTGTTGGTCTGTGAGTACGGTCCGATCCCAGTACAACCTGGATCCCGAGTTCTCTAGAACAGGCTCAGGAGTGTATCTATAGTAGGGCACCTTACTAAGATCTAAAAGTTCCAGTTTCAGAGCCAGTTCTTGATGAAGTATTTTAGCAACTGTGTCGTGCCTCGCTTTATACTCTGTTGCAGCAAACGCTTGACATCCTCCGGTGACGTGCTGGATAGTCTCTGAGGACTGACACCAAAATCTACATTTGTCATCTTGGACCGAATTCTCTTCAACTATGTAACATGTCGCGTGCATTTAATAAGCATGACATGTCACACGCGTCAATGCCGTTCACTTTTAAGCTTCTGAATTAACCCCCTTTGTGACGTCAGAGTCCAAGTCCCATCAGTGACGTCAAACTCGGCGGTCGGTTCCTCTACCGCACTCGACTCATAGAAACACGCCTCCGTACAAGCTGATTTTATTACATATTTGCAATAAGAGGATCGTTATATATACGCTTGCGACGCATGCCAGGCTCTCTTCAGAATCGACCTTAAGAAATGAAATATTACAGTTAAAGTTTACTCGGAAAGCAGCATGCCTGAATGGGTGAGTTTTATATTTAAATACCGACTTATTTCCAGTTATTCATACATTTCTTTGCTTGGTAATAATGGTAAATTGCTTGTTAATGTATGTGTGTTGAAATTACTTTCAACGACTGCTTTCTTTATTATAAGTTTTATACTGTTAAAGGGTGGCTTGTGGTAGCGTTAGTTCGGTAATTAACTGCTATTGTACTGTTTTAAATGTATTGTAAGGAAGTCATTTAAGATTTTGTTTCATATACGTTAGTTCGTTTCCAATCATTAACACAGATAAATTTTGTAAGTAAACTTAACCTGCTACCAGTCGCCCTATGGTCAATCATTAAGCCCTGAACCGTTATTCATGCGCTCGGAATTTTATAACACCCCGTAAGTAGATGCCCCCTCAACACCACCGTGGGGAAAGCCCCCTCAACACCACCGTGGGCAAGGCCCCCTCAACACCAACGTATGCAGAGGCCTCTTCAACCACATCATGAAAGAGCCACTTCAACAACACCGTGAAGGACCCTCCCCCTGAATACACCCCAATGAGGGGCACCTCAACAACATGATCAAGGAGTCCCCTTCAACACCACCGTTAGTAAAGAGCTCTCTTCAACCACATCATGAAGGAGCCCCCTCAACAACACCAGAAAGGAACCCCTTGAATACAACATAATTCAGGAATCCCCTTCAGCACCATCGCCAAGGAGGATCCCCCTCAACCTGCAGCTGAATGTTAAGTACACTATTTATCTGTGGCTTTCTTTTTCTTTTGTAGAGTGTGCTCCAAAATTCATTTTTACAGTGTTATAAGTAAGTACACTTGGAGAACACCCAAATCACCACAACACATATTTCAGAGACCTTACGATCGTTTCGTTGACCAAGTCAACATCTTCAGAGGAAGAAAAATTCTGAATTTTTCTTCCTCTGAAGATGTTGACTTGGTCAACGAAACGATCGTAAGGTCTCTGAAATATGTGTTGTGGTGATTTGGGTGTTCTCCAAGTGTACTTATTAGTGCTCATCACAGGTTCCAGTTTTCACATAGTGTGTTATAAGTAATCAAGTCATATTTTTCTTTTATTTAATTTATTAAAATCAATCCACTGCATAATATAGAGTCAATAACTTTATAAATAAACTAATTTTATTCATAACACCTAATTTAATTTGTACCTCTTAAAACCTACCAACTGCAAGTGCCTAAACCCAAGCCCTGAGACAATCTGTGTCATATTACATTATGTTTATTACAGTTATTATTACAGTTAAATATAATTTACGTTATACTGAGTTATATATTAAGGATCAGTAAATATTTTACGTTATAACTATATACTTCAGGTAGTTTCTTGTTGGGATGACCTGATCTTGTATGGCTAGCAAAATACCCTCTGTCTCTGGAAACATCTGTCCGGACACCAACCAGTAGTTGGATGCCAGTTTGTCGACATGTGCCTGGTGGGTCTCATTCAAATGTCGCCCATGGAGAGGCTCTTGCATCCAAGATTGCAGCTTGTCCTGATCAGTCCGATGGTGACTTTGTATTTCACTTTATTATTATTATTATTATTATTCCAACTAAGTTCCAAAGAAGAACAATGCTTTTTGGTTTAGCCTGACAAAGAGTTTCAGACAATTTCCAAGAGATTACCTTAGTGTTCGGCTTGTTACTTTCGACACATGTCCACGCCGGTCTCCTCTATCCAACCGTTTTATTAGGCTGTGGCAGCGAGAACCAACAGATTATTTAGTTTGTTGTAATTTCTAGATTACTCGCATATTATTTTTATTATCGTAGTTCACAATTTACTAATCATTATAATAATGACTATCTCTTTTTTACACTGATCCAAACTGTTTCTGGGTTCGTCCAATGCAGAGAGATATATGGACAAGATCAAGCATAATGAAGCTAATTATAAAACTGGTAAATTGATCTTTTAGATTTAGTAATTTTATTTGTTTTCAGAACATAAAAGCCTGGACGCAGCAAGTGCGTTATGGTAGTGAATTTTCATAGAAATGATCTGGCACAAAATATTTTATTATAACTTTTTTTTCTTGTAACATAGAAATCTAAATTTTGGTGTATAGTTTACTTTTTATATCGTAAACCTACCTACCAAATTTGGTTATCATACATTTCTTATTTTTTAAGATAAATTTTTTTTTCAAATTACAACTCAAAATTTTCCCGGAAAACCTCGTCCGATTTTTTTGATTAACAAACTTGTCAAAGTCATTTACAAAAGGAAGGTACATGCCAAATTTTATCAAAATTGGCCTATTATTCTTTGAGATAAAAATTTTTTTCGAATGAAATATTAAAATTTTTCCGGAAAACCTCGTCCGATTTTCTTGACTAACAAACCTCTCAAAGCCATTTACAAAAGAAAGGTACATACCAAATTTTATTAAAATCGGCTTATTACTTTTTGAGATAAAAATTTTTTTCGAATGAAAACTCAAAATTTTCCCGGAAAACCTCATCCGATTTTCTTGACTAACAAACTAGTCAAAGCCATTTACAAAAGAAAGGTACATGCCAAATTTTATCAAAATCGGCCCATTATTTTTTGAGTTATCGGTGTGATACACACACATATATATATATATATATATATATATATATATATATATATATATATATATATATATATATATATATATATATATATATATATATATATATATAAATATATATATAAACATATAAAAATTGAAACTGACCCCGGATATGGGTTCTAGGGGTCCTAGATCGCGCTCATTTGAAGAAATTTTTTCAAAATTCAAAAGTCGAGATCTCCTCATTAGTGAATTTTTTCTAAGAAAATTCACTAAAAGCTGTATTTATTGCTGATGGTAGCTTATAAATTTTTAAAATGTCTTAATACGTTTTTAGATATAAAGGTCAATCATTTTATAAAGGTAACATCACAAATTCGATCTTATATGTTTTACGTAACAACATTTATGTTTTTGTCATGGTTCCCATATACAGGTTATTTTTAGATATCAGTCACAAGACTTGTTTCTTTAACGTCGCCCTACTTCTGTGACTAAAATGTGGATAATCACCAAATTTTGCCGAATTCATTTATTTCTGCAAAATCCGTTACCACATTCATACAATAATTTCTAAATACTGTTTTAACTTTTTTAAACACAACTGGTGTTAGTAACCCATGTCAAGTCTCTGTCTTTAATTCTACAAGAAGTTTGATTTAATGTAGATTTAGGAAAATCCAAGAGATATAGATCTTTTTTTTTCATATTTCAACAACACGCCACGAGGGCATACAGCCTAAATACTATCGTACTGTGGGTGTCGACAAGGAGGAAAGAGGCAACTTGTTAATTCTGGACTTGAAGGTTTGGTGGTCCGGAGGAGAAGGAAAAACATGTGCCGGCAAGGAATTCCACAACTTGGAAGTCCTTGGGACAAAAGAGCGGGCATAACAAGATGTCTGGTGACCTGGACAGTAAAAGGGTGCATTCGCTCTGGTATTCTGGTAGATCTGTTGGGGGCAGCAGATGGAGGAACTATGGAAGAAAGAGAGAGAGAGAGAGAGAGAGGTCACCAACGGCACGTCGGTGGGCAAAGGATGGCGGCCTTTGGGTGAGGGTAGGGTCACCGATGACACGTATAGCTCTCCAGGATAGCGAGTGTAGAAGCGGCAGAGGCACCCCAGATGTGGGAGCAGTATTCGAGGCTTGGTCTTATTTGTGAAGTATATAAGGTATAGAGATTAGCTAGTGAAAAGTATTTGCGAGCCCGAAAGAGGAAACCTAATTTCTTAGCAGCCGCTTCTGCAATTGATGTGACATGCCAGTGCCAATTGAGATTTCAATCCACAGAAATGTTTATTATTTTGTTATTGGTTTGGTAGCTCATTTTTAAGTCATATTGTTTGAGTGTTTGTGTTATTATTTCGTGTGTTGGTTATAAGTGACTGTTGTGTATTTTGTGTTTGTTTCTGTTGTTCTGTTTTCGGTTTTGTTGATTTGTTTGTTTTTGATTTCCTTAACTAGTTTTTCTATTGTTGTCTTGTTGTATCCATTTCTTTGTGCTATTTGTATTATGATGTTGTATTCCTTTTCTCGTTCGCCATTATGGAGCGCCACATTTAGCATTTTGTTTATTAAGTATCTGTATGCGGCCATTTTGTGCCTGTCTGTGTATTGAGTGTTTAGGTGTAGTGATGTCTGTTTGTGTAGGTTTTCTGTATATTTTGTATTGAATCTCGTTTTATTTTCTGATTAGTGTTAAGTTTAGGAAGTTTATGGTGTTTTTTGATTCTACTTCTAGTGTAAATTTTATGTTGTTCTTGATCTGTTTTATTTTTTCTGTTTTTATATTTTCATCGAAGTATCTCACCCAGTTGATGTCTGTGTCTGTTTCTTTTATGATGGTGTTGATTTTATCTAACTTTGGTATGTATATATCTGCCATGATGCTTGATAGTGCAGATCCCATTGGTAGTCCGTCCGTATGTTAGCCAACCATAATTCGATTAAAATTACTATTTCATCTTATATTTAATTAAAAGCAAAACAATGGTAAATGGTTATAATTTGAGAAATATTTTAATTTCAAAATTTATACAATAAATAAAAAAGTACACGGTAAACTTAAAGAACACATTAATATTTTTTATTATTCTAATGTTGGTACTAACTAGTAATTATTTTATGCTTGTAGTTAAAACCAAATCACAAAGCAATGTTTCACGGTGATATTATTGACCTAAAAATAAATAACAATAATAAAAGATTACATGGATAGGTGTTTTAAAACTCTTTTAAATCGTGATCTACGTAAATGGATATAAATTATCTTGAGTTATATTAAGTGTGAAGTTATCAACTCTTTCGTTAAGAATCATAAATAACGAGATGTTTTTTCGTCGTAAATCCATAATCAAAATGCACCCCGTTCAGGGTTTACTTTTTATGTTGAAAATTTTTGTTTTTCTAAAATTCTTTTATAAGCTTTTTTAACTATTTGCATACGCCAAAGATCTTACACATGTAGTTACTTAGTTACTTATGCTGAATAAATAAAATACTTCTTATTCTACATAAAATGAAAGGCTTCTCTCCAGACAACAAATTTATTTAAAACATATTTCCCGACGCATTTCGACACTCTAAGAGGTCATCTTCAGGGGATAAATCTAGAATCACAACAAAAAAGGTCTGTTAGCAAAACGTTAGTCTCTCTGGCAGGCAATTGTGCAGGTTAGAACACAATGATGACAAGATACTCTCTACACAAAAATGTCAAAGGCTAAAATCATAAGTCACAAAGTAAAAGGCTAACTAACAGTCAAACTAAAACTAAGAGAGTTACAATGAAACACAAGCAGATACGGCACCACAAGCAAAAAAACCATGTTAAAGCTAAAACATGCAGTCAAAAATGAATTAAATTAAATTAAAACATTAGAGCAAACTGACAAGCGTTGAAAGATACAAAAATCCAAAATGTCTATTATTTGAAAATTAAACAATTAAAGTCTATTGCAGAAACAGAACAAGCCAAGGAATAAAACTGACAGGGTAAACATCATAAGTGTCAAGCACAATCAAGCAGAAATCCAATGAGAACCTATAAGGTAAAGAAATTTACAAGAGATTAAAAGAGAAAAACAAAATGGAAACTACTCACTTGATGAATTCTTGAAAAATTGAATTCGAAACTATACAAAAGGCTCAATAGGCAAAAACTTCATCCAGTGTACTGGAGGTTCTGCAAAACTACATCTGAATTCGCCAGAAATTTGTCCCCAAACAAAATCAATGAAAAAGATCGGCGATTTAAATGAACAGCAGCAATGAAGGTCAGCCATTAGGCCAACTTGAACAGGCTAGGAGGCACCTGCGCAGCTGCAGAAGGGTGAATCAGAAACAAGTGTCAGAAGCGACATATGTTACTTCTGACAATTGTTTCTGATTCATCCTTCTGCAGCTGCGCAGGTGCCTCCTAGCCTGTTTAAGTTGTCATAATGGCTGTATGTCGCTTCTGACACTTGTTTCTGATTCACCCATCTGCACTTACGCCCGTGCCTCCTATCTGTTCAAGTTGGCATAATAGCTCACCTTCATTGCTGCTGTTCATTTAAATCGCCGAACTTTTTCATTGATTTTTGTTTGAGGACAAATTTCTGGCGAATTCAGATGTAGTGTTGCAGAACCTCTAGTACAATAGATAAACTTTCTGCCTATTGAGCCTTTTGTAAAGTTTCAAATTAATTTTTTCAAGAATTGATCAAGTGAGTAGTTTCCATTTTGTTTTTCTCTTTAAATCTCTTGTAAATTTCTTCACCTTAATTGATCTCATTGGGTTTCTGCTTGATTGTGCTTGCCACTTGTGGTGTTTATCCAGTCAGTTTTGCTCCTTGGCTTGTTCTGTTTTCTGCAATAGACTTTAATTGTTTAATTTTCAAATAATAGACATTTCGGATTTTTGTATCTTTCAACGCTTGTCAGTTTGCTCTAATGTTTTAATTTAATTTAATTCAGTTTTGACTGCATGTTATAGCTTTAACATAGTTTTTTAGCTTGTGGTGCTGTATCTGCTTGTGTTTCATTGTAATTCTTTTAGTTTTAGATTGACAGTTAGTTAGCCTTTTACTGTGTGACTTATGATTTTAACCTTTGACCTTTTCTGTAGAGAGTATTTTGTCACCATTGTGCTCTAACCCTTGTAGGCTTGCCTACCAGAGAGACTAACGTTTTTCTGGCATACCCTTTGTGTTATGATTCTAGATTTTTCCCTTGAAGATGACCTCTTAGAGTATCGAAACTCATCGGGAATATTTTTTAAATAAACTTGTTGTCTGGAGAGAAGCCTCTCATTTAATGTTTAGTTCTGTCTATCCCAGATTGTGTGACGTTCAGAAATAATACTTCTTATTCTACTACTGGATTTTATGACGATTGATAAAGGACTTTCAGTAGAATAAATAACAGCTTGACAAAGATTACTATAGATGATTTAACTCGATGGCTAATCTGTGCCTAATTCTTGGTAAATTATCGATTTAACGATTATCAAACAAAATAGATGTAGGTATATTTTAAGTAACAAATGCCAAGTGATCTTCTATATTAAAATTTTGCCATTTAGAGAATAACTACTTAAAATAACATTTAATGCATGCTGAGACAGAATTAATTAATAATTATGAAATACCATTAATTTCAGTAGTATATTTATTTGAAAAAATGAATCAGTTAATTTGTTCATTCTAAAGCGACGAAATATCAAAATATTGCTCCTACGTGAAAAAATAGTGCTGCAAATTGAATCATAACGTCTACATAGCTGTGATAATCTACTCCCCTCAGAAAGACAATATCATTAAATGAATTTAGGGTCCATGACTTGACCACAAAGAAAATATTTGTGTTCCTGTATCCATAAACTTCTGAAATGTTATATTACTCGAGTTTTAACTAAAAAATGTCAATTTTTACCAAATCACCCCTCATTTATCCACTATCACCTGAAGAGATCTTACGCAAAAACAATTAGAAGCGTTCCTTTGTCGGATGCTAACCGGATATCAAATTTGAAGAGGATACCTCAATTCCTTTGAAAGTTATTGCGACAGAGGGCATTATAGCACGTATCGCAGAATCGTGCTACATATCCCTGAACACTTTGTATTTATTAGAACTGTTGAAGCAACATAGTTCCTGCTAACGCACGAGATGGCGACTCTCCAACAGATTTGGTTCGATGGTAGATATCAAATTTACCAGTAATTAAAAGAGTTTTACAAAATTGCCGCATCTCAAAAAAAAAGAAAAAACTAAAAACATTTGAGATAAGTTGACAATATTAACAAATGTCCATAACTAATATTCTATATGTCTGCCGTCTTACAAGACGCATTCTTTAAATTGCATTAAATATATAATATATATATATATATATATATATATATATATATATATATATATATATATATATATCCTGAAATTGCTAAATGAATTTATTTACATTACTTGATGGAAAAAATATAAAATCTTTAGGACTGGGCGAACGTGGTACCTGTAATGACCGGTTTCTGAAAATCTAATTATTTTTAAACTTCTCTAACACTGATTCTGTAGCAATGTTCAGATAATGAACAGGAGCTACATCTGGTTAAAAAAACAACTTGGGACTTTTGAAAACCCAGTCTTGATAATTTTTTTAATATCTGTGTGGCCAACACTATAAACTTTGTTTCTGGTGGAGAGGATCGTAAAATTGTACATCAGCTTATATGCGTAAGATTCTAACAGACCTATACTATATCATCAAACAGAAAGTTTTTTGGATACAGAAAAGTAATTTGGTTTATCATAAATTTGTTTTGATAAATTTAGACAAATGTGTTGGTATAATAGCCTACGTAACATATGGTGGTGCTTCTTTGATCACTTATATTTAAGTTATATATTGGTTTTCATCCTAAACTATTTATGACACTATAATTCACAAGTATAAAGTGGCAGACTAAGTGTAAGGAATAATTTTTACAAAAATTGCATTTACAATGTGTCGCGGCTTTTCTATAGAATCATGTGGCAATACTATATACAGTTTTTTTATTACCTAACATATGTATTTATATTTGATTGCTTATAACCACTTTTAAAGGAATCACTAAAAGTCGGTAAAAAAAGTTATATCTAAAATATCACAAAGTAATACATTTTAAGGAATTGGTGGATAAAGTTCATCATACGGGAAGTTTTCTTCCAAAGATTTGAATAGAATTCCTTCAATAAATTCTGAGATAATCTTCTCAATTGTTGGCTTTAAGTCTTCGAATAGAACGTCTATGTTGTCTTTAATAGCCTGGTTTGCTATTTTATCTGAAAAAAGAAGACATTTATTAATACAAAGTTATATTCTAAAAACCTCTACCCATCTCATATGTACCGCCTCTGGACAAACCCACTTTTCTACTAATTGTATGTAAATTCTATGAATCACTGTAATCTATGCTTATAGCTTACGAAATCAGCAACAATTTATCATTTTTAATAAAATTAATTTTCTAGTGTTTTATTTAAACTAAAGTGGGTAAAAATATCAGTAAATATTTTTGGCGTGCCCTCTTAGGGAGGCGTGATAAAACTAAATTGGAGGCGCGAGAATATTGAGAAAAAAATGTTCGGGACGCAGCAAGTGCATTATGGTAGTGAATTTTCATAAGAATTGTACACTATTAGTAAGGTATATTATGAAAACTAATTCTTTAAATGTAAATGGACCTGGGAGACCGGTTTTAGAGGGCCCAGTTAGCAATTATTTGAAGAAGTTTCTATTTTATATGGAACTAGAAAATTATAGTTTGGTAGAGATATATGTAAGTACTGCAAGTCTCTTTAAAAAAATTGTAGTTACAAATTTAATTAAAGTCACAAAAGTTTTCTAGAAAAAATAAATTACTTACAAAAGGTTTTGTTTTTGTCAACCCAATCGAACTAGTTGCAAACAAATCAACAAAAAAGGTTATTTAAAACCAAATTGTAGTTATCCGCGAAGCTTATTATGGTATTTTTCTTTAATTTAGTACCAACGCGGCGTTTATATAGGTGTTACTATGGTTCAAGATTGAAGATTCTAGCTTAATAGGAAATTGAGTTTTCGGATTTCAAATACTTTTACAAAAATTCTCTACCATAATGTATTTGCTGCACCCATACCTTTTTCAACACTTATTTACTGTTGCTGTATCCACACTTTTTGAAAATGATGAAATTTTGTAGCTCTCTATGTAAGACTGACAAACAAGGCGACCTAAATTTCATTTTTGGAAAAACATTTTAAAGAAATGAAAGGGGGTAACAGTTTAAACATAAATTGAAAATCTTGGTTCGC
This sequence comes from Tillus elongatus, assembly GCA_964006375.1. Taxonomy (NCBI): domain Eukaryota; kingdom Metazoa; phylum Arthropoda; class Insecta; order Coleoptera; family Cleridae; genus Tillus; species Tillus elongatus. The sequence goes on from OZ023265.1 coordinate 9,150,540, forward strand.
TGCTTTGTCGCAGGGGTTCCCTTTCCCCTTCTGCATGTCTACAACCACCCTCGATGCATAAAGAAGAACAATGCAAACAAGATAGGTTTCTTGGAAACAAGTTGCAAGAAAATTACGGGATCTGCAGTGAATATAGGGGTTCTGGGCGGAATAAACATAATTTTAAGGAGGTATAGCTGCAAAATGGGATAAAGGCAGCTTATAGAGGTCTAAAGGTTCAACTAAGCTGTTTCCGCTCACATTTCTTTTTTCTATCTTCTTCCCCGCCCAACACCTCTATTCATTCCTGGTCCCGTAACTTTATTGGAGGCTGTTTGCAAGAAATATTTCTTGTGGTGTGTACATCCAGAAGGAGATCTAAGCATGTTTCTGTTTTTTTAAAGCCCCCGTGTATTAATCTGCAAATTTACTGAACATTTAATTTTTATTTACAAAACGAATGTACCTGCCAAATTATAAACGTGGCATTATTTATTAGTCACTTGGATGATCCGTTGTAGCCAACTCAATCGAGTCAGTGTCTGCAAATAAAATAACAAAAATGGTTTTCTAAAACAAATTTGTCTTTGCCTGTGAAGATCATTGTGTTATTTTTTATATTTAGTACCCATGCTGCTTTTATATAGGTTTTAGTATGTATCAAAACTGAAGATTCTAGTTTAATGGGAAATTGAATTATCACCATTTGGAATGTTTTTACAAAATTCGCTACCATAACGCACTTGCTGCACCTAAACTATTTTCAATACTTATTCACTATTGCTGTAGCCATACTCTTTGAAAATGAAACAAATACATAAATATAAACTATAAAAAATTCTGAAATTAAAAGTTTAATAATTTACACTGAACATATGTTTATAGGTATAGATCAAACTACTGCATTATATTATGTAGTTTCATTTATCTCTAATTTTCCATATACAAGATGAAGGGTAAATAAAAACTAAAAGTAAACAATAAGTACCTTATTCTAAGATTCTAAAGTATTAGCGACAGCGGAGTCGATTTCGAGGTTATTTTTGGCTTCTTTTTTGTTTATGAGGTCCGCAAACAAAGAAGAAGAAGACGATAACCTCCAATTCGACTCCCTCTGCTGTCAGCTGGCAAAATAACAAATGACAAATAGGTAATTGGTACTGTCAGATTTAACCAGGAGAGCGAGATGGCTTTTAAATACCCTGAGGAATGGGAAGCTTAATATTTATACATAATAAAACGTAGTTCTAGATTGCCTTTAAACAAATTGAATCACTTTCATTAAAATTTTTATTTATTACTATATATTTTCCTGATATCTTCAGTTGTTTATCTTGAGAGTTTTGGCAAATGGCAACACCGCTGATTGTTTATTGTGGCGTATTTTTGTAACCTGTTCGTTTGAAGTTTGATTTGGAGCATTTGTTTGCAATGGCAGCGTAACCCTGATATATCTGTCTGACCTTGTGTAACATTTTAGGCACCCATTCAGAGGTAATTTATGGGTATATCGTAAATTATTTATTTTTTATTTGGTTATAACTCAAAATTCACTGAACCGATAAAGTAAATTTGGTAGAGGGGACCACTTATACGATATCTACATGTGTGTAAAGATTCATATTTCCATAAATTTAAAAGATATTGCGTTTTCAAAAGTTTTTCGCATTTTTTTTCTAAAAGTATTCGAGTGTCAAAACTGGTTTCGATTGGTAAAGGTATTTTTTTTTAATGAAAATTCACTAAAAATGAGAAAAAATATACCAATAGAAATTTGTTTTATTAGTGAATTTTCTTAAAAAATGAGGAGATCCCGACTTTTGTATTTTGAAAAAATTTCTTCAAATGAGCGCTAATTATGCTTCCCAGAACACATATCCGGGGTCAGTTTCAATTTTTATATGTTTATATATATATATATATATATATATATATATATATATATATATATATATATATATATATATATATATATATATATATATATGTATGTATCACACCGATAACTCAAAAAAGAATGGGCCGATTTTGATTAAATTTGGTGAATAAATTAATTTTGCAAATGGATTGAATAAGTTCGTTAGCCAGGAAAATTTGCCTAGGATTTTCCGGAAAATTTTGTGTTTTCTTTCGAAAAAAAAATATATCTCCGGAATTAACAAAGTAAGGGCAACGAGGGTTTATATCCTTATAGGTAAGTTACCTACCAAAATTTAGCTATGTAGGTCAAAAGACAAAAAAGTTATTAGCATTAAAAAAAAAATTGGGGTTTTCCTCAAAACGTCAAAGTTGCGATTTTAAACGTCAAAATCGGCAACATTTAGGCAAATAACTTGAATCTAATACGGGCTATGGAAATCAAATGTCTCAAGAAGGATGTTTAACAAACCCTGAAGTCTTAGTTTCAATCGTCATTGCCCTTCATTTTACTAAAATGTTCCCAGAAAATTCATTTCAAATAGACCCTTTCTCTGATGCTTGGCAGTAGCTTTAGATATAGAGTTTATCGTTTAATGGTATATAATTTTTGTCGAATTTTCGTAAAAAATCAATAAAGCTCAATATATCCGTTATTATACAAGATATGAAAACAATGTGTATATATTAATTATAGGGTGTCTTGAGCTACATCTTAAAAAATATTCTACAATCACAGGGTGGCCCATAAGTCGTTGGTGATACAATTTTTCTTTTAGTGAATTTTCTTAAAAAAAATTCACTAATGAGGAGATCCCGACTTTCGAATTTTGAAAAAATTTCTTCAAATGAGCGCTAATTAGGCCCCCCAGAACACATATCCGGGGTCAGTTTAAATTTTTATATGTTTATATATATATATATATATATATATATATATATATATATATATATATATATATATATATATATATATATATATATATATATATATATATATATATATATATATATATATGTATCACACCGATAACTCAAAAAATAATGAGCCGATTTTGATTAAATTTGGTGAATACCTTCCTTTTGCAAATGGCTTGGATAAGTTCGTTAGCCAGGAAAATCGGTCCAGGGTTTCCCGGAAAATTTTGTGTTTTCTTTCGAAAAAAATTTATATCTCCGGAATTAACAAAGTAAGGGCAACCAAATTTGATACACGGGTTAACGTCCTTATAGGTAAGCCATCTAGCAAAATTTAGCTCTGTAGGTCAAAAGACAAAAAGTTATAGGCATTTAAAAAAAATAAATTGGGGTTTTCCACAAAACGTCAAAGTTGCGATTTAAACGTCAAAATTGGCAACATTTAGAAAAATAACTTGAATCTAATACGGGCTATGGAAATAAAATGTCTCAAGAAGAATGTTTTACAAACCCTGAAGTCTTAGTTTCAACCATCATTGTCCTTCATTTTAATAAAATATTTCCAGAAAATTCATTTCAAATAGACCCTTTCTCTGACGCTTGGCAGTATTCTTAGCTATAGAATTTATCGTTTAATGGTATATAATTTTTGTAGAATTTTCGTAAAAAAATCAATAAAGCTCAATATATCTGTTATTATACAAGATATGAAAAAAAAATGTATATATTAATTATAGGGTGTCTTGAGCTACATTTTTACAATTATTTCTACAATCACAGGTTGGCCCATTAGTCGTTGGTGATACAAATTTTCTTTTTTTTAATCAAACATGCCTTATGTTATTGCATTTTTGCATTTTCCATCGAAATATAATGCATGTTTGTAAGGAAAAAAATTCTGGACGCGGTTAGTGCGTTATGGTAGCGAATTTTGATCAAATGCTTAATATTTGGATAGCTCAATTTGCTATTAACCTATAAGGTTGACCAAGAAACAAGTTTTTTCGGGAACACTTTAAGTTTACTTTCGGAAATTTTTGTACATTTTCAAACAATAAAGTTATTTTGATGAAACATGGCACATTGTTTTTACTATATAAATTATACTGGTAACCAAATTTGATGCCTGCTTTCTTAAAAAAACACACATTATTGCTATTAAAAAATAGTTTTATGAAAATTCACTACCATAACGCACTTGCTGCGTACAGAGTTTTTTCTTTTAATCGAACACGCCTTATGTTATTGCATTTTTGCATTTTCCATCGAAATATAATGCATCTTTTTCAGAAAAGAAATTCCGGATGCAGCAAGTGCGTTATGGTAGCGAATTTTGATCAAATGCTTCATATTTTAATAGCCCAATTTGCTATTAGCCTATAAGGTTGACCAAGAAACGAGTTTTTCCGGGAACACCTTAGGTTTACTTTTGGAAATTTTTGTACATTTTCACACAATAAAGTTATTTTTATGAAGCATGGCACATTGTTTTTACTATATAGATTATACTGGTAACCAAAATTGATGCCTGCTTTATTAAAAAGAAAACACACATATTTGCAATAAAAACATTTTTATGAAAATTTACTACCATAACGCACTTGCTGCGTCCAGAGTTTTTACTAAATGTACTGAAAGAAAAGCAATAGAATGCACTTATATCAGTACTGCGCAATCTACTTATATAATTAACTTATCAATATTAAATTAAAAACAAGATTAAGAATTATTAGTGATTCCCTTGGGCCTGTCTTGCAGAGCAAAGTTTTTCGAAAGAAGGTTTAATATTATAAATTCTAACTCTAAGCTCTTCTTACTATATTTAGGTGAGATCTATATTTTGTCTTCAAAGCAGCAGTTGAACATGGTAATAGTATATATACCAAATGGTTTTGTTTTAAATGCAGAAAACTCATCTTCCAATCCGGCCCAAAATTCAAAGACTGATTTATTACTAAATTGGCTTTTGATTTTGCCACTTGCCGTGAAGTCTATAAAGATGTCTTCTTTCGTAGTTGGGAGACCTTCGGGAGTATTTTGAAATGGGTCCCTAACTCACTCGTAACTTGCTATCAAGTTGAAGTCAGCAAGAAAATACTTTTTAAAATTCTTTGCCAGCATCGTTAAATGATTCTCAATGGTTAAAAAAACAACTCCCACATGTTGTTCTTCAGCCTTGTAAGTTTTTTTGCTTTACACTTCTGCTCCATAATTCCAGTTTTCTACAAAACGCATTAACTTTGTCATTCGTATCCAACATATGTGTTCACTAAATGAAGATTGGAACCTGTGATGAGCACTGATAAGCACACTTGGAGAACCCAAATCACCACCACACATTTTAAAAACCTGACGATCGTTTCACTAACCAAGTTACCGTCATCAGAGGATGAATAATTCTGAACAATCATTATCCTCTGATGACACTAACTTTGTTAGTATAAACTATCAGGTGTGCTTATCGACATATGTGTATTCGATCCTTGGGGTTGAAAACTCAAGGTATTTAATTTCTAGAATATGTCGACCAAGTATCCCAATTTCATCACAAATAAATCGTTCCGAAACTTCTCGGCTTTCGGTCGTTTTTCCTCTTCTAGAAAAAATGGTCCTTTCATCTCTTAGTTCAGAAACACGTTGTAAAAAAGCCCCACATGATAACCATCTTGCCTTAAAATAAAATAGTAACGCTTAATGTACTGCACTCATGTCTTTACAAAGTGCAGAAAAGATTCTTGATCTTAGGGGTCTCATTTTTATATAATTTACTATACTTCGGTTACCACCGTCGTTAGCACAATATTCACACCAGGATTCATTTCTTAGGAGGCAAGAGCTTCTCTGTAGATCATGCAATGTGTCCAAATACACTGTGGATATTCCACTGGTACTTGCATACTTGGAATTTTCTAGACATTGTGCGAGCATCATCGGTGCATATACCGAGGCAATTTTTCCACTCTGTGTTTGCCTCGTTTAGAAAATCATTTAAGATTCAGCACGACTCGGTTCATCATTCTCCAGACGAACTCCTGTTAGTAGCGGTGTGCACCAGTGATCTGTTCTTGGTCCTGTCTTGTTCCTGGTCTATACAGCAGATCTATTATGTTGTCTCAATTCTCCCCATAATGCTTAGGCGGATGACTGCAAAATATATGGATACCTTATATTGACTAATAACAGTCTTCAGACGAATCTAAACACGGTAATGTCTTGGTGTTTGGTGTGGAATATAGCACTTAACTATGATAAGTGTATTGTTGTTCACCACGGTCACAACAACGCTCGTAAAGTTTATTTTCTCGAAAATAAGCAGATTGCATCTGTAGGGTGTCAGGCTGACCTTGGAGTCATTGTAACACCAGATTTGTCCTGATCACCCAAGCTATGTCGGCGGCCAAGAAAGCGCACAGGATAATGTATTTGCTGAAGAGAACCTTTTGAAGATCTACTCCTGGTCTTGCCAGAAAACTTTATACAACATACATTCGACCACATTTGGAGTATGAAAATCCTGCGTGGTCACCTGTACTTGTCAAGGACAGAAAACTGCTGAAGAAAAACCAACGTGCAGCGTCCATATGGCCTCTGCAGCTACGGCACCAAACCTATGAAGAACGCCTTAAGTGCCTCAGACTTACAATCCTGCAGGAGAGGCGATCGAGATGTGATCTGATTTATTTGTACAAAGTAACTCATGGTCTGTGTCCACCTCCGTGTGGAACCCTGGTGGTTCTTAGTGATGACTCTAGACTGCGGGTACATTCTTTCAAGTTGAACAAGGAACCTTTCCGCACCACAAACCGACTCAATTTATTTTCAAACAATGCATTTGATATGGGGAACAGTTTGCCTGAAAGTATCGTCGCTTCCTCGAATATCGGTATATTCCATAGAAGATGGAATGCTATAGATTTGCTATGATGAACTAGTTTTTTTCTATGAAACTGAAATTTTTTGTGGTTATTAAAGAATTTCTATCAAGGCGTTGTTTTTGATAAGAATCATTACGAAGCAGGTGACAAACATAAAATATAAGAAGTGACTTTAGCGAAAATAGTATAAAGTGATAAGTAAATTCTTTACCTAGCTCAGAATTGTTACCAAAGAGACCCTCTATATCAACTTTAATTTTTGAAGCATCCATCACTGTGGTTGTATTGGTTGGAGTTACATATTCAAAACCATCTTCTTTCTTCACAAGCTTACAATCCTGGTAGAAATGTATATCTAGTTTGCCTGAAAATATAAATAAATTTACAAGAATCTTATCATATATTTTTAATTGTTTACTTCAAAATACGAAGGCTCATCGTATATATTGATTTTTTTAACTAAACAAGAATGGCACTAGATATGTACTTATTTAAGGAAGTTTTGTCTAAAACACTTTTATCAGTCTTTAAATTAACTTATTAAAATATACTTGTGTATACAAATATTTTTACCTAGTTTCGCAACAAAAGTTCCATCTCCTTGTATTGGCACCACTAACATTCTTCCAGTGACATTATATTTTCCCTCTACTCTTAGTGGAGAAATGGAAACTGCACAGTCGAATCTCGGGTATTTAACTTCTACTCTGAAATTCAAAAAACCTTAATAAGTAAGCTCTTTAGTTGATTTTATGAAAATAAAACTGATTTTGTTCCGGATTCACATGTAACAAATTAATTTATTTTCTGTTTATATACGAGAAAGACTAAAATAATTTAAATATTTCTAATCCCGCCGCTGTCACCAAAATAACCGACCTCTTACTCTGAGATTACAATTAACTTTAATATACCATTATAGGTTATATATATATATATATATATATATATATATATATATATATATATATATATATATATATATATATATATATATATATATATATATATATAAATTTGAACAACACACCACGAGGGCTTACAGCCTAAATACTATCGTACCGTGGGTGTTGACAAGGAGGAAAGAGGCAACTTGTTAATTCTGGACTTGAAGGTTTGGAGGTTCGGAGGAGAAGGAAAAACATGCGCCGGCAAGGAATTCCACAACTTTGAAGTCCTCGGGACAAAAGAGCGGGCATAACAAGATGTTCCATGTCTGGTGACCTGGACAGTAAAAGGGTGCATTCACTCTGTTCCCCTGGTAGATCTGTTGGGGGCAGCAGATGGAGGAACTATGGAAGAAAGCTCCTCTGAGCAATCCCCGTGCAGATATCTATAAAGGAGGGAGAGGTCACCAACGCCACGTCGCTGGGCAAGCGATGGCAGCCTTTGGGTGAGGGTAGGGTCACCGATGAGACGTATAGCTCTCTTCTAAATGGAGTCCAGGATAGCGAGTGTAGAAGCGGCAGCGGCACCCCAGATGTGGGAGCAGTATTCGAGGTTTGGCCTTATTTGTGAAGTATATAAGGCATAGATATTAGCTGGTGAAAAGTATTTGCGAGCCTGCAACAGGAAACCTAATTTCTTAGCAGCCGCTTCTGCAATTTATGTGACATGTTGGTGCCAATTGAGATTTCGATCCACAGAAATGCCAACAAGTGAAAAGGACTTATTACTTTGAATAACTTGGTTGTTCATTGTGATGGGTCTAGGGCTGGTGTATCTCTTATGAGATAGAAAGCAAGACTGATATTTGGTGGAGTTGAATTGTACAAGATTTATACTTCCCCAGTCTAATATTTGTTGGAGATCCACAGAGACAGAGTCTGCGATCCTCATCTAATTGTGCTAAAGAGACAGGCTTAGAATATTGTATATTGGAGTGGAGGGTGCTTTTATCCGCGTAACTGTTGAACTGGGTTGGATGTGCTAGAGATGAGGTCATTGATATGGAGAAGAAACAAAGTAGGGGCTAAAGCTGAACCTTGAGGGACTCCTGCATTAATTGGATGCAGTTTAGAGGAATGGCCATCTGCGACAACAGAAATGCTCCGGTTGGAGAGGAAATTTGCTGTCCAGGTACAGACTTTTGGTGGTAGGCCAGGTAGGCCATAGGCCGGAAGTTTATTAAGCAGCGCTGCGTGTTTATTTACGAGGAAGATTAAAATAATTTAAATATTTCTAATCCCGCCGCTGTCACCAAAATAACCGACTGAGATTAAAGTTTACTTTAATATACCCTCATAGGAATTTTTTTTCTCTCAATTGTAAAACTTTCTTTATACCTTTCCTTATATATATATATATATATATATATATATATATATATATATATATATATATATATATATATATATATATATATATATATATAGTGTGTCCAAGATAAGAAAGGCCACTATGGGGATCTCCAAAACGGTAGCAGATACAGACTTGGTTAAATGGTAGAAAAGTTGCGCACCCAAAAGCCCAACAAATTGGCGGTTAGACATCTCCGAAACTTTTTGGTTTTTGAGATGTTTTGAAAAATTTGGATTTTTCGACTACATATTATTTTTTTCTGACCTTAATGGTGGACCTACACCAATATCGATGACACTTCGTCGCAGCAACTTTTCATTTTCTTTAACGTTGCATTGCTAATTTTTTATTCGGACGTTTCTTCGCGGGACCATCATAAACTCTTGTTTTGAAATACGGCCCTCATTTTCTGATATCGTGTTCTAAAAGCCCGTTTTATTCCAAATTCACCGATATGTCACACTTTGTGGTTTAGTACCATTTTAACCCCTTTTTTCAACCCTAATCAGAAAAATTCCTATTACGGACCTGTACATAGCTTTTAAACTTAAGTACTAAACAACTAGTTGTATCAATTAACACTTTATGTCATTTTGGCGTTTAATAATAATCCAATGGATGAATTGTGATAATAATTTAATGGAATAAACACGGAACAAATAAACTTAAATTGAAAAGACAAAAGTATGTTTTGGAAAATAAATGGATGTGACAATAGACATATTTGGAATGACCGCAACATTAGTTTTTGACACATTAGTTTCTTGTTTAATTTATTGTGTAATAATTAGTAACTGCTTCTAGTACATATGTTTTCTAACGAACAAAAGTTTGTCATGTTGGCATATCTCATTTCATCCAACCGAAATTGTTCTGTTGCGGAGCGTATGTACTTGCAGAAATATCCGGTAAGAAGACAGCCAAATAAAAGGACTTATAGGAAATTAGTGACAAACCTTAAAGCATATGGTTCTTTTAAAAAACATGTAGTTTCTCGCAAAAAGTCCAGCAATGAGGAAGCAGTACATAATGTTTGGTTAGCAATTACTGATGATCCCGGTACATCAGTCTGGCAGATTGGTATACCAAAATCAACCGCACATTTGATTTTACGAAAACAAAAATTATATACGTACAAGTACAGAATTTGTCAAGAACTCAGACCATTCTGTGAATGGGTCTCAAGAAAATGGTATGATGATTTAAATTTTCTATGCCAAATAATATGGTCTGATGAAAGCATGATTACGAATAATGGTATTTTCAACAGAAGAAATGTTCATTATTGGTCTGAAACCAATCAACGCTCAAATAATATTGTTTTTAATATGTGGGCTGGTATCTTCTGCACGACTATTGTAGGGCCGAGTCTTTACCACCATAGCTTAACATAAAAGCGCTACCTACATTTGAAACAAAACGTTTTAGAGGATGTTCTCGATAACATGCACCTAGAGAGAGTTCGCAAATGTTGAATACAGCACTGTGGGCACCTGCACATAATTCAAGAGCCGTTCGGGAATATCTTTCAAGGAGATTTCCAGATAAGGTGATCAGCATGTATCCGGAAACACCCCGGCCAGCGCGTTCATCAGATATAACCCCGCTTTATTTCTTCGTATGGGGATACGTTAAGAATCATGTATATCAGCAACATTTTTCTACATAACAAGATTTGAAGGGGTTAGCTCTGGAAGCATTTGTAGGAGTGCTCTAGAAATCTTGACTAGGGCTTTCAATCGACAGTTAGAAAGTGATATTTGTGCTTGGAAAATAGTGGAAGTTTATTTGAACATATGCTCTAAATTTACTTGTTTTGTTCGTATTCGTTTTTTTTAAATGCCTAGGTCTTCTGGGAATGTAATTTTATTTTTTCTGTGTTTACTCCATTAAATTATTGCCTCAATTCAGCCATTGGATTATTATTAAACGCCTACATGACATAAATTGTTAACTGATAGAGCTAGTTGTTTGGTATTTAATTTTAAAAGCTATGTAGAGGTCCGTAATATGAATTTTTTTGATTCAGGTAGAAAGAAAGACTAAAATGGTAGTAAAGCACAAAGTGTGATTCATCGCTGACTTTGGAATAAAAGGAGCTTTCAGAATATGATATCAGAAAGTGAGGGTCGTGTTTAAAAAAAAGTTGATGATGGTCCCGCCAAGACGAAACGCTGGGTTAAAAAACTAGCAATGCTACGTTAAAGAAAACCAAATGTTGCTGCGGAGAAGTCCCATCGGTATTGGTGTAGGTCCACCATTAAGGCCAGAAACAAATAATATGTAAAAACGAAAAATCCAAATTTTTCGAAATATCTCAAAAGCAGAACAATTTTCGTAGATGTCTAACCGTCTTTTTGTTGGGCTTTTAAGTGCGCAACTTTTCTCCCATTTAATCAAGTCTGTATCTGCTACCGTTTTGGAGATCCCCATAGTGGCCTTCCTTATCTTTTATATACATACACAGTGTATATATATATATATATATATATATATATATATATATATATATATATATATATATATATATATATATATATATATATATATATATATATATGAATTATGAAGGAAGCTGCGGGAAAAAAAACTAGCTAATACCACTTGAAGCGTTGAATTACATCACTCGATATTCACCATCGCCCCAGTCATTCCAAGAATGGCAATATGAGACAGACCGGTTTCGTCTTTGTTAGGACCCATCAGATGTCATCATCATCATCATCATCAATCAGCCCTCTGCGTCCACTGCTGGACATAGGCCTCCCCTAGTTGAGTCCATTCTTTTCTGTCTTGAGCGCTACAAATCCAGTTTTTTGTAATTTTTGTAATGTCGTCTGTCCAGCGAGTTGGTGGTCTTCCTCTGCTTCTTTTATTGGATCTAGGTCTCCATTCAAGTAATCATTTTGTCCACCTGTCATCTTGCATGCGAGCCACATGTCCCGTCCACTTCCACTTGAGTTTTGCCACATGTACGACCACATCAGTCACTCCTGTTCTTCTGCGTAATTCTTCATTTCTAATGTGGTCACGTAACGAAACGCCAAGCATCGACCTCTCCATTTTGCGCTGTGTTACTTTCAGTTTCTTAGCAGAAGCGTTGGTAAGGGTTAGTGTTTCGGCGCTGTAGGTCATAACCGGTAGAACACATTGGTTGAAAACTTTTCTTTTCAAGCATCTCGGAAGGTCACTTCTAAAAACGTCTCTAAGTTTGCCGTAAGCCGCCCAGGAGAGTATAACTCTTCTGTTTATCTCGCATGTTTGGTTGGTTTTGGATATGCTTATCTCGTGGCCCAAATATGTGTATTTGTCTACCCATTCCACCTCAGAGTTTTCAATAATTAGGTTGTTACTAGGGACGAGCTTTGTCATAAAATTTGTTTTTCCGATGTTCATTTTTAGACCTACTGTTGCACAGACCTCCTGAAGTTCCTGTAGCATCACTCTAATATCTTCCAAGTTGTCAGCTAGTAAGACAATGTCGCCTGCAAACCGTAAGTTTGACAGACTTTGGCCGTCTATTCTTAGACCTTTTTGGTCCCAATCTAGCTTCTTGAACACATACTCCAGGACGGTGATAAACAGTTTTGGAGACATCGTATCTCCCTGGCGTACTCCTCTCCCAATTTTAATAGGATTCGTGTTTTCATGTAGTTTAACCACAAGATTAGCATTTTATATATATTGTAGATAAGTTTGGTGTAGCGATAGTCAATACGGCATGCTTCCAGGGACTGCAACGCTGCGTCCAGCTCCACAGTGTCGAAAGCCTTATGGAAGTCCACAAAAGCAAGGACAAGTGGTCTGTCATATTCGATGGTCTTTTCAATCACTGTTTTAACGCTTTGAAGATGATCATTGGTTCCAAACTCACTTCGAAAACCGGCCTGCTCTACTGGCTGGATAAAGTCTAACTTATTTTCAAGTTGTGTGGTAATTATTCTAGTAAATAATTTGTAGAGGTGGCTAAGTAGACTTATCGGCCTGTAATTTTCTAGGTTCGAGATGTCTCATTTCTTGTGGATCAGTATTACGATGGTGTTGAGCCACTTTTCTGGGATCGTACTATTGAAGAGACAATTGTTGAAAAGAGATTTGATTTTTTTGAGCAAGCAAGGACCACCAATCTTTATCGCATCGGAAACCACGCAGTCTTCTCCGGGCGATTTTTGATTTTTCATCTTTTTTAGGGCTAGTTTAATCTCATCTAGTGATATTTTCATCGGTATTTTCGAGCCTTGGTTAACCACGCCTTTTTTACGGGTTAGTATGTCAGATTCTGTATGTAGATTTATATCACTTTGCTTTTATATAGCATTCCATAAAACTCTTCCACTATATTTAGAATATCTTTCCTGTTCATCAATGTGTGCCCTTGTGCATTTTTAAGTTTTATTATTTGTCTCTTTCCATTGTCAAGCTTTCTACGTAGAACTTTCATACCTTTGTTGTTCTCTATGGTATCTTTGATTTGGTTGTGTCTAAAAGCTCTTACATCGCGTCGGATGGCTTTTGAAATTTGTTTCTTTATTTCTCTTAATTCTCCTTCAGATGTATAGTTTTTGGACCTCATATCTCTTCTTTTTCTATGAGCAGTTTGGTCTCCTTGCTTAGTTTTTCTTCCCTTTGATTTGTTGAGCAGTGTCGACTTTGGGCCTCAGTTATTGTGGTTGTAATGATATTATTCCGTTTGTTGATGTCGTTACCAATGGCGTGTTCTATTTCAGTGTTGGCTAACTTAGTGGTGATCCATTGTTCAAAGCTATTTACATCTGCTGGATTTATTAGCAAATTTAATTTATTGCCTTTCTTTGCCAGTGTCAATAGCTACTTTTGCTCGAACAAGCCTGTGGTCGCTCCCAGTAGCAAACCTATTTAGGACAGTTACGTGTTTTATTATGTGTTTTTTATCTGTGATGATAAAGTCTATTTCGTTTCTTGTTTTACCATCGGGGATTTTCCACGTCCATCTTCTATTTGTTTTTTTTGTAGAAAGAGCTGTTCATTTGAAACAGATTGTTTTGTAGTAGAAAGCTGAGCGGCGTTTCTCCCCGATCATTTCTACCTTCTAAGCCAAAGTCTCTAAGTGGTTCCTCACTTTGATTTATTTTTCTGCCTATTTTGGCATTGACATCACCGCATATTAGAGTAAAGTACTCTGGGTGTTCGTTTAGAGCAGTGTTAATGTCTTCATTGAACAGGTCTATCTCCTCATCGTCATGATCCGTTGTAGGCGCGTATACTTGTATGAGCTTAATATTGTATCTGGTATTGAGTTTTAGAATCAAAGAGATAACTCGTGTTGATATTTTATTTAGTGACACGATGCTTGATTTGTGTCGCTTACGTATGAGAAATCCTGTTCCTCCCCAGGAGTTCTCTTCTTCATCAACGTTATAGAAAATGTGCCCAGAATTAAGGTCTATGAGCTGTTCGCCTCGTCTTTTTACTTCACTTAGTCCGACAACGTCCCATTTTATATGTTCCAACTCACCTTCTAGTTCCATTAATCTTTCATCTGTTGACAGTGAACGGGTATTGTAGGTTGAAATATGCAGTATTTGGTTGTTGGTACGTTTGGTACCCGTTGCCATATGCCCAACCCGCTACCCCCCCCCCCCCCCCAGAATCATTGGCGCAGACTGACTTGTTGTCAGTGCGAGATTTTGAAAATACTTTTCTACTCGCCTGGGGTAGTTCAGTTTTTACATCTGGCATGATCATAGGGGGTATTTGCCACGTTCGCTAGACGTCTTGGTGAGTTTGGAACTTCAGCCGCCCATTCTGGGTCAGACGCTGTTCTTAGCCGCCCACTCTGGGTCAGACGCTACTGTACCTGTTGGTCCGCGGGAGGTATTTCATTTCCCTCCTACCACTCATATCTGAGAGGCATTCCTCGATCCGCCACCTGAGGACGCGCCCTCTAGGGGTTACAGGTTCCCCCGAGGGGGGATGTCATACCTATTTATTATTATTTTTCTTTTGGAAGAAGGAGTGAGAAATCTCTAACAGACAAGCTGATGTACTGGATCTAGGTCCATACCTCCGTCGGAATGACTTCACACACGAGGTTGGGATTTTGAATCTTTTCTTTCTGTTTGCAACAGGGGCGTTATCGGGTCAGGATAAGCTTTGGACGCTTATGCCTTAGTAAAATTGATCATCGTAGTCGATGGCACTACGGAGAAGAGCATTTGGAAGAGAAGCGGCTTTGGTGAACTGAGGAAATCTACTTGCTTCTGACAAACCATGGCGCTCCGATAGCCATTGTCAGATTTTGATTCTGAACGAGATGTTGGACATAGGGGCGCCATATTAATCGTTTGTCGAGAAAAACCCTAAGCCATTTGCGGAGTCTTGCCAGGGCAGTAGGCTGTAGTCTATTAATAGGTGATCGTGAGGCGTGTCTCCTCTTGGAAAATAGGACTGCTGCGGATTTGTCGGGGCTTATGGGTAGATATGATTTCTTATACAAGTCTTGCAGCTTTTATACGACGGTCTGTAGGCGTTCGGTTATTATCCTCGGCTGAGTGGAGCTGCTGAGGATGGTAGTGTCGTCTGCGTACAGTGCTTATGTCACGTTTTGGTGCGGCGTCGGTATGTCTGTGACAACTGGCATGCGGGAGGCCAGTTGTGGCATGTCATAACTGCTTTTGTTTGTTTGTTTTTGGATACAGGCGTGGAGCATACTACATGCACATTGAATTCACAACACCGTAGTGTGTGGAATATCGAGGTAGTTCGGGACTCCTACCCGCCAAATTCCGCTCCCTGAAATACCGGACCTTCGTTTATATCTCCGTCGGAAAGATTACACAAAATGACGTTGGGACTTGAATAATGTTTCCATTATGTTTTGCCGCGGGGGCGTTATCGGGAAAATATAAGCTTTGGACGCTTATGCCTAAGTGGAAGTTGCTCATCGTAGTCGGTGGCACTACGGAGAAGATCATTTGGGTGAGAAGCGGTTTTGCGAACTGAATTGTGGATAGTTGAGTTATAAATTCAAGTATCTAAGGCATTTTCAGATCATAGTGAATGTGACTGTTTCTGACAAACATGTCATACTTATTTTTTGTTTTCTTTTTGGATACAGGAATGGAGAAATGCGTCATGCAGACCTCATTCACAACACCGTAGTGTGTGGGAAATCGAGGTACTGTGAGACTCTTACTCACTAAAACTCCGCTCCCTCGAGTACCGGACCTTAGGTCCCCACCTCCGTCGGAAAGAATTCGCACAATGACGATTGGGTTTGAATGTTTCCATTTTGATATTTCCGCGGGGTGTGATCGGGTAAGCACAAGCCTTGGGCTTATGCCTATGTGAAAGTTGCACATCGCAGCCAGCAGCATCACGGACAGGAGTACCCGGGCTAGAAGCGGCCTCCGCGAACCGAGCGGTGAACAGTCGAGTTACAAACCCAAGCATCGAAGGCATCTCAAGGTCTGAGTCTGGAAACGCCCCCTATACCCGAGTCCACAAACCAACCACCCACCATCAAGGCCGCCCCTCACCCAGACGCCCACCGCCGACTACGACCCTCAACCTGTCTCACACTGTTGCCAGCAGCGGACACCTGTTCCAAACATGATAAGAACGACAGTGACAACTGCTGAGAACTAGCCAGCGCGACTGACTCGTGCTTGACTGACTCATGTCATACCTATGCTCTAGCAAGTGGGCTTCAAGGCAGGCATTGTTATGCCATGAAGTGGAATATAGCGCGAAGCGCCATCTCTGAGTTTGTGACTGTACGAGGCTTCTACGGCAACTTCTACGAGCACATGTGAAAGCCTAGGTCCGTCACAAACCCAGAGATCGCGCTTAACGCTAATTTCTATGTCATGTTATGGCAATGCCTGCTTGTTGGAGCGTAGGTATGACATAGTAATGAGTCATAACTAGGACCAAACCGGTCAATATCTTCTCTTTTTACTGTCATACCGCAAGTCTTGACAGAACTGGAGTAACTGATGCTGGCGAGTGATGTAATTCTATGCCCGTCGAAGTTTTAGCCAGGGGAGTAGTCCTTTCGCGCGCTATTTTCTTACCGCAGCTTCCTTCTTATTGCAGTGTGTAACAGAAGTATAAACAGTTTTTGATACAAAAACTTACCCAAACTTTGAAAATTTGTAGTTGCTAAGTCCGATAAGTGTAATCTTAGTCAAGAGAGCTTTGAAATTGAGAGCTTGTGTACCTTGTTGTAGCAGGATCTCGGGTATGGTTATTGGATCTAAAGAAGGGATGCCCAAATCTGGGATACCTTTGATCAGTAGCGGTTTTATTTCCTCTGCTGCTTTCAAGAGGCATTCCTCCAGCTTCGGATCATACCTGTGACAGTTTGGATACTTTTTAGCTGTAAAAAGACCAAACTATTCATAATTCTCCTTACAAAAACTGTTGCATTTTTACTTTTTTTCATTCAATTAAATATCGAAGAGAACAGATTTCCCATGATAGGATATTATAGACAGAAAATTGTACATATACTTAGGTATAGGCAACTAGGAAATACATCTGTGTAAGTTAGGCCTAGAATAATCGTTAAAAAACTAACAAATCAATGATATCATATATATATATATATATATATATATATATATATATATATATATATATATATATATATATATATATATATATATATATATATATATATATATATATATATATATAGGGTGATTTACAACGCAATGGAGACAGAACGTGTGCGTGTAGAGGACCTCAAATCATGCCGATTTTTTATATAAAATTTCTCTCTGACGCCCATGGTTGGTGAGGCATTGACCTCGGAAAATTCTGTATTGCAGCGGTGCCCTCACATAGAACAACGAAATTTGGTAGAGGGTTTTCTTTTATCACTATCGTTATTTGGCAAAAACTTGAAGTAGATATAAACTCAAAAAGGAATGAATTAGAGCTGTGTCACCCTTTAATGATTTCATTTTTTAAACCCTAACTTAATGAATTTTTTTCCTCTTGTCAATTTTTCTAAAAACGAACCTAAGTGAGTGGTGAGCGTGTCGCCACCCAGTTGTAGAATGCATCTAGCCTTACATAAAAACGAACCGTTTTTGAGAAAATTGAGATTGAGTTGAGATCAAAACAAAATTATGTCCCTTGAATTCATTGATTGTTGTTGCCCTTACTTGGTGAAACTGGTTCATATTACATACAGACTTGGAGACTAGTTCTCTGGCTTCACTGTTGGGTTTTTTTCTGTAGGTAAAGGGCGTAGCCAGCGCGTAAGCTAACTGGATCAAGAGGCCTAGAACACATATCCGGGGTCCGTTTGAATTTTCATATGTTTATATATATATATATATATATATATATATATATATATATATATATATATATATATATATATATATATATATATATTCAGAAGGATTTCCGCGGTCTTTAATGTGAGACATACTTAG
The DNA here is from genome assembly GCA_964006375.1 of Tillus elongatus. Classification (NCBI taxonomy): domain Eukaryota; kingdom Metazoa; phylum Arthropoda; class Insecta; order Coleoptera; family Cleridae; genus Tillus; species Tillus elongatus. The sequence goes on from OZ023265.1 coordinate 9,168,958, forward strand.
TTCTCGGGTTGAACCGCGTCCAGAATTTATGAAAACTCGACGTTTCGGCTCCTGTTTTGGAGCCATTTTCAAGAGGTAAGGGAAGAAAGATCTCTCTGAGGCCTATGGTTGAACACACAGATACCTCACAGACGATCTTCGGCGATATTTGGGGAGTAGGCAGATTGAGGCCTTAGAGTGTCCTTACATATTTCCTTTACCTCTTTCTTCCTTTACCTCTTGAAAATAGCTCCAAAACAGGAGCCGAAACGTCAAGTTTTCATAAATTCTGGACGCGGTTCAACCCGAAAACCAAATATGTCTCATATATATATACTGATAACTCAAAAAATAATGGGCCGATCTTGATCAAATTTGGTGAGTGCGTTCCTTTTGCAAGTGGCTTGGATAAGTTCGTTATCCAGCAAAATTGGCCCAGGTTTTCCCGGAAAATTTTGTGTTTAAAAAAATATATCTCCGGAAATAACAAAGTAAGGGCAACCAAATTTGGTACACGTATTTGCATTATAAATAGTAAATCATGTAGCAAAATTTAGATCTCTAAGTTTAAAGACAAACAAGTTATAGACAGTTAAAAAAAATTGGAGTTTTCCTAAAAACGTCAAAGTCGCAATTTGAAACGTCAAAATTGGCAATGTTTAGGCAAAGAGCGTGAAACAAATACGGATTGTGAAAAGAAAATGTTGCAAGAAGCGTGTTCTGCGAACCCTTAAGTTACAGATTCAACTGTCATTGTCCTTCATTTTACTACAACATTTACAGAAAATTTATTTCAAATAGACCCTTTCTCTGATGCTTTCGCTGTAGGTTTAGTGAAGTTTATGGTTTAACGGTCTATATAATTTTTAGCTAATTTTCGTAGAACAAATTCGTTAATGCATTTTTGCATTTTTTATCGAAATATGATGTATGTTTGTAAGAAAAAATCTGGACGCAGTAAGTGGGTTTTGGTAGCGAATTTTCATTAAATCCTTCAAATTTCATATTTTTATTAGGATTAGTTTTAAAAATGAGCTACCTACTTTATTGAAAATATTCTCTTATTCCGAAACTTCAAACCCGATCTGGAGGCAGTTATACTATACAGATTGCAATGATATTTTATACACGTCGTATCAGTCACAATTGACAACATATTATTGCTATTAGAAATCATAATTTGAAAAAAAGTTTTTTGACCCACCCTATTGTACATACCCAAGCATTCGCTTCCCTGTATGGAATACTTTAAATAAATTATTACTTGACTCGATCTTATTGAATTTACTTGGCGACATTTATGTCATTGGCGTTTAGTTTACTTTAAAAACATATGTATAATTTCTAAGACATTTGTTTACGTATATTTTACAAATAAAGATAAATTCGTTCCAATCAGGTTAGTATTCAATTACCTACAACCTACAAGAGTTTTAGTTTAACTTCTGTTTAGACTTTCAAGGCACCGTAATTAACTGCTTCTCATGGCCAACTGCATTAATTTTATGTTGTGTACCTATACAGTTCGTCTGATTTTTATTCGTGGCTTTTTATTTTAATTGCTCATTTATTATCAGCAATTAAATTTAATAATAAATTGGATCTCTTTTATGTTACGTAATTATTTATACAAGGTGTTTCATAGCCTTTCTGATAAAATAAGTGTTTTGTATCCTCACCTAATTTTAATACGAAAATGTGATATAACAGTTTCTTAAAGTTGCTTCGTTTTTAAAAAACTTTTTTCATTTTTAGTGAATTTTCTTAAGAACCAAGTATGTCTCATATATATATATATATATATATATATATATATATATATATATATATATATATATATATATATATATATATATATATATATATATATATATATATATATATATATATATATATATATATATATATATATATATATATATATATATATATATATATATATATATATATATATATATATATGAGACATACTTGGTTCTCGGGTTGAACCGCGTCCAGAATTTATGAAAACTCGACGTTTCCGCTCCTGTTTTGAAGCCATTTTCAAGAGGTAAAGGAAATATATAAGGACACTCTAAGGCCTCAATCTGCCTACTCCTTAGAGTGGTGGACAAAGGTGGGTAAAGTAAATATGTAAGGACACTCTAAGGCCTTAATCTCTCTACTCCTTAGAGTGGTGGACAAAGGTGGGTAAAGGAAATATGTAAGCACCCTCTAGGGAGTAGGCAGATTGAGGCCTTAGAGTGTCCTTATATATTTCCTTTACTCACCTTTGTCCACCGCTCCAAGGAGTAGGCAGATTGAAGCCTTAGAGTGTCCTTACATATTTCCTTTACCCACCTTTGTCCACCGCTCTAAGGAGTAGGGAGATTTTTTTTATTTTTTTATTTCAGCAACACACCACGGGGGCTTACAGCCTAAATTTAATCGTACCGTGGGTGTCGACAAGGAGGAAAGAGGCAACTTGTTAATTCTGGACTTGAAGGTTTGTAGGTTCGGAGGAGAAGGAAAACATGTGCTGGCAAGGAATTCCACAACTTTGAAGCCCACGGGACAAAAGAGCAGGCATAAGATGTTCTATGTCTGGTGACCTGGACAGTAAAAGGGTGCATTCGCTCTGTTCCCCTGGTAGATCTGTTGGGGGCAGCAGGTGGAGGAACTATGGAAGAAATCTCCTCTGAGCACTGCCCGTGCAAATATCTATAAAAGAGAGAGAGAGGTCACCAAGGGCACGTCGATGGGCAAGGGATGGCAGCCTTTAGGTGAGGGTAGGGTCACCGATGAGACGTATAGCTGTCTTCTGAATGGAGTCCAGGATAGCGAGTGTAGAAGCGGCAGCAGCACCCCAGATGTGGGAGCAGTATTCGAGGTTTGATCTTATTTGTGAAGTATATAAGGTATAGAGATTAGCTGGTGAAAAGTATTTGCGAGCCCGGAAGAGAAAACCTAATTTCTTAGCAGCCGCTTCTGCAATTGATGTGACATGTTGATGCCAATTCAACTTCCGATCCACAGAAATGCCAACAAGTGAAAAGGACTCATTACTTTGAATAACTTGGTTGAGGCCTTAGAGTGTCCTTACATGAACGTTTTCTAATGGACAAACCCTAAAACGTTACATTACTCGAGTTTTAACGAAAAACGTAAATTGTGACCAAATCACCCCCCTCATTAAACACCTACCCCTGGAGCGATTTTACCCAAAAACAATATGCACTGTTCGTTTGTGGGGTGCTAACTGTATACCAAATTTGAAGACAATATTTAAATCCATTCTCAAGTTATCGTTGCCACTGATAGACAAACACATAGAGCGACTGTAAAAAAAATTTCGTTCCCAAATCTTGTTTTCTATGTTTTGACAGTTTAAGACATTTAAGCGTAACAAATTTTTTGAAATTGCTGTCGCCGGTGCCGTACTAATACTAACACGGACGTATTGACTACGTGATAGTAAAATTAACTCGAATTGGAAAATCTCGAGGCAACGAAGCATACACTCTTTGTGTGTGATAAGGAAAAAGTAAATAGTCCTTCTAAGATACTCCAAACGGTTTTGTGATTCACATTCAACTCGCTCGTTTCCGACCTTCCTTGTACTCGTGCCTCAAGATTTTCTCTCAAACTTTTTTTACGAAAATTCTCCAACATCATCTGCTAAAACCAAACAGTAATGTCAACACTTACAGCTCTTTGAATGTAAAACACATACGGATGCCAGAAACATTATCGTATATGAAGTATAGTTAAATTTTACAGACAATTTTTCTGCTTGTGTCAGAATTACGTATAATCCTTTTGTTTTGAGATTTAATGGCATTTGTGAAATTTTCAATAATATTACTTACTTTCTACCAGGCTTTTGTAAGTACTAAAGTGATTTTAGTTTACGAATAACTCGTTTTCAGCGTAAGGGATCAGGAAGAATAATCACCAACCAAAAGCAATGTTGCTGACCTAGAGAAAATGAAAACCATATGCAATTGAAGGACGATACATTATCTGCAGATGTTTTAATACCAGAAGTAATTAACTTACTAAATATCAATACTGTTAAGTTCCTGTTGAAAATAAGACATATTATTGTTAAAATCTATCGTATATTACATTAATTAAAAACAACATAGTCTTTAGATGTAGGGCCTTTTCATATTTTTCGACCTGTAAACACGATAGATTTGTATTTGATATTATTTAAAAGTCTGGACGCAGCAAGTGCGTTATGGCAGTGAATTTTCATAGAAATGATCTGGCGCCAAATATTTTTTTAACTTTTTTTTGTTGTAACATAGAAATTAAAATTTTGGTGTATAGTTTAATTTTTATATCGTAAACCTACCTACAAAATTTGGTTACCATATCTTCATTTTTTTAGATAATTTTTTTTTCGAAAGAACACCAAAAATTTTCCCCTAACGTTAGTCTGATTTTCCTGGCTAACGAACGTACCCAAGTTACTTACAAAATAAAAGTACATGTCAAATTTTCTCAAAATCAGGCTATTATTTTTTGAGTTATCGGTGTAATATATATATATATATATATATATATATATATATATATATATATATATATATATATATATATATATATATATATATATATATATATATATATATATATATATATATATATATACATATACAGGGTGGGGCACCACATACGCGTCGGTCTCTCTAATAAACCCTGTTCTAATTTACAAATTCCGTTTTTTTTTTCTAGCATATGCAGGGTCTTCAGTGGCATCTTCTGAAAATACTCTTGATGATACAGGATGTTCACAAAAGAAGATACATATCAAAGTTATGTTTTTTTAAATGGAACACCCATTATATTATTCGGTTTTCGTCATTTAGAGATAAAATAAAGGTAAGTTGCAATAGGATTTCCTATACCTAAAACCTACCGTTTTTGAGAAATATAGCAATTTTTGAAAATGGAAGCCTCAACGCAATTTTTTTTTCTTGCCCTCGGCAACGTAGAAAAAATCTACCTTATATTAGTATTTGGTAGAAAGATTGTTGCATGAAACAGAAAAAAGAATTTAATGTAAAGTTATACAGGATGGTCAGTAACCTCCTAGTGATATTTGACGCATGATATTGCAAATAAGTCTCTTATTTTAAATAGCACACCCTGTATATAATGGCTTATTCTTCTACAAAATTTTATTACCTTTTAATTAATACTAGGGTTCTCTATACCCAACTCAAGCAGTTTTCGAGATATTTAGAATTGTTTGTTTTCCATAATAAATGTCAATATCTACTTGGGAAGCGAGGGGGCTCTGGCAGGGATATTGGATATACGGTTGTTATCAATCTATTCGACATTTGTCAAGTATTTTCACTCTATTGTGTCGTGTCAAGCGTTTGGGTGTTTTTAATAAAATTGTTCAAGAGTAGTATAAAAATGAAAACGTATCATGTACAGGAAAGAATGGATATGATTCTTGTTATTGGGGAATGCCAAGAAAATAGTTTACTGGCTGCCAGGGTTTATGCTCAAAAATATCCATCACGATATCATCCAGACAAGAGAGTCTTACAGAGACTGTTGCAGGTGTTTTGTAGAACAGGAAGTGTCGCGTACGAAAAAGTCAACAGACAAAAGCCTTTCACTGAAAATGGCGAAATCGAGCTTGAGGTAATTGGCGCTGTTGTTGAGAATCCCCATACAAGTCAGCGTAACATAGGCAGGGAAGTAGGCATTAGCAGACGAAGTGTTAGGAGAATAATCAAAAGAGAAAAAATTCATGCATACCATATTCAGTTACATCAGTAACTGCTTGATATTGATTTAATTCGACGAATTGATTTTTGCTTGTGGGCCCTTGACAAAGTTGGTGAGGATGAAAATTTCTTTTATTTTGTGCTATCTTCAGACGAGAGTACATTTCATCGCACGTACCTAGTAAATAGACACAATTATCACTATTATAGTGACGAAAATCCATATCACGTCCATACAGTTGATCATCAGCACAGATGGAGTATTAATGTTTGGGTCGGAATTTTAGGAGGACACATAATAGGGCCTTACTTTTTTAATGGGAACCTGAACGGTGAAATTTTTCTAAGATTTTTAAAAGATGATTTGCCAGAGCTCTTAGAATATATCCCAAGAGATAGTAACGGCGAATGTGGTTCCAATTAGACGGTGCTCCCGCCCATTTTGAAACCACTGTACGAGAACATTTAAACAGAAGTTACCCCAATAAATGGATAGGACGAGAAACCCACACAACTGGCCTGCACGATCCCCGGACTTAACGTGTTTGGATTTCTTTTTGTGGCGGTACATAAAACGTATTGTTTACAAAGTACCTCCGACTAACCGAGAACATATGGAACTAAGAATACGAAGTGCGTTCCACACAGTAACTTCTGAAATGTTAATGAATGCAATACAATACAATGTTCTTGATAAAAGTTTTCCACGTTGATCTACGAATTATATATAAACGCTCACTATAATCAAGGCTCACTTGATGATGAAAGGTGACATTTATTATGGAAAACAAACAATTCTAAATATTTCGAAAACTGCTTGAGTTAGGTATAGAAAACCCCAGTATAAATTAAAAGGTAATAATTTTTTTTTAGAAGAATAAGCCATTATATACAGGGTGTGATATTTAAAATAAGAGACTTATTTGCAATATTATGCGTCAAATATCACTAGTAGGTTACTGACCAGCCTGTATAACTTTACATTGAATTCTTTTTTCTGTTACATGCAACAATCTTTCTATTAAAAACTTTTAGTTAGATTTTTTCTACGTTGCCGAGGGTAAGAAAAAAATGCTTTGAGGCTTCCATTTTCAAAAATTGCTACATTTCTCAAAAAACGGTAGGTTTTAGGTATAGGGAATACCATTGTAGCTTACCTTTCTTTTATCTCTAGATGACGAAAACCGAACAATATGCTGGGTGTTCCATTTAAAAACACATAACTTTGATATATATCTTTTTTTTGGGAACAACCTGTATCATCGAGGGTATTTTCAGAAGATCCCTCTGAAGACCCTGCATATGCTAGAAAAAAAACGGAATTTGTAAATTCGAACAGGGTCCATTAGAGAGACCGACGCGTATGTGGTACCCCACCCTGTATATATATATATATATATATATATATATATATATATATATATATATATATATATAACAGGATCGTTAACACGGCATTTTTGTATACTATACAATGAGAAAGGTTAAGGGCAAAGCCGCAAGGAGACAACCGCATACACGTGTTTTAAGCTTATTAGCTAACATCAGTACGGCATATCCAGCTGATGATAGGAACACTCTTGATGAAGGAGCCAAAAATACACGAAGTCAGAACAGGCAATCAATGCACATTTGCGGCATCATTCGGAAGACCCTCAATTCGAGGGCAACAACCAAAATCTCTACGGAGGCAAAGAAATCACCTGCGTGAGCATCCGGAGCCCAGGAGTCATACTATTTATAACAGAAATGCCGTGTTAAAAATCCTATATATATATATATATATATATATATATATATATATATATATATATATATATATATATATTTATATATTGAGTTTAAAAAAATCCTCCAAATGAGCGCTAATTAGGCTCCCTAGAACACATATCCGGGGTCAGTTTGAATTTTTTTATGTTTATATATACAGAAGTTGACTGGCGCCCCACAAGAAAGTATTTTGGGCCTACTGCTGTTCATACTTTATATTAACGACTTGCCAAAACATATATCAAATGGATTGGTATTCATGTAAGCTGACGATACGTCAATTTTAGTCTCAGCCTCAAATATTCCATCTCTCTATAACAAAATTGATAACGTTGTTGATGAATTCAGCAGCAGGTGTACAAAAAAAACAGTATCATTATAAACTATGACAAGACGCAATTGCTATATTTTCAAACTAGGTTGAGTCCGCGTGTTGACATCAGTGTCAACTTCAATGGCAGCTCTTTAACTTATGTTGTCTCCACATCATTTCTGGGAACAATAATTGACAGAGTTTTCTCCTGGTCCAGTAATGTTGATGCAGTCTGCTCAGTATTGAACAGATGTTTTTATATTCTAAAGACTTTAAAGTCCTACCTTAACTTAGATGGCCTGTTGACTGCGTACTATGTCCTTGGCCACTCAGCTATATATTATAACATTGGGTCGTGGGGTCAGGCGACGGATGCAGCTAGGGTTGTTCTACATCAAAGACGTATTATGCGCCTAATTTTTAACCTTCAGTTTCAGGAACCTTGTCGGGAGGTTTTCAAAAATAATAAAATTTTGAGAATTGTTGAGGGTTATGTACTATAGCTAATATGTTATGTATTTAAGAAAAGAAATAATTTGCCTCACAATTACAATTTACATAGCTATAACATTCGTTTTAGGGATAATATATATCCGAATAAACCAAATAAATCATTTTATAAAAAGTCGCCGTTGTATGCGGGTTCTTATTATTTTAATCTGCTGCCTAACCATAGCGAGCTTAAGTAGTATTTGTATTCACAGTGTTTTTATTCTGTCGATGAGTTCGAAAAACACTTTCCTTGGGAGTTTTCATCATATTTGACTGTTTTTGCTATGTTGTAAATATGGTTTTGGTATTATGGGATCTAAAAATTTGGCCAATTCTATCAGTGACACCTTTAATGTATGGTAAAAACAAACTTGTAAAACCCATAATATCAAAACCATATTCACAATAGAGAAAAAACTGACAATTCTGAAAAAAACTTCCAAGGACACGATTCCAAACAAATCTCACGGAGTTTATGAAATTCCCTGTTCCGACTTTTCCCGAACTTATGTAGGCCAAACAAATAGACGCATCCAAAATAGAATATATGAGCACACCCTCGCAGTTAGAAAATCCGACCCCTCATCGGCATGGCTATGCATCATATTCATACAGGACACAAAATAGACTTCGACAATGTCAAAACAGTAGCCTTGGTTTACAACTTCAAAACCAGAATTATCCTGGAAGCGATCGAGATCGGAAAACGTGCCGATTGTTTAAATAAGAGAGATGATGATCTTCCTCTTCAGATTATTTAGAACACTATTATATCTTTATTAAAAACACACAAAAATACAATAAATTCAATAGACAATTTTATTTCCCCATTAGCTGACTCAACTAATACCTGCAATCCTCTTAATCCTTTAAGTATCGTGACGAAAGCCGCTGACTTCATTGACGGTGATCTGACTAATTACACTGATAACGAAGTAGATAGGAGAAACGATATATACAATACAAAACTTGCAAAGAACTGCCAGATCTCTCTTAGCTAGGGTTGAACACACTGAGACCTTAGATACGATTTCCAGCGGGATTTGGGGAGTAGGCAGATTGAGGCCCCGTAATCGAGCTACAACAATTTAATCCACCTTTGTCCACCGCTTTAAGGAGTAAGCAGATTGAGATCTTAGAGTTCGTGTCATTACATATTTCCTTTACCTCTTGAAAATAGCTCCAAAACAGGAGCCCAAACGTCGAGTTTAAATAAAATCTGGACGCGGGTCAACCATATATATATATATATATATATATATATATATATATATATATATATATATATATATATATATATATATATATATATAATAGACACGTTTGTAATAAATAACAAGATTATAAGCCACCAACTAGGCATGTGTTTAACTTTAGAAACCATTTGATTTAAATGCATTTTAATGCATTGATGAAACAAACATTAACATTGACCTATTTGCACATTTAATTGTATTAATTAGTATTATTTTAATTATATAAAATCACATCATAATGATTTAAGTAAGCATATACATTTGTTATTTAATTAACGAGAAAAATTAGTATAATAATGTACCGAACCTGAAATATTACTCATATAACTTTTAAATCAATTTCTAAAGAGACTTTAAAAAAATTATTAAGAAGAAAACATGTTCAGCCATGGCATGCAACTAAAGGTTTTACAGAATTAGGAGCTGCAGTTACAAAGTGTTTCAAGATCAAAAAACATATATACTGAGATTCAAAAAAACCAGCACAGCTAGTAAAGGCTCATATTCACGAAGATAGTACCCTCACGGCAGTACTCTCTTGACATTCGCCTCGATAGTCGGATATGGAAAGTGTGGTGCCAACGCTGTCACGGTAGTGATAATAGTAATATGGCAACAACTATATATATATATATATATATATATATATATATATATATATATATATATATATATATATATATATATATATAGATGTGTGTGTGTATCACATCGATAACTGAAAGAGTAATGGGCCGATTTTATGAAATTTAGTAACTACCTTCCTCCTGTAAATAGCTTGGATAAATGTGTTAGCCAAAAAGATTGGACCAGTTTTTCACCGACTTAAAAAAAGGGGGAGGTTCTATGTTCGTTTGTATGTATTTTTTTTTCAATGCAAATTTTGGGTGTCCTTCAGAAAATATTTGTATCTCCTGAAATAACAAAACTATGGCAACCAAATTGGTACGTAGGTTTCTATTATAAGAATCATACTATGTACCGAAATATAGATCTCTAAATTAAAAGAAAAAATTAGAAGCATTTAACAAAAATGGTTGTCACTGGAGAGAACGCACAAGTGTGGTTAACAAAATCTATTGAATATTACAGACAAATATTAAGTTTTTCTGGTGGCGCTGGAGATCAGAGGAGGGTACAAAATATTGCGTGTGGTAAACACAATCTCTTATATATTTTAGATGCTACAGGCACAGATTGACTTTTTTGGCGCAAAAAGGTGATGACGTACAAGAAAAAGTGCTGTGAAAATTTAAAAGTTTAATTCTGAAATTGTGAAGATTTGAGGCGTCAAAATTGGTGATATTTAAAAAAAGATTATGTAACTGATGCAATTTATGAGTGACAAATGTTGCATGAGATGTTCCAAATAATACTCTTCTTCGTCCAATTAAAATATTTGCAACAGAAATGCGTATTAAATAGACATTGTTTGCAAAATAACCATAATTATAGAAAATTCACATACGACCTTGTGATTATGGTCGCGAAGTAAATCCAGCTGGAATTAAACAGCACTTGTCCCCGTGGGTCCGGGGACTAACTAAAGAATAGGCTCATGGTAACTCCTGCCTGTCGTACGAGGCAACTAATCGGAGCCAAGCAGGTGGTAGTGGAGTTTTCCTTTACGTGATAGTAAAGGATTTTTTTACGCCCGAAGAGGTACGACCCCATACATCAAGGGCCCAGTGAAGTCTCGACGGACGTTTCCGGTTCTGATGTATGAGTCGGTTTCCCTTATAAGCAAAAATGATGGTGGCAAAAGATGTACAACAGATTCCGGAGATAAAATACCCCCCCCCCCATTCGGAGTTCCCGGAGAGGGGTGTACAGGGGGCGCCAGAATCAATATGTGGCCTTAATTCTAACCTGAATAATCGTCCGTCATTTCCTCTAGTCTAATAGGCCCCAACTCCTCTTCCACACCGAAACCCAAATCTGTGCCAAAACAGCCACTAATAACCTTAATTTCCCTGGGTATGAGCTTCTTATTTTCTTTATATTGCATGGAGGCGTGAGCGCATACGTCCGTAGCAATCTACCCTGCACCAGACTCTCCAATTTAGAAGCTGGAAGAAAAGACATACTATGGATAAAACTCTTCTCAGGGCTGCAACTAAATTCATCTGTTGCATTTACCGGTCACCTTCTGAAAACAACTTGGTCCAGCTCTTCGACTACCTTTCTGAAAAAACCGACCATCTGATTTCTGAATATCCTTCCTCCGAGGTCACTATTCTTGGTGACTTGAATGTCCATAATAAGGAATGACTAGGATCTTCAAAAACCGATCCACAAGGGTGAGAAGCGGAGGTCTTTCCAGTCAGCAATTCTTTAGCCAATCTAGTTCAACAACCTACTTACTTTCTTCGCATCCCAACACACAGCTCAAACCCCTTGGATCTCCTTCTTACTAGAAAACCTGAATGCTATAAGACATCAGTCACCGCCCCCCTTGGTCGCTCAGACCACGGCATGGTCACTGCTTCCTGCACAATGCAACCCGAGGTCACGCAGTTATCACACACACACACGTATCATTTGGCACTACAACTCCGCAAACTGGGACGAAATGCGGGATTACTTTTCCTCATTTCCATGGGCGTCAGTCTGCTTCTCTCATCCTGACCCCTCTGATATATCACAAAACGTCGCCGTAATTATCCAAGTTGGCATGGAATTATTTATTCCACGTACACAGAAAACCCCTTCAGCCACTCAAAAGCCCTGGTTCTCTGAATCCTGTGACAAGGCCAGACTTGAAAAGGTCAAAGCTCACAAAACGCTTCTACACAATCCCAGTTAAGTAAACCGTCAAGCATTTAACGACGCAAGAAACCGCTATGTCCCAAAGCGCTTCCTAGCACCTACAGGCGTATTTATCTCCTTTCAGTAGTCTCTAAAGTGATGCAAAAGTATATGAACACCGAATTACTAAAATTTATTGAAGAACACAGTCTAATCGACGATAGACAGTATGGATTCCGTGAGCGCGGATCAACTGCCGACCTCCTTTCCTTTGTCACCCATTCTTGGAACAAGTCTATGGAACTACACAGTGAATCCCAGTTTGGCGCTCTAGACATATCCAAAGCATTCGAACGGGTCTGGCTAGCAGCGCTGCTTAATAAACTTCCGGCCTATGGCCTACCATCAAAACTCTGTACCTGGACAGCAAATTTCCTCTCCAACAGGATTTCTGTTGTCGTGGATGACCATTCTTTTAAACTGTATCCAATTAATGCAGGAGTTCCTCAAGGTTCCGCTTTAGCCCCTACTTTGTTTTTTCTCCACATTAATGACCTCTTCTCTAGCACATCCAACCCAGTTCACAGTTACTCGGACGACAGCACCCTCCACTCAAATATACAATATTCTAATCCTGTCTCTTTAGCCCAATTAGATGAGGATCGCAGACTCATGGAGGGTTCTGTCTCCGTTGATCTCCAAAAAATATTAGACTGGGGAAGTAGAAATCTTGTACAATTCAACCCCACCAAATCTCAGTGTTGCTTCCTTTCTCATACGAGATACACCAGCCCTAGACCCATCACAATGAACAACCAGGTTATTCAAAGTAATTAATCCTTTTCACTTGTTGGCATTTTTGTGGATCGAAATGTCAATTGGCACAACATGTCACATCAATTGCAGAAGCGGCTACTAAAAAATTAAGTTTCCTCTTCCGGGCTCGCAAATACTTTTAACCAGCTAATCTCTATACCTTATATACTTCACAAATAAGGCCAAACCTCGAATACTGCTCCCACATCTGCGGTGCCGCTGCCGCTATCACACTCGCTATCATGGACTCCATTCAGAAGAGAGCTATACGTCTCATCGGTGACCCTACCATCACCCAAATGCTGTCATCCCTTGCCCACCGACGTGCCGTTTTTAACTTCCCTCTCTTTTATAGATATCTGCACGGGCACTGCTCAGAGGAGCTTTCTTCCATAGTTCCTCCACCTGCTTCCACCAACAGATCTACCAGCGGAACAGAGCGAATGCACCCTTTTACCGTCCAGGTCGCCAGACATAGAACATCGTCTTATGTCCGCTCTTTTGTCCCGAGGACTTCCAAGTTGTGGAATTCCTTGTCGGCACATGTTTTTCCTTCTCCTCCGAACATCCAAACCGTCAAGTCCAGAATTAACAAGTTGCCTGTTTCCTCCTTGTCGACACCCACGGTACGATAGTATTTAGGCTGTAAGCCCTCGTGGTGTGTTTTTGAAATAAAAATAAATAAAAAAACTTGTCATGTTCTCCGTGTCCGAGCCGCTCGTATTCTTCTCTGTTAACGGTTTCACCCTTTTACGACATATCCTGTCTGGCGATGCAGTAAAATGGCGAAACCAGTTACAGAGAAGAGAACAGGCAGTTGTGAAGCCAGCGAAGAAGTCCCTAGATCTGTAGTTAATAAGGAACGCTTTTTTCGCTAACCGTTAATGAAGATTAATTTATTCTTTTTTAAACAAATAATGTATCATCTCTTATTTGAACTATAAATAAAAACATGTCTATATGTAAGTATATTTACCATTTTATTGAACAAAAACTAATGCCTAACACATTTAAAGCTGCGATAGCTAACTTAAAATTAAATAGCATTTTCCTTCAAACAATTTCTGTAGCCTTTGGGATATATATTTCATAAGCCACATATCCATTAGGAAATAAAACAGGTTTGACATAGGCAGTTGAAAAAGATACAATTACATACAAGTTGCTTCATTCTACATACATTAGCAAATGTTATCGACAAGATTGTCCTACTTATGCAACAAATCAATATATAGAAAAAACATTCACTTATTCGAGAAGTTAGTTCCACATTCTTACATATTTTTATGGTTAGTTCCGGAATGAAAACATACAGTTGTCCTAAAACGTATAAAAAGAAATAGGTAGGTAGGTAAAATTAGTTTTATATATCAATTTATTCATTATTCGTTTATTTGTAGTTTCAGCACCTCATTAATTAGGACAGGTTTTCCAAAAGCTTTTTTCTTAATCTACCCCTTCCCTTTTCCCATATTCCCAGCCTTCAAATATTGTAGTTAGGAAGATATGCCGCAGAATACGTCCAATAAAATTATATATATATATATATATATATATATATATATATATATATATATATATATATATATATATATATATACAGGGTGGCGCATTGAAAACGAAACAGACCGATTTGCGTCCAGAGAAGTTTTTTTTAAGAAACGTTGAAACACGTCAATTTTAATATTGAGGGGGACATGTTTTGACATAAAACTCATCTTTGTCACATCAACCCCTTAAGGGTGGTGATAACAACCCTTATATTTTAAATAGGGAACATGGGTCGAGTGGAACATCATTTGGAAGCTCTTTCTTTTATTAACTAGTTTAAAAATTATTCACAGTTGGAGTTGCAAAAACGCATTTCATTCATTGTGATAAGAAATGCACTAATTAGTCAATTTTTCGTTAAAAAAACTAATAAAGAAAACCAAAAGTTCAAAAATCTTTATTCAGTTAAGTAAGTGTTCAAATTGTTGACCACCAGCTTGCATACAAAAGTACAAATTTTGTTCAAAACGAGCTGTGACATTCTGGAGCATTTGTGGAGTTAGTATACGGCATTCTTCAACAATGCGTCGTCGTAATTCTTCCATAGACTCCGGTTCTGTTGCGTAAATTCTACTCTTTAAATAGCCCCATAGAAAGAAGTCTAAAGGAGTTAAATCAAGTGATCTAGGGGACCACGCAATAGGACCTCTACGCCCAATCCATTGTCCTGGAAACTCTCTGTTCAAAAACTCCGTATCACGTTGTGAAAAATGCGGAGAAGCTCCATCTTGTTGAAGTACTAATTGATTTTCTTGATAGCGATCATCATTTTCAACAATGTCAATTGGTAGAGCGTAAACGATATCTTCTAGTAACTCCAAATACGTTTCACCACTCAAATTGCCATCAAGAAAAATTGGTCCGATTAAACGGTCTCCAAAAATGCCAATCCAGACATTCAATTTCTGTGGAGTTTGAGTGTGGACTTCGTGAAAATTATTATCTGCCCAATAACGGCAATTATGACGATTGACTGTAGAGTTTAATAAAAACGTACACTCGTCTGAAAAACAGATATTGAACAGAAAGTTCCCGTTATCAGCTATTCGTGCAGTCATAACTTCACAAAACTCCAGTCGCCGATCAAAATTATCTTCATTCAGTTGTTGTACAAGATGATTTTATACGGATGAAATTTATGATGCCTCAATATTCGCTGAATAGTTCTTCTTTTGATGTTTGAAACAGTGGGCAATTTTCTCGTGCTCAAAGTTAAGTCTGCAGCAATTTGTCTTAAAACTTCAATCTCAGTAGTCCATTTCTAACCGGAAATTCACGTTCAGGATCCTGTTTTTTGTTGGCTACTGAACCACTTTGTCGAAACTTTGCAACTAACTCCAAAATGTATTTTCTGTTCGGATGTCGTTCATTAAACAAATTTGCGGTACGGTTGGCACAGTAATCGTTTTTGAAAAAAAGATGAATTATTTCAATTATTTCTTCTACAGAATACACCATTGTGAAATTAATTTTCGGTAGTACTATCAAGTATCAAACCGATCGATAAACTGAAATAACAAACCGCATTTCTCTTATTCCGAGAAGAAATGTTCTGCTATTTGTTTTGTTGGTTTGTAAACAAAAAATTAACTGTCAGTACATTTCTTATCGGAATGAGTGAAATTCGTTTTTTCATCTTCAACTGTGAATAATTTTTAAACGAGTTAAAAAAACTTCGAAAAAAAAGTGTGCTGAATTCAGAAAACAAAGAGCTTTCACTTGATGTAACACTCGACCCATGTTCCCTATTTAAAATATAAGGGTCGTTATCACCACTCTTAAGAGGTTGATGTGACAAAGTTAAGTTTTATGTCAAAACATGTCCTCCTCAATATTAAAATTGACGTGTTAGTTTGTTTGCAGAAACTGTTTCGATTGAGTGGAGTAAAAACTAAGTGTTGAGAAAGCTCCGAGTGCAGCAAACACGTTATGGTAGAGAGTTTCTGTAAAAATATTTGAAATCCGATAACTCATTTTCCTATCAAGCTAGAATATTCAATCTTGAATCATAGTAACACCCATATAAACGCAGCCTCGGTACTAAATTAAAGAAAAATAACATAATGATCTTCGCGGATAACTACAAGTTGGTTTTAAAAAACATTTTTTGTTGTTTTGTTTGCAAAAAGTAGTTTGATTTAGCTGACTAAAACAAAATCATCCAAGCAATTAAAAGGAAAAATACCTGCTATATTTATGATTTGGCAGGTACATTTCTTTTGTAAATAATAATTTTTTATCTAGAAAACTTTTGCGACTTTAATGTAATTTGTAACACAGTTTTTTAAAGAGACTTACAGTACTTACATATATCTCTACCAAACTATAATTTTCTAGCTCCATAGAAAATTGAAACTTATTCAAATAATCGCTAACTGGGACTTCTAAAACCGGTCTCCCAGGTCCTTTTAAATTTAAAGAATTAGTTTTAATAATATACCTTACTAATAGTGTACAATTCTTATGAAAATTCACTAATATAATGGACTTGCTGGGTCCCGAACATTTTAGTGAATTTTTATTTTAAAAAAATCACTAATAGAGAGGTATCGATGGTGGGACTTTGCAAAAATTTTTTCAAATAAGCGCGAACTAGGACCCCTAGAACCCATATCCGGGGTCAGTTTCAATATATATATATATATATATATATATATATATATATATATATATAATATATATATATATAGGCATCCGTCTGATAACTCAAAAAATGATTAATCGATTTCAATGAAACTCGCCAAGTGCCTTTCTTTTATTAATGGCTTGGATTAGTTCGTTATCCAGGAAAATCTGACGGGGTTTTTCGGACAAATTTTGAGTTTCCTTTCGAAAAAAATATTTTTTCCCCGAAAATAACAAAGCTGTTTTAATGAAATTTACTATATATGTTGCCTTGGGAGAGGTCTTACTAAGTACCACCATTCAACTTTCTAAGTTTGTAGAAAATTGAGTTATTCAAATTTTAAATTTTCTTTCAAAAAAAATTTTTTCTCCAAAAATTACTAAGTTATTTTTAATAAAACTTAGTGAATATATTGCACTAGGAAAGACCTTACTACATACCAAAATTAAACTTTCCAAGTTTATAGAAAACTGAGTTATTCAAATTTGAAGCATTTAATAAAAAATTCACTACCATAACGCACTTGCTGCGTCCAGATTTTTTTTTTCTTAGAATACTGCCAGTTTTATAATTATTATATTCAATTAACTCAGAAACATATAAAATATCTACAGCAAAAAAATCGAATTTGCAACAATATGGCAATATGTAAAAATAATAATTGCCTTTTATATTTAATATTTCCAAGAAAATTATTTGAATAAAAAAAACTGTTATCCAAATTTTCACAAGGTTATCAAGTCTTATAATTATGATTTAATATGAGACACTTACGCCATTTTCTCGTTGCTTCAGAAGAACAAATTATAAATGCAACAAACAGAAACAGTGTTATTGGAAATTGCATTACTAATGAATGTATATGATATAATATATCTTAACTTGTAGTCACTAGATGTATATAATATACTGAATGTATCCGATTGTATGGACTGGATATATAAACTCTGATCAAGCGGCTTAGTAGCTGAAGGTCTGTTAGTTGACTTTACCAAACAAAATTAAAATAAATGTGAACAATCTGATCACTGATATCTGATATATTTGAGGCTTGTTAATAATTTCATTAGGTTATTTAATTCCTTATGGATTTTATTTACCGATGAACTATTTGCGAATTAAAAAAATCAATGCATGCTATACTAACGCTTTAACCTCGAAGTGGGAGATCATGTTTCATTCTGCAATATAGTTTTTTTTATATTTCAACAACACAGAACGAGGGCTTACAGCCTAAAAACTATCGTACCGTGGGTTTCGACAAGGAGGAGAGAAGCAACTTGTTAATTCTGGACTTGAAGGTTTGGAGATTCGGAGGAGAAGGAGAAACATGCGCCGGCAAGGAATTCCACAGCTTGGAAATCCTCGGGACAAAAGGGCGGGCATAACAAGATGTTCTATGTCTGGTGACCTGGACAGTAAAAGGGTGCATTCGCTCTGTTCCCCTGGTAGATCTGTTGGGGGCAGCAGGCAGAGGAACTATGGAAGAAGGCTCATCTGAGCAGTGCCCGTGCAGATATCTATAAGAGAGAGAGAGAGAGAGAGGAGAGAGAGAGAGAGAGAGAGAGAGAGGGAGAGAGAGAGAGAGAGAGAGAGAGAGAGAGAGAGAGAGAGAGAGAGAGAGAGAGAGAGAGAGAGAGAGAGAGAGAGAGAGAGAGAGAGAGAGAGAGAGAGAGAGAGAGAGAGAGAGGTCACCAACGGCACGTCGATCGGCAAAGGATGGCAGCCTTTGAGTGAGGGTAGGGTCACCGATGAGACATATAGCTCTTTTCTGAATGGAGTCCAGGATAGCGAGTGTAGTAGCGGCAGCGGCACCCCAGATGTGGGAGCAGTATTTGAAGTTTCGCCTTATTTGTGAAGTATATAAGGTATATAGATTACCTGGTAAAAAGTATTTGCGAGCTCGGAAGAGGAAACCTAATTTCTTAGCAGCCACTTCTGCAATTGATGTGACATGTTGGTGCCAATTGAGATTTCGATCCACAGAAATGCCAACAAGTGAAAAGGAGTCATTACTTTGAATAACTTGGTTGTTCATTGTGATGGGTCTAGGGCTGGTGTATCTCTTATGAGAAAGAAAGACTGAGATTTGGTGGGGTTGAATTATGCAAGATTTCTACTTTCCCAGTCTAATATTTTTTGGAGATCCACGGAGACAGAACCCTCCATGAGTCTGCGATCCTCATTTAATTGGGCTAAAGAGACAGGCTTAGAATATTGTATATTTGAGTGAAGGGTGTTGCCGTCCGCGTAAGTGTGAACTGGGTTGGATTTGCTAGAGAGAAGGTAATTGGGTGGAGAAGAAACAAAGTAGGGACTAAAGCTGAACCTTGAGGAACTCCTGCATTAACTGGATACAGTTTAATGGAATGGCCAACCACGACAACAGAGATGCTCCTGTTGGAGAGGAAATTTTCTGTCCAGGTACAGAGTTTTGGTGGTAAGCCATATACCGGAAGTTTATTAAGCAGCGCTGCGTGCCAGACCTAGTCTAATGCTTTGGATATGTCTAGAGCGACAATCTGAGATTTACCGTCTAGTTCCATATACTTGTTCCAAGAATGGGTAACAAAAGAAAGGAGGTCGGCAGTTGATCTGCGCTGACGGAATCCATACTGCCTGTCGTTTTAGACTGTGTTTTTCAAAAAAATAAAATAATTCGGTGTTTATATACTTTTCCATCACTTTAGAGACGACTGCAAGGAGAGAAATTTGCCTGTAGTTGCTAGGAAACGCTTTGGATCCTTTTTCGGGGACGGGTTGCACTCGAGCAGTTTTCCAGTTACTAGGGAATATGCCTCTATTGTAAGATGTCTGAAACAGACGAGTCAGGACAGGAGCAAGTTCTGGTGCGGATTTTTGAGAACAACTGCTGGGATCTCGTCAAGGCCACAGGCTTTCCTGGTATTAAGAGAAGAGAGCATCATTCGTACCTTTTTAGTTTTGAAATGATATCATTTATTTAATGCGCGACATAGGGGACTGTTGGTGGTTGAACATTTGGAGGTGGGTTGAGAGTATAATTGCCGGCAAACAACGAGGTAAAAAGTTCAGCCTTCCCCAGGGCGGTAGAAACAATTTCATCCCCTGTGACAAGAAGTGGGAACGTGCTCTTGCAGAAATTATGCCCAATAGACTTAGCAAGAGTCCAGAAGTGTTTTCTGCCGTTGGAGCTTGAGAGGACTTTGTTTTTGATGGGGTTATTAAATGAGTTTTTTTCATCAGAAGGAATGCGGGAAAACGGTTTCTTGCGTCGTTAAATGCTTGGAAATCAGGAAAAAGTAATCCCGCATTTCGTCCCAGTTCGCGGAGTTGTAGTGCCAAACCATACGTGGTTGTGATGACTGTGTGCCCTCGGGTTATATTGCGCAGGAAGCAGTGACCATGCCATGGTCTTTGCAACCAAGGGGGGCGGTGACTGATGTCTTATAGCATTCAGGTTTTGTAGTAAGAAGGAGATCCAAGGGATTTGAGCTGTGGGCTGGGATGCGAGGAAAGTAAGTAGGTTGCTGAATCATGTTGGCTAAAGAATTGCTGACTGCAAAGGCCTCCGCTGCTCTCCCTTGTGGATCGGATTTTGAAGATCCTAGCCATTCATTATTATGGAGATTGAAGTCACCAAGAATATTGGCCTCGGAAGAAGGATATTCAGAAATCAGATGATCGGTTTTTTCAGAAAGGTAGTCGAAGAGCTGGACAAAGTTGTTGTCAGAAGGTGACCAGTAAATGCAACACATGAATTTAGTTGTAGCCCTGAGAGTGTGTCATCTAAAGTATGTCTTTTCTTCCAGCTTCTAAATTGGGGGTCTGGTGCAGGGTAGATTGCTAGGGACGTATGCGCACACACCTCCATGCAATATAAAGGAAGTAAGGAGCTCATACCCCGGGAAGTTAAGGTGATTAGTTGCTGTTTTGGCACTGATTTGGGTTTCGGTGTGGAAGAGGAGTTGGGGCCTATTAGTCTGGAGGAAATGGTGGATGGAGTTCAGGTTAGAATTTAGGCCACATATATTCGAGAAGAATATGTTAAATCTTGATGCCGGCGCCCCTTGTACACCCCTCTCTCGGAGATCCGAATGGAGGGGTATTTTATCTCAAGAATCTTTTGTACATCATTTTTGTTTATAAGGGAAACCAACTCATACACCAGAACCGGAAACGTCCGTTGGGACTTCACTGGCCTCTTGATGTATGAGGTGGTACCTCCTCGGGCGTGAAAAAATCCTTTACTATCACGTAAAGGAAAAGTCCACTACTACCTGCTTGACTCCAATTAGTCGCTTCGTACGACATGCAGGAGTTACCTTGGGCCTATTCTTTTAGTTTGTCCCCGGACCCACAGGGGTTGCTCCCAAGAAATTTTTCTTGTGATTTGAAGGTAGTTTTATGCATGTACAAGATGAAGGAGAACGCCACGTGTTTTTGGGTGAGAGGGCAGAAACCCTATTTTTACTGGGGGTTCTTCTTCCCCTTCTGCATGCATACAATCACCCTCAATGCATGAAATACACGAATCCTTTTATGTCACGCTTTCCTGTTTATCAACTGTTTTGTTTGAGTTTTGTATCCAAATTACTGTATAAATATTTATGTTAGAGGTCATGTTTTTGCTTGCCCTATTTTACCTTATCTTTTATTTTTCTTTTCTAATTTCTAATTAAATAAAGTAGTGTTTTATAACTTTTAATATAAGGCTAAATCACTATGATATATTATTCGTATGAAAATTCACAACAATAACGCACTTGCTGCGTACCGGACATTTTTAATAGATTATTTTGTTATTAACTTTTACATTAAATAGCATTCATTAATGTTTTATATATATATATATATATATATATATATATATATATATATATATATATATATATATATATATATATATATATATATAAATATATATATTTGTTAAAATAAACCAGCAAGTAAACAAAATAAGGATCTGTTATTTATTCGAGCATAACAATAATTACAAAACATTTAAGCAAGAAAAAAGTTCTTATTTATAGTGATGGCGGGTAAAGACTGTCATATGGTAACTGGCTCTGGATTACGTCAAATAATGTTCCTTTGGCAATTTGAGATATAATTTCTTCAAGCGTTGGTTTCAGATCATCGAACAAAATGTCAATATTGTCTTCGATCACCTTATTAGCGACACCACCTATAGCAAAGAAAAATTAGACACCTCTATATTAATGGCAAAATAAGGAGATTTCTAGATTAGATACAAAAAAATGGACTAAAGTAACATTAAACGTTTTCGATGCTGAAAACCTACATGAGGTCTTTACAGTGTTTGTTCCTAAGGGTCAATATATTTGGAGTTGACATCATTAGGTAAGTTGGGACAAGAATAAAATTTGTTTGAAAAAAAAAAGCCTTATTATTGAGCTTTACTGCTTTTGACCAATGTTCTACAATTTTAAAATAGTTAAGTACAATTTGGAGGACCCAATTCATCAGAATACAGTTTTTTGACCCGATGATCGTTTCGCTAACAAAGTTACCGCTATCAAGGGGGCTGTTGGTGGTTAAACATTTGGAGGTAAGTTGAGAGCAGAATTGCCGGCGAACAACGAGGCAAAAAGTTCAGCCTTGCCCAGGGCGGTAGAAACCATTTAATCCACTGAAACAAGAGGTGGGAACGTGCTCTCGCAGAAATGATTCCCAATATATTTAGCAATAGTCCAGAAGGGTTTGTTGCCCTTGGAGTTTAAGATGTTTCTGATTTGGTTATTAAACGAGTTTTTTGCCTCAGACAGAATGAGGACATGGCGGTTTCTTGCGTCGTTAAATGCTTTACGGTTTTCTTGACTGAGATTGTGTAAAAGCGTTCTGTGAGCTTTGACATTTTCAAGTCTGGCCCTGTCACAGGATTTAGAGAACCAGGGCTTTCGAGTGGCTGAAGAGGTTTTCTGTGTACGTGGAATAAATAATTCCATGCCAGCTGGGATAATTTCGGTGACGTTTTGTGAGATATCAGAGAGGTCAGGATGAGAGAAGCAGACAGACGTCCATGGACTGAGGAAAAATAATCTGGCATTTCGTCCCAATTCGCGGAGTTCCAAACTATACGTGGGTGGATGACTGTGTGAGTTCTGGTTGCATTGCGCAGGAAGCAGTGACCATGCCGTGGTCTGAGCGACCAAGTGGGGCGGTCACTGATGTCTTATAGCATTCAGGTTGTGTAGTAAGAATGAGATCCAAGGGATTTGAGCTGTGTGTTGGGATGCGAGGAAAGTAAGTAGGTTGCTGAACCATATTGGCAAAAGAATTTCTGACTGCAAACGCCTCCGCTGCTCTCCCTTTTGGATCGGTTTTTGAAGATCCTAGCCATTCCTTTCATTATGTACATTGAAGTCACCAAGAATAGTGACCTCGGAGAAAGGATATTTAGAAATCATATGGTCGGTTTTTTCAGAAAGCTAATCGAAGAGCTGGGCAAAGTTGTTGTCAGAAGGTGATCGGTAAATGCAACAGATGAATTTAGTTGCAGCCCTGGGAGAGAGTTTCATCCAAAGTATGTGTTTTCTTCTAGCTTCAAAATTGGGGAGTCTGGTGCAGGGTAGATTGCTACGGACGTATGCGCACACGCCTCCATGCAATCTAAAGGCAGTAAGGAGCTCATACCCCGGGAAGTTAAGGTGATTAGTGCTTGTTTTGGCACTGATTTGGGTTTCGGTGAGGAAGATGAGTTGGGGCCTATTAGCCTAGACGAAATGGTGGACGGAGTTCAGGTTAGAATTTAGGCCACATATATTCGAGGATATTTTAAATCTTGATGCCGGCGCCCCCTGGACACCTCTCTCCCGGAGATCCGAATGGAGGGTTATTTTATCTCCGGAATCTTTTGTACAAGGAGGAGCCATCATCATTTTTGTTTAGAAGGGAAACAGACTCGTACACCAGAACCGGAAACGTCCGTTAGGACTTCACCGGCCCCTTGATGTAAGGGGTGGTACCTCCTCGGGCGTGAAAAAATCCTTCACTATCACGTAAAGAAAAAGTCCAAAGTGAAGTTGGAACCCATGATGAACACTGATAGGTCAACTTGGAGTACCCAAATCAACACAACACATCTTTTTAAAGACCTGACGATCGTTTCACTAACAAAGTTAGCGCCATCAGAGGATTAATTTTTTTTCATCCTCTGATGACGCTAACTTTGTTAATGAAACGATCGTCAGGTCTTTAGAAAGATATGTTGTGGTGATTTGAGTACACCAAGTGTACTTATCTTTGAAAGCGTACTTATAAAATATAAAATATAGCAACTAGATTGTACTAGTTTTTGTGCTGGTTATCAATATACCCTCGTATAGACAATTTAAACTTTTTATGGAAGTTTGATACTTACTTATATCACTGCTGCCAGCAAGTGTTCCTCCTAATTTCACCCTTGGTTTTGTTACTTGTATACTACTCTTGCTTTCTTGGGGGCTGAGGTAGTCTACACCATTTTTCTTTACCAAAATAGCTTTCTCATGATAAGATACCTCACATGTTTCTGGAAATATTATAATTATATTATTGCAACTGTTTAAAAATTACGTAACTTAAAATTTATTAACCTGAACTCATGGTTGTTATGTAACACATCAACCAAATAACAAATGTTTAATACATTAGTTTTTTATTTAAAGTATGCGTTTTTTCAGTTTTATTTACATTTTTTATACATCTGTTGCTACCAAGAATACTATCTAATTTTAGCAGTGTTTTAGGATTTCAAAAACATTATTAATGGGGCGTAGATTTGTGCGACAAATAATAATAATAATAATAATAATAATCATAATAATAATAATAATAATAATAATAATAATAATAAAATAGCCTTTATTCACACAGTAAATAATACAATACTCAAGTGCACAATTAAAAAGAAAAAAATTTCAACAATACAACATACTTTACAAAAACACAGTTCCATGTGCATAATTAAAAGAAAAATAATAATAAACTGTGTAAATTGGGTGAAGTTCAGACGGATGTAAAATCATCCCCTGCTCTACCACTTACGCTCATATGCAAACTGGCAGTCAACTAGTGATGGGTCGTTATTTAACTGTTAGCTATTTTTGAACGGTTACCGAGCCGTAACGGTAACCACCAGTTATGGATTTATAAAAATAGCAGCTTAAAAAATAACGCTTTTTACACTAAACTAGATTTCGGAGTCGTGTCTGTTTCAGTTCTACTGCAACTAGTTCGGCTTCGATGAATAAACATCGGTTTTCATCGGCAACTGTTTATTTTACTATTTAACGCGATGAATAGCCTTGAGATTGGGAATGCTAAACACGTTATTTATACTGTGTGCTCGCTCTCGCTAACAGCTTTAGGAACGTAGGATTTTCGGTACAATAAAACGGTTTATTTTAATTTTAACTTTAACCGGTTGTTGATGGGGATACGGCATACGGAAACTCTGTTAAACTGAGAAGGTGTTATTTTTGAAACAGTTGAGTTTCCCACTAGTATGTAAAGCCAAATATTTAATAATAAAAAATGTTGGGTGAAAACATGAATTTCACTATGAACCTCGGTGGTTCAGAGGTAAGAACGTGTGCCTTTGAACCGAAGGGTACTGGGTTCGATCCCGGCGTACTCCTTTCACTTTTTCAGTACAAACTGTAAAATTAACATCCACCGAGATTCTGGCATTGTATTTAAGCAAGTTGAATGTCTGCACGTTCCGCCCTTCGGAGGGGGCGTAAAGCCGTCGGTCCCGTGTCCATGCGATGTTGGGCACGTTAAAGATCCCTACCCTCCTTACAGAAAGACAGGGGTTCGGTAAAATTTCCAGGATAGTGAGGTGAAACTGCTCCCTGGCGTCGGTGATTGGCCATAGTCGCGGAAATAGGCCGACGTTAAAGAAACAAAACACACACACACACAGATGAATTTCTGTAAAAACGTGTTATTACTTTCATTATAGACAACGCAAAATAGGGTTATTTCACGTGAAATTAAAGTACTTATTTATTTAAATTTATATACATTACCTAAGAAAACAGTTAACACGTCATTTTCGTTTGTCTGATAATAGTTATCAAATTGATTAAAAAAATATAATGATACAACATTTTTTAATATCTATATACATTTCAATATAAAAAATTAAATGAATATATGAATATATATATATATATATATATATATATATATATATATATATATATATATATATATATATATATATATATATATATATATATATATATATATATATATATATATATATATATACAGGGTGTTTCCAAATTGATGCGAAACATTTTACAGGGTGATTCTTTGGCGAAAAATAAGGGGTGTCTTTTTATTAAGTTTTTCTTGAAACCCCTTCCCCTCCAAGTTACAGCCCTTTGAAAATTTTGAAACTAATTTTAAAACAACGAATATTAAAATAAGTAAATTAACAATTAATACTATATATCTTCCAATTTTTTTTAAAACTCAAACTCAATTTTTTATACTGTTTCTTTACCGAAATTTTATTAGCTGCGTTATGTTATGGAGTTCTTAGAATCACTCCCTGTGTAGCAATGAAAGTTCTAACGTCTAACGTCCCAAGGCGTGATAAATAATGATATTTATTGATTCTTGCTGTGGCATTGACTTTTACGTAAAGACCTTGATAAAATAAATTTGTGAGAAATGACTAGTTTATAATTCCTAAAACATCTAAGTAAATCCTTATAGAAGACTCCTTTATGATTTCTAAAAGTTTCATTTCAGAGTGGCAAAAGATTTACGACACACTTATTATAATTTCTTAACCCTTTGTTTCCTTTTCATATCGACAAAATTTGAGATTTATACACTACGTGAAATAACGGGGTAAAAATACAATGCATTTATACTAGTGTGCTCGATCTCGCTCACAGCTTTGGGAATGTAGGATACTATCGATAGACTATCCAGTTTAAAATAACTGAAGCCGTTATTTTCAACGATTATCACGTTAACGGCTCAAACTGTTAACAGAAAATAACTGTTTTTCCCATCACTACAGTCAACAGCCTTCTCGGCAACCTGCTCAAACACCACGCATAATCAGCAACAGTTTCTTTTTGAAGGAGCGCACAGAACAGCTCTTAACACTCTCGTTAAAACCATTGTATATAGCGTATATCTGATAGTTAAAAGGCCGTTTAAACAAATTTGCCTGTACTTAGGTGAAATGAAGCCCTTTGACCGTATGTTAATGCTATGAACATCAGTTCTGTGCGTTACCTTTCTATACAAGTATGTTGTGACTCTAGACACAATAATAGAATGAAACAATGTTGTTGCTCTCAGCGTGAAACGTTTACGCATATTAAGCCACTTCGCTTCATTTAGTTTATGCGAGATATGGTCGAATTTATAAGACAGGAATTTTGCAGTCTCTGTATTCGATTAAAATCGCAACCGTCCAAGCATGGCGAATATAGTTCCGAGCAATAGCCAAACTGCGAGAGGAATAAGGTATTCCCAAGCATTCGCTTAACATCAGTCGGAAGATAAATCCTGTGCGGGTACAGCTCACGTAGGGTGTTGTAGGCCCGCTGAAGGCAGGCACTAACATGCCGCTTATATCTAAACTTGTTATCCATTATCGCACCCAAGTTTCGCACCTCATCCAAAAGTTCTAGAGGCTCCTTATTGATCATGACCCTCACATTTACCTTTAAGCGCTCTACAAGAATCTGACTCCCAAACAAAATAGCAGCCGACTTCTTCGCATTTAGACACAGCGATTGATCTTTGGACACTTTGTACAATGAATCCAGATAGGAATTCATCTTTTCCAGTGCATCCGAAAGCTCTGCGGCATTGAAGGAAATGTATATCTGAATATCGTCAGTGTACATCTGTACTTTAGAATACTGAATGACCCCAGGGAAATTATTTACGTAAATAGCGAAAAGCAGGGGCCCAAGGACCGAGCCCTGCGGCACACCACTCTCCACGAGACGAGCATCCGACTCGCAGCTGCCAATTCTTACAATAAGGTAGCGCTCCCCCAAGTAATTTCTGATCAAAGCCAGAGCCTCCGAGCCCATCCCAACAGCTTGAATATTTTCCGCAATATATTATGATTTATGGTGTTGAAGGCCTTAGAACAATCCAAGAGCACCAGTAGTGTCAGCATACTGATGTGCTCTCTTGTTATATTAATGTAGATAACATCCTTCCGCAAATTGCTTGCGGTAACGAATTTCAAATTAATTACCGCTTTGCTAATTTTTTTTTTGAAGTTTTTACACGTTCAAAACACATAATGGGGTTACTCCAACTTTGCGAAACCGCCCCACATTCAATACAGGTACTTTCCTCCGGCTTGACAGTATTTCCTTGAGATCTCTTGCGTTACAATTATTTCTTAACACAGTTAGCTCCTCTCTGAACGCCGCCGTGGCCGTGTTGGAAAGTCTACTGAAACTTCACAATTCGGACTTGGGGGACGACGGTTCGAGACTCACCGGCAGCGGATGATTTTTCAAATCCCCTGTGTCGTTGAGATCGAGCTCAAGATGGAGTGTAGGTTAGTTTAAAGGGTCAGCATTGGCCTAATTGCCAGTAAGTATTTTACCTTTTTACTTTTAGCTTCTTTCTGATATTATTTATTGATTCTTCTCCTGCAGCTGGTTTCGCACTTCCTGCATCATGATCAACAAAAACTTAAAATTAAACTGATCAATTATGACAACTAAAAAAAATTATGTTGCATCATAATTATAGACATAACATTTTAATTAAAATTTCTCATAAATCAATATTTGAAGATATAGAACAATAGAAAATAATTTCGGGTCGCAGTAAGTGCGTTATAGTAGCGAATTTTCATAGGAATTGTATACTATTATTATACGGCATATTAGGAGAGTAAATACATTAGTACGCGCACATTTGAAGAATTCTTTCGAATTGATATCTCTCTATTATCAAGAAAATTCTGTGTTCTAACTCCTTTTGAGAAAAATTGTCAAAACTCAATTTTCTATGAACCTAAAGCCATAGCCATCTTCTGTGGGAATTATTGTTCTTTTCTTTTTTTCCATGCTTAGAAAACCTAACAGCTTAAAATGTATGTGGTGGCAACATGGCAAACTACGGCGAATTGGCTTGTTAACTTTCGAAGTTGAAAAAAAGTTTTAATTAATAAATTAATGGGTAAAAATATTCCAAAGGGTGTAGTAGTTAATGAATATCTTAGAATTCACATAAAAAGTTCAAAAAATATAGAACAGTGTGAAGTCTTAGAAGATGGAGAAGCTAGTGAAGGTAACCTACAAAGTTCAGTTAAAATGTTGTGTTTGAAACATGAACTTAAAGTGGCTCAAGTGGAATTAGTATATGCGAAAAACATTTTCAAAACGTTGGAAACAACGGTAAGAGATAAGGACCATATTATTAATTTGTTGAAAAATAAAAGAAAACTTGATGCAACGAACACGGTATCCGACGTTGCCGGCTCCAATAGAAGACATGATAAAGTATCTTCGGAGGAGAAACAGTTTCCAAAACTACCTGCGGAATACAACAGAAGCGAGAAAAAAGAAGTAAAACTTACCAGAAAAAACAGTTAAAAACGGCGAAACAAATAAAAACAAGTTGTTTTAGGACTCAGGTGAGTATCAGTGGTTGTGGTAGAACAAAAACCTTTCATTCAGCTCTCAAAAGAGCCTTAAGCCACCTCGAAAAAGTATCACAAAGAGGAACCAAAGCAGGGGTGATAATACTCTCCCCTGTCGCACCCCCTCGCAGTCCTGAAGCTGACCACCTACCTCTGCAACGAGGTAATAACGGTCCGATTGTGGAGCATGCTACCGATCCAGTCACAAATGGTAGGATCCACCCCTTCTGCGATAGCAGCCTCGTAGAGGGAGTTAGGTAGTGCATTGTTAAATGCTCATTCAATGTCGAGAAACGCAGCAACCACTACTTCCCAGTAATCCATGGAGTGTGTGATTTTCTCAACGAGGTTATTGGGTGCTAACTCAGTACATTTACCAGTTTGGTAGTCATACTGGTGGATATTGAGGGGGTTAAGCACACTTGGAGAACCCAAATCACCACAACACATATTTCAGAGACCTTACGATCGTTTCGTTGACCATGCCAACATCTTCAGAGGAAGAAAAATTCCAAAATTAAACTACTAGCTACTGTGTATTTATATCGCGAATTAACAACACTTGTATTTAGGTTGCTTTTTTTTTAAATTTATTAAACTACTTAAACTATTTAACAACAAACTAGCATAGTTACTGCCTAAATTAATACTGAACAAATATTACACAAAACAGTGGCTTTATATAATAATCGGATAAGTGTTCGTTGCAGGTTTTTACGAGAACATGCAGATCTAGCTTGTTCTGATTTCGCACTGCTGGCACTATCTGCAACGGTCGGCATAATTCGTAGATTCTGCTTATGGGAACTGCTGCATGCAAATGTAACTTGATACCATCTACGTGACATATCGTGGGAAGCCATGTGTTAACTCGCGTCTAGGTAAACGAACTAGTCCGAAGTAAAATTGTCATCGTAGACCCATCGTTTGTTTATTGTGTAGTTAAACTTAAGACCTTCTTTAACCTTCTGGCCGACAAATTTATTAGCCCTTATCTGATATAAGGATAATAGGCTTAAAAGGAAAGGTACCGAGTTATTTAAGGAATCTGCACGTTCTCTTTCGATCTAGAAATTTATTATGTGGATATTGGACCAAGCCGACAAGCACATCTGGCGAGACAAACACCATAACCTCCGCTCATATTTTTATATAGAAAACTAAACCCGGTGTTTGGCTCACAATGTTAACTCTAACAAAGGATACATTATTCAACTAAAATACTATATAAAAACTATATTTATATTGATTTTAATTTTCGTAATCCGTATTTATATTGACTTCATAGATACAAAGAAAACGAAAGGGTCTTTAAGTCAAGACAAGCGTAGAGATTAGTATATGTATAGACCGGCCGAGTTATTGACAGTAATTTATTATTCTACCAGACAAATTAGGAGTGTTTAAGTGGTCAAATGCAAAGTGAAAATAAAGGGCTTGAATTTAAAGATGCCTCACGATTCAATGAAGTTTTGTTCTTAATCGACCTTGATATAAAAATACTTTCTAATGAATCAAGCATAGTGTGACGTCTAACATTTTTGACAAGTTTCAAAGTTTCATTGTCAATGTGGTGATTTTTATCCCATATATGTTGTGCCACACATGATCTGTCCACCGTATCATATCGTAAATGTGCGAGATGTTCACGAAATCTAGTGGCTATGTTTCTTCTAGTTTAACCCACGTATTTATGATTGCGATCTTTGCAACAAATCTGATAAATTCCGGACATTTCAGTGACTTTGTCTTTGTCTTTCGTATTACCCAACAAATTTTTTAACTTACTTTTCGTCGAAAAAGTCAAATGTAAATCGGTTTTCTTAAAAATACTTTCCAAATCCTTTGTGATTACCTTATGAACCACGAATCACAAAGGGTTAGGAAAGTATTTTTAAGAAAGCCGATTTACATTTGACTTTTTCGACGAAAAGTAATTTAAAAAATTTGTTGGGTAATACGAAAGACAAAGACAAAGTCACTGAAATGTCTGATATTTATGGGATTAGTAGCAAAGATTGCAATCTTAAATACGTGGGTCAAACTAGTATAAACATAGCCACTAGATTTCGTGAACATCTCGCACATTTTGGATATGGTATGGTGGACAAATCGTGTGTGGCACAACATATATGGGATAATAATCACCACATTGACAAGGAAAATTAAAAATTTGTCAAAAATATTAGACATTAAACTATGCTTGATTCATTAGAAAGTGTTTATATATCAAGGTCGATTAGGAACAAAACTTCATTGAGCCGTGCGACACCTTTATTTCAAGCCCTTTATTTTCACTTTCCATTTGACCATTTAAACACTCCTAGTTTGTCTGGTAGAATAATAAATTACTGTCAATAACTCGGCCTGTCTATACATATACTATTCTCTACGCTTGTCTCGACTTAAAGACCCTTTCGTTTTCTTTGTATCTATGAAGTCAATATAAATATAGTTTTTATGTAGTATTTTAGTTGAATTATTTATCCTTTGTTAGAGTTAACATTGTGAGCCAAACACCCGGGTTCAGTTTTCTATATAAAAAAGATGAGCGGAGGTTATGGTGTTTGTCTCGCCAGATGTGCTTGTCGGCTTGCTCCAATATCCACATAGTAAATTTCTAGATCGAAAGGGAACGTGCACATTCTTTAAATAACTCGGTACCTTTCCTTTTAAGCCTATTATCTTTATATTAGATAAGGGCTCATCAATTTGTCGACAAGAAGATTAAAGCAGGTCTTCGACCTCGTAGTTTCACTACACAATAAACAAACGATGGGTCTTCGACGACAATTTTACTTCGGACTAGTTCGTTTACCTAGACGCGATATGAATACACTGTAGCTAGTAGTTTAATTCTGGAAATTTTCTTCCTCCGAAGATGTTGACATGATCAACGAAACAATCGTAAGGTCTCTGAAAGATGTGTTGCGTTGATTTGAGTTCTCCAAGTGTACTTATTAGTGCTTGTTACAGGTTCCAGTTTTCACATATTGAGGGGGTTATTGTTTAAGCTATTCCCCCTAATGTTCCCGTCCAGTATTTTTTCCAGCCCCTTCAAGAGGAATAAAGTACACTGAGAGGTCTCAGCGATTTGGGTAGGAGGTCATTACATCCCAATTTGGGAATATGTACCCCCCTAATCACTGTCCAGCTGGATGGAATATAGTTCCAAGCCAGACGGGCGCTATACAGCCTGATGAGGATTGGGAGGAGAGCCTCCAATCCGTTCTGTAGCAGGACTGGAATCACCCCATCTTCCCTTGTCGCCTTGAAAGGCTGGAATTGCTTCACAACACACTCTACAGCCGAGGCTGTAACTATTTTCCGAGCAACCTGCCAGTCTTCCCTCCGAGGGCGTGTATATCGATCGGCATCTTCACTACTCTGAAAAAAATACAGTAACTCCCAGTAAGGGTGATTTTTAATAGTTCATAATGAGCATTAGTAGTATGTTCCACAAAAGTACTCATCAATGTAGTTGCTGCCTGTTTTTAAGTAGGTAATATACATGTAATTACTTTTTGATTTTATTTTTATTTATTCGTTCTTTTCAAATGTTATCTTTTATTAGGCATACATAGAGTTATTCTATCAAAATATGCCTTGCAATTCTTTGATCTAACTGTTCTAATGTAGCAATTAACATTTTGGTTCCATGAAGACATCTAAATGTTTTCACTTGTTTTCAATCACTGTGAAGACGAAAACGATAACAGAGAAGCCAACAGGTAATCTTCTGAGTACATAAATAAAGTGAAGTAAATTAACGAATAGCTGTGAGGTCCTAGATATCAAGAAAATACTGTGACGTGAAAGTAAAAGCCTCAATTTCTGGAATTACTTATATAAAATAACTCAGCATGGTTTAAGCATAACATTTTGCCTGAAATATACAGTGTGTCCCAAACTGGATGGGAATGTATTGCTATCTCCATTATTATTAGAGATAGGGAGACGGTTAAATTAGCAATGTTTTTTAGAATTTCATGGTCGTTACAAATATGACTTGTATTTTATCCTGCCTATTTTAGTTTTCGAGTTATTTCAACAACAAAAAATTTGTCGATTTCTCTTCCCTTCAATATCTAAGTAGGCGTTGATCTGACATGTCCAAGACTTGCACATTATCAGGACACTTTTTGCAGAGTAATCTTTTTGTGCTATTCCCAACTTTGGATTATCGTTTGTTTTTGAGCTGCATGTATCAACGTTTGTTTTTATTATGGTAGCCATATTGGATTTTTTGTTCATGTGATAGCCTGTGAAAAGAGCTTTCCAATAATGTACAACATGCTTGAGAAATCTTGTAATTGCACTGACAATTTTAAGAAAAACCGTTTTGAGGATAGTAGACTATGAAATCCAATACCAGAAAACAAATGACACAAAAAGTGTTCAAAAAGCAGTAGGCCATGGAGTCTAACAATAGACTTCTATTTTTAACATAATTTTCCGTAATGATTCACGATAAAAAAATAGGAACTTTGAGCACACCAATGAATCGGCCCATTATTAGAAATGATATTTTACATTACAACATTATCCTAAAAAATGTTATAATTAAATTAAATAGGTAAACGTATTAAATGACTAAATTTACTAACAGAACTCAATAAAAAGCAGATTAATGATTTACGAAGACGCCTTTGAAAATTGTGTGATTTTTAAACGTAAATCAACTGAAAAACAACAGAAGAAAGGGTGCTATGGATATAACACTATCACGACAATTAAGAATACTGTCATTCTTAATTATCTGAACAATTTAAGGTGTATTTAACACGTTGCTTAAAATTTGGTACTAAATAGTCTGCTTCCTGTTTATTTTTAATATTATTCAACAATATGTTCAGCAATTAAGAATATTTTGACATGTTGGGATGTTATATTCGTTCTAACCGAAATACTGACGCAGCTGCAAATTCATATCAAAACAACTACTCAGAAAGACGACAACCAAACACCAAAATATTTCATAGGATAGTGACCAATCTATTGAACGATAGTAGCTTCAGCGCAAAGAAACTACCAATGCCAGAAATGAAGAAATAATGCCGTCTTACAGGTTTCAAACGAAAACGCTCCGTAATCTGTTCGGTTTTATGGTGAACAAATTGACGTTCCAAAAAGTACGTACACCGTGTATGAAAACAAAGTCATTACCATCCATACAAACCTACAATCGTTCAAGCCTTAAATGTTGACGATTACCCTAAGCGACTTCAATTCTGCAGATGATATCAAGGACAATGTCAGCAAGATGAAAATTTTCATTTAAAAATAATATGGACTGATGAATCCAGATTTACAAATTGTGGTGTGTATAATCGCCATAATAGGCATTATTGGGCAAATGAAAATCCCCATCTAAGGGAAGAAAGACGATTGCAAGACAGATTTGGTATTAATGTTTGATGTGGCTTATTAGGTAAACAACTATTATTTTAGTGAATTTTTATGAAAAAAAAATTCACTAATAGAGAGGTATCGATGGTGAGACTTTGCAAAATTTTTTTCAAATGTGCGCGAATTAGGACCCCTAGAACCCATATCCGGGGTCAGTTTGAATTTATATATATATATATATATATATATATATATATATATATATATATATATATATATATATATATATATCTAAATATATATATATATATATATATATATATATATATATATATATATATATATATATATATATCCGTCTGATAACTCCAGAAATAATAAACCGATTGCGATGAAACTCGACAGGTGCCTTTCTTTTATTAATGGCTTGGATGAGTTCGTTGGCCAGGAAAATAGAACGGGGTTTTCCGGGAAAATTTTGAGTTTTCTTTCGAAATTTTTTTTTCTCCGAAAGTAACAAAGCTGTTTTAATGAAATTTACTATATATGTTGCCTCAGGAGAGATCTTACTACGTACCAAAACTCAACTTTCTAAGTTTAGACAAAATTGAGTTATTCAATTTTTAAATTTTCTTTCGAAAAAAATTTTTTTCTCCGAAAATTACAAAGCTATTTTAATGAAATTTTGTGGATATCTTGCCTTAGGAAAGACCTTACTACGTATTAAAATTAAACTCTCTAAGTTTATAGAAAATTTTTGATACTTGTAGTATTGACTAAGAATAGATTTCAACGATTGCATGTTTTAACTATTTGCGCATAGATGTCGCCGCCACCCCTTCATTTTAATAATTGAGTATTGACTAAGAATAAATTTCAACGATTGCATGTTTTAACTATTTGCGCATAGATGTCGCTGCCACACCTTAATAAATGTAACATTAGTGATGGTTTAATGCATATTCTTTTTACTACTAGTTTATTAATAGTCAATAGTTTCTTCCTAATACTCGTTCATACTCAACACACGTGGTTTCCATTGCTTCTACTTGTAAACTGCCGCTTTTTCAGTCTTTACTGTTAATAATGTCGCTTTGCTTATTTTTATTGCTATACTATTTTACATACTTATTATCCAACTAAAACCCACTCATGTTCCACCGCATAAGCGCTCCGTACCTTCACTTTAGATTTATTGTCCTCTCTTTCGTCTTTATGATTGCAAACCTCACTCGTCTTTTCTACAGTGACTTGATAGAGATAGTGTGGCCATGGGCGATTCGGCCGCCATGTTATCTCCACATTTAACATTACGCTTATGGAAGAATAGTACCTAAGTATTTCAAATAATAATGAATTGGGGAAATTTAGAAGAAAACTGTATATTCTTTAGAGAATTATTTTTCGCTCATAAACGACTAGTCACAATGTTTTTAGTGAATTTTTATTTAAAAAAAGTCACTAATAGAGTGTCTATGGTGAGACTTTGCAAACATTCTTACAAATGAGCGCGAACTAGGACCCCTAGAACCCATATCCGGGGTCAGTCCGAATTTTTATATGTTTATATATATATATATATATATATATATATATATATATATTTATAT
The DNA here is from genome assembly GCA_964006375.1 of Tillus elongatus. Classification (NCBI taxonomy): domain Eukaryota; kingdom Metazoa; phylum Arthropoda; class Insecta; order Coleoptera; family Cleridae; genus Tillus; species Tillus elongatus. The sequence continues at coordinate 9,205,831 of OZ023265.1, forward strand.
ATATATATATATATATATATATATATATATATATATATATATATATATATATATATATATATATATATATATATATATATATATATATATATATATATATATATATATATATATATATATATATATATATATATATATATATATATATATATATGTATCCGTCTGATAACTCAAAAAATAATTAACCGATTTCGATGAAACTTGGCAAGTGGCTTTCTTTTATTAATGGCTTGGATGAGTTCGTTAGCCAGAAAAATCGGATGGGGTTTTCCGGAAAAATTTTAAGTTTTATTTTGAAAATTTTTTTTTCTCCGAAAGTAACAAAGCTGTTTTAATGAATTTTACTACACTTGTTGCCTTGGGAGAGATCCTACTACGTACGGAAATTCAAATTTCTAAGTTTATAGAAAATTGAGTTATTCAAATTTTAAATTTTCTTTCGAAATTTTTTTTTCTCCGAAAATTACAAATAAATGAAATTTTGTGAATATCTTGCCTTAGGAAAGACCTTACTACACACCAAAATTAAACTCTCTAAGTTTATAGAAAATTGAGTTATTCAAATTTGAAGCATTTAATAAAAATTCACTACCATAACGCACTAGCTGCGTCCCGAGTTTTTATTTGTAGATTAGACAGTTAGTTTTAAATTTTTTTAGGTAACTTCATTGTTCATCCGTTCTTTGTTGAAAACGATTTAACTGGGGAAAGGTATCTTAATTTATTGAGAAATGATATCTTACCAACAACTAGAAGAGTTCGTGATAATTTAGACGAAATTTGGTACCAACAAGACGGTTGTCCAGCTCACAATGCTAGGATCGTCAAAGAACTTTTGTACCAAAATTTTAATAATCGTGTCATTTGTAACAATGGGCCACTTCATTGGTGTGCTCGAAGTCCTGATATAACACCCATGGATTTTTATTTTTGCGGTACTCTGAAGAATTATGTGTTTAAGTTCAATTCACCACAAAATATCAATGAATTACGAAACAGAATCACGGAAGCAATAAATCATATTAACCAAAACACCCTCACCAGAGTTTACAGGCATGTTTCAAAAAGGTGTATAAAGTGCATTGAACAAAACTGTGGCCATATTGAACAATTTTCGATGTAGTGTATTTTTTAGTTTCTATTTAATTATTTGTTGAGTGGCGTTTCTAAATGTGTTGTTTTGTGAAGTATAAGTTTCTATTTGTTATTGCCAGGTTTCGTTATTAAACTGTTTCACATGATATTACCTATCATTATTACACTAAGTGAGTAGCGAACGTGTCGCCACCTAGTTCGGAACCAAGTACTTGTTGTCACGCCCGCTCCAAATAATACAGAGTATTAAAAATAGAGACGGTATACAACTAACTAACAATTCAAAAAATTGTTAGCCCTGGCCCATTTCTACCCCAATATAGGGACATAGTATGTAAGACTAGATGCATTCTCGCAACAATTAGAACCGTAGACCGGTTTCGCTCTCATTAGAGCTCTTCAGTACGGCATACTAATTCCAGCAAAAATGCACCAAAAATAACACGGCTATCGTATAGCCAGTCTTAAAACACTAAGTGAGTAGCGAACGTGTCGCCACCTAGTTCGGAACCAAGTACTTGTTGTCACGTCCGCTCCAAATAATACAGAGTATTAAAAATAGAGACGGTATACAACTAACTAACAATTTAAAAAATTGTTAGCCCTGGCCCATTTCTACCCCAATATAGGGACAAAGTATGTAAGACTAGATGCATTCTCGCAACAATTAGAACCGTAGACCGGTTTCGCTCTCATTAGAGCTCTTCAGTACGGCATACTAATTGCAGCAAAAATGCACCAAAAATAACACGGCTATCGTATAGCCAGTCTTAAAACACTAAGTGAGTAGCGAACGTGTCGCCACCTAGTTCGGAACCAAGTACTTGTTGTCACGCCCGCTCCAAATAATACAGAGTATTAAAAATAGAGACGGTATACAACTAACTAACAATTCAAAAAATTGTTAGCCCTGGCCCATTTCTACCCCAATATAGGGACATAGTATGCAAGACTAGATGCATTCTCGCAACAATTAGAACCGTAGACCGGTTTCGCTCTCATTAGAGCTCTTCAGTACGGCATACTAATTGCAGCAAAAATGCACCAAAAATAACACGGCTATCGTATAGCCAGTCTTAAAACACTAAGTGAGTAGCGAACGTGTCGCCACCTAGTTCGGAACCAAGTACTTGTTGTCACGCCCGCTCCAAATAATACAGCGTATTAAAAATAGAGACGGTATACAACTAACTAACAATTCAAAAAATTGTTAGCCCTGGCCCATTTCTACCCCATAAGAGCTCTAATGAGAGCGAAACCGGTCTACGGTTCTAATTGTTGCGAGAATGCATCTAGTCTTGCATACTATGTCCCTATATTGGGGTAGAAATGGGCCAGGGCTAACAATTTTTTGAATTGTTAGTTAGTTGTATACCGTCTCTATTTTTAATACTCTGTATTATTTGGAGCGGGCGTGACAACAAGTACTTGGTTCCGAACTAGGTGGCGACACGTGCGCTACTCACTTAGTGTTTTAAGACTGGCTATACGATAGCCGTGTTATTTTTGGTGCATTTTTGCTGCAATTAGTATGCCGTACTGAAGAGCTCTAATGAGAGCGAAACCGGTCTACGGTTCTAATTGTTGCGAGAATGCATCTAGTCTTACATACTATCATTATTACCTAATTAAGTATTGTAAATTAAATCACAATATTTTTTATCGTGAATCATTACGGAGAATTATGTTAAAAGTAGAAGTCTATTGCTAGACTCCATGGCCTATTGCTTTTTGAACACTTTTTTTTGTCATTTGTTTTCTGGTATTGGATTTCATAGCCCACTATCCTCAAAACGGTTTTTCTCAAAATTGTCAGTGCAATTACAAGATTTCTCAAGCATGTTGTAAATCATTGGAAAGCTCTTCTCACAGACTATCACATGAGTAAAAAAACCAATATTGCTGCCATAATAAAAACAAACACAATACGAGTCACATTTGGAACGAGCATGAAATTCTACAAAACACTGCCAATCCAACCGTCTCCCCATCTCTAATAATAAAGGAGATAGCCATACATTCCCATCCAGTTTGGGACACACTGTATTTTGAATAGTCACAGGTTATTTTTGCATTTAAGTGTTTTGACGTCCTTATTAATGTATTACAATGATTGTATAGACTGAGGATTTTAAAAAATATTCTTTTATTGAATACTTACCCACATCAGCAGTAAAGGGCCCTTCGCCGTTAATAGCTACTTGGACAACGGTTCCATTGACAGAAAAATAACCATCAAGTTTTAAATTTGGAATTGCTATGAGTGCTTTCCATTCTAATTTTTCAGGATTAAATCTATCAAAAAATAAAACTGTTTTAAGTCATAAGTTTCAAAAATTCACATGAAAAAATGCTTAATTCTGGCATTAAATCGAAAAGAAATTATATTGCGTAATATTACGATTATGCGAAATATTCTTTTAAGGTGTGTCATTGAAGTACGGGAAATAAGTAACTCATGGCTTTTGAGCTATTAGTGAATTTTCATTATGAAAATTCACTAATAGAGAGGTATCGATGGTAAGACTTTTGGAAAATTTCTTCAAAAGAGCGCAGATTAGGGCCGCTGGAACCTATTTCCATGGTCAGTTAAACAAAAATAAAAAATATTTTTTACAATGCAATACCTCTCAAATTCTTCAAGTGATTGAAACGAAAATCTGCAACTTCAAAGAACATAGACAGACGTGGTTATGTATCAATTTCCAAGTTTTTTGAACAAAGAAACATACAGTTATTCTAACTTAATATTAAAACTATCCTCGACATCACTTCAGGTTCTATAATGCAATATCTACAATGTTGGACAAATATAGATTACGTTACTTGCACTGCTATGTTATTTAAGTAAATTGTGGATAAAAATCTAAACAATGAAAGTTACAAGGATCATTGAAAGATGTCAGAATGTAAAAAATTGGGAAATGTATGACAGGGACGCCATCTGCCACCGCGGAACCAAGTAGTATGTCGTCACGATAGCTCTAGTTAACACAAAATGTTATAGATGGAGACTGTGTACAATCTACTAACAATTTTTTAAATGTCTATCCTATTTCTTTTATAATACCGGAACAATGTTTGCTTTCAAAAAAGCAAAATTTTAGCCTGCGACTGCAAGCGGTTTGATGGCTGGGTGACGTTAGACGACACCGCTGATCTTTAACAGCAGCAAGCTGTTTGAAAGCTTAAGAAGCGCATTATTTATACGCTTCGTTGCTTGCGCTTGTTATGTAGCCTTGTTGACATTTTACAACTGACGTTTAACTAACCTAACATATTTAAAACATGGATATAAATATTGAAAAGAAATAATAGACGATGGTTGTAGATGAAAATTGTGTGTTAATGACTTAAAACAATACAATTTTGCGTAAAATAGAAAATCAGTATATCAGTAAATCATATTCTAAGAGCAGCGTTAACACTCGGTTTTTAATGTTTTTTAATTGAGCCACGAATTCAGGACCCCATAGATGGGGAGATGGGAGTCTTTAGGTAAGTGTGTGAGAATGTTTTGAGCGTACGCTGGGTGTGGGGGCTGGGTGAGTAGGTGGGTGTACTTGGGTGTGGGGAGGTGAGTGTATAAGTGTATGAGTGTGAGACTGTGTATGTGAGAGATTGGGAGGTTTTGGCTATGTGGGCGAGTGTTTTAAATGTACGTTGAGTACAAAGGCTCTGTGAGCAGTGAGCAGATAGGTGTGCGTGGACACGTGACGATAACTTCTTGAATGTATGACTATGTGAACGTGTGTGGGTACGTGTGAGTGTCGCTCTGACATGGATCGCTTATAATTCAAGTTGTTTTTTTTTCAAATCAGAGTTTAGAAAGGTAAATGGCTTGCCACTAATAATTTAATCGGGTTTAAGTGGTAGAACAGCGGATACTACGGTATCGGGCTGAACTTCGCCCTAAGATTTGTTTTGTTTTAGTTGATATGGAAATAGTTTACTTACTGTATAAGCTCATGTGAAAGACGACAAAACAAATAAAGGAATTATCATTATTATTATTATATTATTATTATTATATAACCGGGGAAAATAACTAATGCATTATGTAGTGATAGTAACCGTATGGGCATTTTTATAGTTTGTCTCCGTGCGGAAGACACTATTTGCTAGTTTTGTTGTGTCAAATTTAGTACCACGGGCGTCAATGTTCTTTTCAAGTACCAAAACCTGTTTACAAAATGATAACATTACTGATAGATAAGTTAATAGATCTATCAGTTTTATCATCTGTAATTTCGCAGGTTAGTTGGTCAACATTTCTTTTCAATAAATATCACTTTAAAACGCATTTCTGTATTTCTTATATTGTATGTTTCAAACAGGTACAGTATCCCGCTTGAAATTAGACATACCTGCGTTTGTTAACCCTCCAAGCCTATCGAGCTTAATTTACAAGCTGCTTGCTTGCGGCGTCGACCGGATTTCAGTTAGTCTTGGACAAAAGCTAGATTTATACACTCGCGAATTGCGAAATCTCCCCGAAACGTATTCCTATTGGTTTATTAAAATAATATCATAAAACCGTTGTTTTTTATTAGATTTTATAAACGTATTTTACTAATTTTTGTGGGCACTCAGTTAGACACGATCGAAATATCTTCTCTACTTTTAAGTTTGTGTAGCCACAATGTTAATTAACGGCCCCTCTTTATTATGCTTACTTAGCTTGTGCATATATGTGTAATATAAAGATAAAAGAAAAGTGAAACAGGAAGTAAATTTATTTACTCTAGTGCTGTATTCGATATTATCTGAAAAAGACATTATAGGCAACGAAGTGGAATGTAATTTCGGTAAATAAACAGTTTATTGCACGAAGGGTTTTCAGATTTTTTCAGAAACATGCTTATAACCCTCCTTGGATGCACAATTTACAAGGCAAATTTGTTGCAAACAACCCCCAACAAAGTTAAGGGACCAAGAATGAATAGGAGTGCTGGGTGGGGAGGAAATATGAACGGAAAATGCTAAAAAACCAATTAGTCGGAGTTTGAAAATATGCGATTTTCACATTTTGCAGCAATACCTCCTTTAAACCCTGTCTAGCCCGCACAACACCCATATTCGCCCAGGTCTAGTAACTTTCTTGGGGGTTGCTCCCATGATTTTTTTTGTGCTTTATGCTTTGCAGGTAGTTGTTTGCATGCACAAGGGGAAGGAGAACCACCCGTGTTTTTTTGTGAAGGGGCAGAAACCCTCTTCGGCCTGAGGAAATTTTTTGGTGCTTTATGCTTTGCAGATAGTTGGTTGCATGCACAAAGGGAAGGAGAACCCCTCGTGTTTTTGTGTGAAGGGGCAGAAACCCTCTTCAGCCTGCATACAATCACCCTCTATGCATGAACTACGGGAATTTTTTATGTTCAGCTTTCTGGTGTATTTTTTGTTGATAGGATATTTTCTGTTTTGTTTGAGTTTTGTATCCAAATGACTATATAGATATTTATGTTAGAGATCATGCGTTTCCTTGGCCTTCTTTAAATAAAATATAAAATGTTTTATAGCTTTATAAAGCTCAATTCAGAAGAGAGATATACGTCTCATCGGTGACCCTACCCTCACCCAAAGGCTGTCATCCCTTGCCCACCGACGTGCCGTTGGTGACCTCTCTCTCTCTTTTATAGATATATGCACAGGCACTGCTCAGAAGAGCTTTCTTCCATAGTTCCTCCACCTGCTGCCCCCAGCAGAACCACCAGAGGAACAGAGCGAATGCACCCTTTTACTGTCCAGGTCGCCAGACATAGAACATCTTGTTATACCCGCTCTTTTGTCCCGAGGACTTCCTTGCCGGCACATGTGTTTTCTTCTCCTCCGAACCTCCAAACCTTCAAGTCCACAATTAACAAGTTGCCTCTTTCCTCCTTGTCGACACCCACGGTACGATAGTATTTAGGCTGTAAGACCTCGTGGTTTGTTGTTGAAATTAAAAAAAAAATCACTGTAATATATGATTCTTATGAAAATTCACTACCATAACGCACTTGCTGCGTCACGAACACTTTTATTAATTTTATTTGTAGCATACAAAAATTAACATGTACAATTATTAAATGAATTCTGAAGATCTTAAATGAGACTCAATCAATGCGTATATCGTATTTACTTTTGCCAGTGACATTTTTGAACACTGTTTAACTTAACAAACTACTGGTTAGTCTAAAGTAGTGCCGTTTGCTGCAAAATTAATTGTAATTAATACGTACTCAAACTTGGAAAATTTGTAGTTGCTTAGTCCAGTGATTTTGACGTTTTTTAGAAGAGCTTTGATGTCTAGTGTCCTTCTTTTTTGATCTAACTTAATTTCTGGTACCGTGAAAGGATCAATAGGTGATAGTCTTAATTCTGGCACTCCCTCCTTCAAAAATGGTCGTATAGCATCAGTCGCTTTTAAAAGACATTCGTTCAGTTTTGGATCGTTCCTGCTACAGATTGGAAATCTCTCAGCTGTAAAATAAAACATAATAGTTCACTAAAATATACTCGTTAAGTTTTGGATCATTTCTGCTGCATATTGGCAGACTCTGAGCTGTAATACAGTTTTAGCGCAGCACAGATATATTATGCTGTCGCATAATATTGTATAAATGTAAACAAATTGAAGTAATGTCTATAAAAATGATTCTAAAATAGTTTCTTTTATATTTAAACTTAAACATAAGACGCCATAAAAGACCGAAACAATCCTTGAATGTGTTTCAACGGTAATTCTACTAATTCTGTAATTAATTGTTACGTATACTTTTCATATACTACCCCGGGCATGAAGCCTGCGTCAAGTATTATGTAGACAGCGTTAGTTGACGTATTTGCAGACGGCGCATTGGAAGCGTGCTGGACTGCTACGTAGAAGGTTGCATGATCGAATCCAGCTCGGATGAATGTATGTTTTTTATGTTTTATTTTGACATTTGGAGAAAGGATGGTGCACAGATTTTATAAGTTTTGAACATGATCCCATTGTTCTTTAACCCTTTGAGGACAACTGGTTAGTGACAGAAACCACCTTCTATGAAATCGGTTGTAGCAATGCCAACTGGTTTCCAATGACTTCCATGATGTATAATGGGCTGCCTATGTCCACTAGTAACTGTTAGTGGCATTTATTCAATTGTTCAATCTCAATTCGTCTGGAATTAGTCATTATCTCCCGCGCGTTTTTCATGTGTGCAATGTTTTGAAAAATGTCTGATAAGTTATGAAACATTATCAAACAAACACATTATTAGTGTAATTACTTCAGTGTCTGATTATAATTTCTTCGCATGACATGTAATATCTGTGGTCACTTCTGATAACCACCGGGCTAACGTGCTATTATTTTGTAGGTTGTAAAGATAAGTGGACGTTCGAAGACTTAGAGGCAATGTCTCAAAGAGAAATTTGAGCAATTTTAGACGATATTGCCAGCGATATTGAATCTATCACATCTGATGTAGATGACGAAGAAGCTGAACTTTCAAATCAAGCAGAGCTGCCAGACCCAAGCCAAGAACTGTTTGATATAGAATCAATGGAAATCTGGTACGAATCAGACGAACATGTACAAGGTAGTGACTATGGCTCTGATGATGACATCCCATTGTCCACACTACGTACTAAACTATATAGAGGTTCAATTTCCTGGACAAACGATCCTGAGTCCACTACTATAGTACAAACATTTTCGAAGCAAAGTGGTCCTAACGTGCCAGAAAGTGTGGAGAGCCCAAAATATATGTTTCTTCGTCTGTTCCCAGAAAAATTCATAAATCATATTGTGTTTCAAACTAACTTGTACGCTGTCCAGCAAAATTGCCAAAAACCACATGTACCTACTAATAACGACGAAATCAAGAGATTCCTTGGAGTAAATATGATCATGACTTTGAAGAAGATGCCTAGCTATCGAGATTACTGGTCATCCAGAGAAGAAATAAGAGGCTTCTATATAAGTTCTGCAATTTCAAGGAACAGATTTTCATGGTTACTTACCAACTTACATCTGAATGATAATGCTTTGCAACCCAAGAAAGACGAAGTGAGGTTTGATAAGTTGTACAAAGTAAGGCCACTACTGACGAAATTATCAGAGACTTTCGCTGCAGTATTACATCCAAGTGAATACAAATCAATCGATGAATCGATGATCAAATCCAAAGGACGAAGTAACATCCGGCAGTACATGCCGCTGAATCCGACCAAACGTAGATATAAAGTTTGGGTACGAGCCGATTCTACCGGTTATATGTGCCAATTTCAAATATATACGGGTAAAGTTAGTGATGCTGTTGAAAAAAACTTAGGAAGTCGTGTTGTAAAAGACCTGACAAGAAGCTTAGTTGGTAAATACCATAGAGTTTATTTCGACAATGTTTTCAACTCTGTGCAGGTTCAGCAAGATCTGCTTCAAGATATAATTTATTCTTGTGGGACAGTTCGTCGTGGTAGAACAAATCTACCTGATTTCAAATGAGACAAAATTCTGAAAGAGGAGAGTCATATTGGTATGTTTCCAGGGACAGTGTAGCCGCTTTGAAGTGGATGGATAAACGCAGTGTTCTGTTGTTAGAGCAATTACCAAAATCCTTCCATAGTATAAACAGCCTCAAGAAAAAGGAAGAATAGTTTGGTAGAGGAAATAAACTGCCCTTTGCTCGTGAAAGAATACAATCGGCATATGGGATATGTCGATAAATTTGACATGTACAAATCATTATATGAAATGGACCGAAAATCGCACAAATCGTGGCACGGAATTTTTTGGTATTTTCTGGACGCATGTATAGTAAACGCCTTCATTTTATACCAGCACAGAACACCAGCAAAAACTATGAGTCTTAAGCAATTTCGTTTGTCAGTTGGTGTTGGTTTGATTGGTGCCTCACCTGAAAATGAGAAACGTGGCCGTAAATCGTCCAGCACACCTTCAAATAAATTCAAAAAAATTGTGCCATTAAAAGTACGATATGATAAATGTGCACATTTGCCAAAAGGTTGTAGTTCACTAAGATGTGCTAACTGTAGCACTTCAAAAGATGTCCACAGAACCATATGGAAATGTTCCATTTGTAATGTGGGACTCTGTCTTAACAAGGACCGGAATTGTTTCACCGTGTACCACACTAAGTGAGCAGGTGCTCAGTGGTTACTAACGGAAACCATATCATGCAAGACAAAAGACGTTTCAAACAAATAAGTGTGTCATTTACTTTACCTTAAATAAGTATAATACATATGTTTTTATAAGCAAACAGATTTTTTCAAAAATAAATTAATTGTGTCCTCAGAGGGTTAAAACGCCTGAGCAAGTTTGTCATTTTTGAGTCTGAAATTAAAATTTTCTGCAGACATTTTGTTATTGTTGTTTTTGAAAAAACCGGTTTGAAACGAAATCCTACAGGCGATTAATAAGGAAAAATAACTGGTACGGTTATAATATGGCAGATACTTTACTTTTCTAAATATGAAGTAAGTTTCCTTGTGGAAATCTTTTGTATAACTTTAATGAAATTTGTAATACAAGTTTCCTTTAAAGAGACTTACACTATCTACAGATATAGTAAAATTTAATTCTTTAGCTTCATAGAAAAGTGAGTTTTGGGCATTTTTCTCAAAAGGAGTTAGAACACAAGATTTTTTTGATTATAGGTAGATATCGATGGGAACATTTTCGGAAGAATTCTTAAAATGTGCTTGTACTAGGATCTCTAAAATCGATCTTCAAGGTGTCTGTAAATTTCAAGTATTAACTTTACTAATATGCCGCATAATAATAATGTACAATTCTTATGAAAATTCGCTACTATAACGCACTTGCTGCGTCCCGAATTTTATTCTATTTTACAATAAACCCAAACAATAGTTACTTACGAACACGTTTAGGAAGCTTAGCAGCATTTGTTGTGCAAATAACCAATAAGAAAGTAACAAACGTAAGAACTGAAGCACCGGCCAACATTTTTTCAGTCAATTAATAATTTGAATACTAAAGATTTTGTCGAAAGACATAACTATATATACATACTTGAACAATGTCAAGGTTTTCTTAAGTAAATTTCCAACCCAACATAATTTATTCAAATCAAAATAATGCAAAAGCCACGTGCAAACGTAAACAAAGTTACCAGACTTGGATATTTTCAAGACGTGTTCGTGGAATACAAACGACGGACAACTGGTAAAAAACAAAAATTGTGGTTATTTGCTAAAAAATTAATTTGTTGACGTTGGGGCTATAAAAAGTCATAATAATTTAATTATAAGGTACATTGAACTAGATTTTTTATTGTGCACTACGATGTAGCAATACTAGTTTCATACAAGACGATTCTTTGATAATGAGAAGCAGTTTAACAGCTGCTGCCGGACATCAAGATAATGCAAGTAATTTAGGGTTACCTTGGTTTTAATTTTAGTCAATGCAGATTCTTACATTAATAATTTAATTGTAATCTCTGCAGATATAAGAATAGTCACGAGTGGTACGACACATGTCTCTTAAGTTAAACTCTTTACATGCTTCAAAAAATTCTACAGGTAATAGAAAATTTCAGTATCACTACAAATCAATCAAATCATTTAATAGTAGAGATCGTAAAACTGTATATACACGCAAAACAAGCAAATAGAAAAATTTGATTTGTAAGGGTCAGAGGTCATAGTGGATTATGTGCATGATACAAATAACGAGAGATATGATGATGAGACCATGATATAATGACTTACAAGAGACATGATATTGCGCATATGCCCCGCTCCTTCCTATGACGTCACGTAGTGAGTAACGTTATAGAAGTCCAATTACACACTTAAAACAAAGTTATTCGCAATCAAAAAGTTTCTATGCCTCAGTTTAATGCGGTGATGTTACATTCCACTTCGTCGCCTATATTGTCTTTCTCAGATAATATAGAACGCAGCACTAAATTTAATCCTTTTCATTTATATATATATATATATATATATATATATATATATATATATATATATATATATATATATATATATATATATATATATACGCAATAGAAAAGTATAATAATTAAGGGGAGCCCTGAATTAGCATTGGGGATACACAAGGGGATAAACGAACTTAAAAGTAGAGAAGACGTTCGCAGAGAAGCGTTAACATTCATAAACTTGACTTGATCATCATGTCACATAATCACAGTATAGTATTCTGATCTTAAAAAATTACTTCCAACTGTATGCACTTAAATAGTAGTAAATTAAGTAATTTGTTAAGAGGTTGTGATATAACGTCAATCTCCACTGTACGACAGCATATTATTGTTGCATTGGACTCACCACATGACGCCATGAGAGTGACAGTAGGTAGTCTCATTATCATATCTCTCGTTATTTGTATCATGAATTAGACTAAAGTAACTAAATTTAATAATTATTAACTACTTGCCAAGTTTTCATCTAGTTAGTTATAGGTTATAGTAGTTAAAAAGTCCTTACCTTTAATAATTACTAACACAAATCACAATTCTGTCAACACTCAGCATTCACTTCAGTTTATAAGTTATAAGTTTATTAAGCTTATAAGTTATAACATAAATCATCACAATAAACAAGCCAGTTATTCAAAGTAATGAGTCCTTTTCACTTGTTGGCATTTCTGTGGATCGAAATCTCAATTGGCACCAACATGTCACATCAATTGCAGAAGCGGCTACTACGAAATTAGGTTTCCTCTTCCGGGCTCGCAAATACTCTTCACCAGCTAATCTCCATACCTTATATACTTCACAAATAAGACCAAACCTCGAATACTGCTCCCACATCTGGGGTGCTGCTGCCGCTTCTACACTCGCTATCCTGGACTCCATTCAGAAGAGAGCTATACGTATCATCGGTGACCTTACCCTCTCCCAAGGGCTGCCATCCCTTGCCCACCGACGTGCCGTTGATGACCTCTCCCCCTTTTATAGATATCTGCACGGGCACTGCTCAGATGAGCTTTCTTGCATAGTTCCTCCACCTGCTGCCCCCAACAGATCTACCAGGGGAACAGAGCGAATGCACCCTTTTACTGTCCAGGTCACCAGACATAGAACATCTTTATGCCCGCTCTTTTGTCCCGAGGACTTCCAAGTTGTGGAATTCCTTGCCGGCACATGTTTTTCCTTCTCCCCCGACCCTGCAAACCTTCAAGTCCAGAATTAACATGTTGCCTCTTTCCTCCTTGTCGACACACACGGTACGATAGTATTTAGACTGTAAGCCCTCGTGGTGTGTTGTTGAAATTTAAAAAAACCTATACTCATTCCTTAAACGAAAAATACATACGTCTATTTTTGATAGCCACAAACTGTTCTAAAACTCTTTCATCAAAGTTCGGTATTTCAAATACAAAGGCCCTGTTTATTGCCAACATTGCTAGCGCATTAAGCATGAAAAAAAAATCCTTACATTGCATCCATATATCCATTCTTTGCGATTATATATATACTTCTAGCAAAATGTCGAGTAAAAGACCTACCTTCTTTTTTTCATAAAAGTTTGGCTTAACTTTAAATCTGGTGTAGGTCGTCCTAAACTTTTAATCTTTACCTTAGAATTTAAGTGTAACTGTGAAAGTAGTAGTAGTAGCAGTGGTGGGGAGGCCAACACCAAGCAAGTAGGCCACAATGGGCCCTTTTTGCCAACCCCAGCAACCCAGCAACCATGCTCTACTCTTCCTCGGTTCCGTCGCCAAACCGCCCCGACCTCGAGATGAAGGCCATGACGGTCTTCAATTGGACGGTACTTACCTGATTCCTCTGCAGAGTCCTTGATCCGAACAATTCTGCTCGAAGACTCCCAAAAGCCTCGCATTCACACAGGTAGTGGTAGGACGTTTCTTCATCCTCGCCACATTCCTGGCAAATGGGATCCCTCTCTACGCCTATCAAGGTGAGGTGTCTTCTAAGGGCGCAGTGGCCTGTCAGCACCCCGAGGATGCGGCGAAGCGTAGGTCGACTCCTTCCGAGTAGCCAGACAGCTTTATCTCTGTCCGGCCCCTCCACGAAGTCCCTCGCCTGCCTGCAGCCATCAACCGACCCCCAGTGCCTCTCCATTGCTTCCTCGGTCCACCTGTCTAAGACGACAGAGACTGTCTTCCTACTTATGCCTATCGCAGGCTCCGGGCCACAGAACGGCCGCCGGGAACCAAGCTTTGCGAGATTATTCGCCACCTCATTCCCCGCCACGCCACAGTGTCCCGGAACCCACACCAGTTGCACCTCCTTCGTCCTGGCTAGCCCTCTGAGGGCGTCAGCGCACTCCTGAACCAGGGGTGACCTGATTCTGGCCGCGCAGACTGCCCGGAGGACCGCCTGGCTATCCGAGCAAATGCACACACATTTCTCGGGACTCATCTTCACATCCTGTCTATTGGCCACAGACAGGATAGCATACGCCTCTGTTTCGAATGCCGTGGTGTATGCGCCAAGAGCATAGCTCTCGCGCACCCCCAGGCCCTCGATGTATATTCCTGCCCCGGAGGATTGCTGGTCCTCCAGCCGCGATCCGTCGGTGAAACAGACCAGGCTTGCGGGCTGGAATGTAACCTCATTTTCCCTCCACTGATCCCTACTGGGGATCCTGAGGGTGTATGGCCTAGTCAACCTAATATCGTCCTCGGCATCCCTCACCTTTATGGCGGAAATCGGAATTTCCTTTTCCACCTTCTTGGCGACTCTTGCATGCCCTATTACTGCTCCCTCTCCGCTCCAGTTACCTGAGTCCCGGATCCTAAGATGCGACGCCATAGCCTCCCTTCTGATACAGATGGGAAGCGGTGGCAGCATCAACAGGACCTCTAGCGCGGCTGAGGGTGTCGTCCTCATAGCGCCTGTGATACCCAGGATAGCCAGCCTTTGGAGTTTGGCCAGCTTCCTGCTGGTTGTTTGGTTCACACCACACCACCAGACCAACGCCCCATAGAGGATTCTCGGCCTGACGATCGCAGTGTAGATCCAATGAAGGATCCGGGGATTAACTCCCCAGGTCCTCCCTATCACACGACGCAGCTGCCAGAGGGTCGCTACTCCCTTCCTCACAACTCGTTCTATTTGCGACCCCCATGTTAGTTTCGGGTCCAGGATCACCCCCAGATATTTGACCTCCCGCACTAAAGCTAAAGGTTTTCCAAACATCACGGGCGCCCTGAACCCCTCTACCTTCCTCTTCTTGGTAAATAGGATCATCTCCGTCTTCGCCAGGTTTACGGAGAGTCCCTGCTCACCACACCACCTTTGGATTATGCTACAGGCAGCTTGCATGCACTCACAGACGACGCCGAGGAATTTGCCGGTGACTAAGACCAGCCCATCATCAGCGTACGCCTGTGCGTAGAAGCCATTCTCAGAGAGCCGCTCCAAGAGGCCGTCCATGACCAGACACCATAGATGAGGCGAAAGGCAGCTCCCCTGGGGACAGCCGCCCGTCACCCCAACGTCCAGCCCTCGGCCCCTCAAGGTCAGCGACACTCTCCTGTCCTCCAGCATGCTCGCCACCCAGCTTATTAGGGACCTCGGCGTTCCCCTCTCCTGTAGGGCGTTACAGACCGTATCCGTCCTTGCCTTATCAAAGGCCCCCTCCACATCGAAGAACACAGCTAATGTGCTCTCCCCGTAGTGTAGAGCCCTTTCCACCTTCCGCGTCACAGCGTGGAGCGCCGTCTCCGTCGATCTCCCCCGCTGGTACGCGTGCTGACCTTTGTGGAAGGGATGATCCTTGAGGATCCCTCCCAACATAAACCTATCTACTAACTTTTCCAATGCCTTAAGTAGGAAGGATGTTAGGCTGATTAGCCTGTACGCCTTGGCCAGCGTGTAGTCCTCCCTTCCCGGTTTGGGAATGAAGACCCCTCTAACCCGGCGCCAGGCCTTTGGGACGTAGCCCCACGCCAGGCTGGCCCGAAAAACCTCCCTTATGTTGGGAAGCAGTATATCCAGGCCCCTCTGGAGCAGGGCTGGAAAAATCCCATCGCAGCCTGCGGATTTGAATGGAGCGAACTCGCTCACCGCCCAGGTTATAGAGCCATCTGTGACCACCTCCTCCGCCAGCTGCCAGTCCGCATTCGGGACTGTCCACCGGCCCGGTTCGGCAGCCTCCGTGACGGCTCCACCGCCCTCAAGGTGAACTTCGGCGAGAAAACGCAGGGTCTCCTCACCGGTGCTTGTCCAGCTCCCGTCCTGTTTCCTTAAAGATCCTACATTACTACCTAACTCTTGTTTGAGTACTCTCACCAGCCTGGCTGCGTCAGGCAGGGAATTGACTTCCCCGCAGTACGCGCGCCAACCAGCTCGCTTACTCCGGCGTAATTCCTTCTTAAACTCCCTTCTGGCAGTCCTAAACTCGTCCCAGGCCGCTTCACCCGATTCTCGGACGGCTCGGTTTAAGGCCCTCCGAGTCCGCCCGCGTAGTACGGCGAGATCCTTGTTCCACCATCTAACTTTGATGGACGGTTCCCCCCTAAGTGGTGACGCGGCCTCGTAGGCTGCCATTATTTTCCCTTCTAGGGCCTCGCCCTCGCTATCTAATGCCTCTATAGAGAGTCTACTCCCCCCTGGGCTCCTTGGCGACCCACCGAGGCCTATTAGATAGGCATCCCAGTCGGTCTTCCTTGGATTTCTCCTGGGGGGAGGACTCTCACGGTCCACATCCAATTCAAAGCTGATCATACGATGATCAGACATTGATATGTGTTCCGTCACCCTCCAGTTAGATATATCCTCCGTTATTCCTCTGCTCGCTAACGTAATGTCGATCACCTCCTGTCGGATACGATTGACAAACGTTGGAGCTGTACCTCTATTTAATACCTCTAGGTTCGTTGTAGCCAAGTACTCTAATAGAGCCTCACCGCGTGGGTTGGTATCCGTGCTGCCCCACAATCTGTGGTGAGAATTGGCATCGCAGCCTATTATCAGTTGTAGCCCATGCTCCCTCGCGTAATCGACGATACGCACCAATTCCTCCGACGGAGGCAGCCCCCGCCGATCGTAGGGAACATAAAGGCTGCACATCAGAACCTTAAGCCTAATATTACTCACCTTATACTCCAGGACAGCTGCTGTGACGTCCCTGGACCCGAGCTGCGGCAGCAACATCACGTCCAGATCCCTCGACGCCAGTATGCATGTCCTTGGTTGTTCTTCCTGTGCTTCACCACCGATGAGGATGTTGAAGCCAATTCCTCCAAGCCCTCTAACTTGCTTCCTAAACACATAAGGCTCTTGAATCAACACTACGCCGCCTGGACCGCATGCGAGGAGCTTTGCTAGCTCCCCAGTGGCATCCCGGCTATGCTGAAGGTTGATCTGGCCCACCCGCAGTTGCCCCGCGAATTTAATCGCGACGCCGCTCGGGCGGAGGCCTCCCCTGGTCGGAGCCCGTCCGTTCGCCCGCCGCAGGCCGGGCGGAGGCGGCGTAACTGTGAAAAGTTAACCTTTAAAATATTATCCACTGAATCAATCACAGTATCACAATTATTTTGTCCACTTATTAAGCAACCCAAAGTAGTAGCCATCATAATAATAATAATTGTCTTGTTAGAACATGTCAACAACAACGAAATGATATAATTGGCAACAATCAATCCGACGCGAAGCACTACACGAAAATTACTACACACGCTCTGCGAAAAGTGCACTGCAAACTGCAAGTGTGGAATTTTAAAGCGCACAACCAGATTGCTTATGCGGTCATTTTTGACGAAGATTGTCGATCATTTCGCATTTAAGTATCGCATTTCCTTAGAGCGCCGAAAAATACACACCGCCACGCGACTCATGTATGTGGATGTATAAAGCGTCGGCAACCATTAACACCATACTTCTTCTGATTCTGTATCAATGGCTGCCGACTCTGCGATCCTCGATCCTCGATATACTAATTTTGTTTGTTGAATGCAGGAGGCAAAAAGTAAATAAAAAAAATATAATTTTTTCCACGGCAGGCGGCAGTGCGCGCGCACGAGCGCCCTTATTGAGGAGCCGCCTCTGCTTTGCACGTGATTTATTCATTCACTCCGATTGCCTTTCGCCCTGGTAGTGCATATACTTTTAGGAGAATAATATAACGTTGTTTTGAAATAAGTTCCGCTCAATAGATTGGTATTTGATGTTAATGTTCGCGGATATAATAACTTTTTTCTTTCCTTCTACATAGTTTGTAAATATTTTCAGGTACTCTCTTGTGTAAATAGATTGTAAATATTATCCGGTATTTTATTTGACTCTTCCAGGTTATCCACCCAAAACCGTATTACCATTAACTTCTAATAATGGCCATAATTAGAAGTCACTAGTGACTTTGCCTTTGGACTTAGGAGAATCCTGTCTTTACTGTTGTTTACCCTGGGTATAGGCTGCTGTAGACAGCGACCTAGAAAGGAGGCATAGTCCTGAGGGAGCGCATCTATTTCCTAAAGAGCTTCCAATCGATGCTGGCGCCTGAGTATAATCCCGTAGGAAATTCCCCATACTACGAGAAAATAACCTTATCCCGAAAATAGCCGCGTTTCAACACGTGCAACTAACTTTTTTCGTAATCACTAGGAATAACGAAGTAATAATGATTTTTGGTTTTGACAGGTTTTCAAATTGTTTTCAAATATTTTGAGAACTGCTGATTTTTTTTTTCCAATTTTTGAATCAAATTAATAGACTTATAATTAGGCGCCTTTGCTCTAATTTAACCGACCTTGTAGATCTTCAAATAAAAAAGATACCCATAGGTAGAAGCATACTTGGTGCATCCTGTATTGCATTGTCACCAGACTTATACACGACTGCGAAATTGCAAAGCTCTAGCTTTAGAACTAGTCAAAATTGTGGTCCCGAACAAAGAAAATGAGGTAATAAAAGCGTCATAAAAAAGTTGGGGACGCAGCAAGTGCGTTATGATAGGGAGTTTTCATGAAATGTTTCAAATTTGAATAACTCAATTTTCTATGGACCTAGAAGGTTGAATTTTGGTACGTAGTAATTTCTTTCCCAGGGCAATATGTCCGCACAATTCTACCAAAATAGCTTTGTAATTTTCATAGACAAAATTTATCTTCAAAAAAAAAAAGAAACTCTGTGTGGACTCTGTTCTTGTTGTGGTGTAGTGGTTTGTTGTTGTGCGTTTCTAATGTTTCGTAGTATGTGATTGTTGTCGTATCCGTTTTCTAGCAATGTCTGTCTTAAAAAGTTTAATTCTGTCTGTTTATTGTTGTTCTCCGTTAGTCTATGGGATCGTTATACTAGTGCTCGAACCACAAAATTTAGTTGCGATGGGTGATGGTGAGATTTTGCGTTAAGCTAATGATTAGTGTGGGTTGGTTTTCGGTAGACAGTGTAAGAGAATCCTCTGACTGGGTTTTTAGTGATGCGTACATCTAAGAAAGGCAAAGAAAAATTATTTTCTATTTCCATGGTGTACTTGCTTGTAAAATTTGTTTTGAAAAAGGAAATAAGTGTTAGATGTGCAGTGTTCTAGAAGAGCTAAGGTATCGTCTGAAATATTGTGTTTATTTTTGAAAATATCAAGGGTTTCAGATAGAGGTATATTAGTGGTGGTGGTGGTGAAAAAGGTGGTGTGGCCTTGAAAGAATTGTCATTAACCACAGATTTTTTAACTTCTCGTTTAAAGTGTATGTTTTTTTTTCCTTTATTATATTTGTTATTTTTAATAACGTAATCACAATCTCAACATATACGCACATAATTACGCATACCTACACACAACTACACGTATATATTTTTAAATATTTAAAGTTTAAACTTTTCCTTTTTTTTTGTTTTTAGGTATATTAGTGAATAAGGAAACTATATCACAGCTAACTAGGATGTCGTTTTAACATCCAGTTCGTAATCCTTTAAGTACCGTAATCAAAGCCCCTGACTTAATTGACCGTGGCCTGACTACTTTCACAGATAACAAAGCAGGTAGACGGAACGATACATATGATACAAGACTTGCAACGAACTGCCAGATCACTATGAGGTCTGGAGATGAACACACTGAGACGATCTCCAGCGAGATTTGGGGAGTAGGCAGATTGAGGCCGCATAATTGAGCTACAACATCCCAACCCAGCTTTGTCCACCGCTCCAAGGAGTAGGCAGATTCAGACCTTAGAGTATCCTTACATCTTTTCTTTACCTCTTGAAAATGGCTCCAGAACAGGAGCCGAAACGTGGAGCTTTAATAAATTCTGTACGCGGCATAACCCGAGAATCAAATGTGTTTCATATATATATATATATATATATATATATATATATATATATATATATATATATATATATATATATATATATATGTGTATATATATATATATATATATATATATATATATATATATATATATATATATATCTGGAAATGCAGAGTCACGGTGGTGACGACAAAACGAAATAACTTTAGACTAGGATAATATTGATAATGACCTATTTTATAAAAGTCACAAATGTTCTTAGCACAACTTTGATGAAAAATTGTTTTAGTATCAATAATAACAAATATATACGTACAACTACAAAGAACAATAATTTATTAACAAAATCAACTACATAGTATTAACTTTTAGGAACATTACATAAATAATAATTATTCTGCGGGAAGTAGTTTATCGTAAGGAACAGATTCTACGATGGTCTTGAAGAGAAGTTTGTCGACTAGTTGATTTATTACCTTTTCCAGTGTTGGAGTCAAATCTTCAAACAAAATGTCAGCGTTCTCATTGATCAGTCTGTTTGTGGCTTCACCTAAAATATAAGTGTATTTTTCATATAGTAAATGCCTAAATATATTTATTATGCTTATATAAATATAAAAGTATGCAATATTTATTACTGCAACAAACCTTTTCAAAAGAATGAATCCTTATATCGATGAGCTACAAAATCTTAAATTTGGGTAAAAAAAAAAGGTAAGAATTAATTCCAATATAATAATATAATAATAGCAACAAGTACAATAATAAAAACAAAAAATCTGCACGCAAGAAGTGCGTTATGGAAGTGAATTTTCCTAAAAATGTTTTTATAGCAAATAAGATTTTTTTAAATGAAGTCAGGTACCAAATTTTCTCATCTGTACAATCTGTATTGTAGTAGAAGCAATGTACAATATTTCATCAAAATTAGCTTATGAGAATGTACAGAAATTTTCTAAAAATAAACTTAAAATGTTTCCGAAAAACTTGTTTCCTAGCCAACGAATCTTAAGTTAGATGCAAATTGAGTTATTGAAATTTCAAGCATTTAATGAAAATTGGCTACCAAAACCCACTTTCTGCATCCACAATGTCTTTTCTCACAAATACGTTATAATTACATTTCGATGAAAAAGAGGAGTTCGATTTTAAAAAAGAAAATTGGTATCACCAACGACTTATGGACCACCCTGTGACTGTAAAATTAATTTTATAAGATGTACCTCAAGACAACCTATAATTAACGTATATAATTTTTTCTCGTATCTTGTATATTAACGGATATATTGAACTTTTTTCTACGATAATTCCCAACAATTATAGACTATTAAACCATAAACTGTAACTGCCAAAGCATTAGAGAAATAGTCTATTTGAAATGAATATTCTGGAAATATTTTAGTAAAATTCATTAAAGTCTGGACGCAGCAAATGTGTTATTGTAACAAATTTTCATAGAACTGTTTTGAATGTTAAATACGTTTTTTATAAAGAAAAACGTGAATTTTAGTAGATAGTGTAACCTTTGTAGTATAAACAATGTACCGTATTTCATCAAACTAACTTTTTATTTGAAAAAGCATAAAAATTTTCCGAAGATACATTTAAAATTTTCCCCAAAAAAACTAGTCTGACTTTCCTAGCCAACGAACCTATCCACATAATGTACACAAAAACCACACCAGCCAAGATACAAATATTCACAGAAAGCTTTTTGACAGAAATTAAAAAAATGTTTACATGCAGCTTTGTAAACAATCTGTTTCATAATAATTCGCCATTTTTTTCACAAAGATTGGTTAAGATTAAGAGCGTCCTGCATATGTCACCTCGATTTTTTTGACGAATAATATGATTGAAAACCTCCCCAAATGCGTCATTTTCATGAGACTCCGATTTCCATTGGTAAAAACGCCGTACCACAGTTTTAGATATGATCCAAAATGTCAAAAGTTGAACAACAACAGAAATGATTCGAAAACGATGGGCGATATAAATGCTGTCTCCTTACAAGCATGCATTAAAATTTGATGGAAAATGCAATAATACTACAATAAATGAACTGTTCCATTAAAAAAAACTTGTATCACCAACGAATTGTGGGCCAGCCTGTAATTATCAACATAATTTTATAAGATGCAGCTCAAGACACCCTCTAAATAACTTTTATAATGTTTTGCCGTATGTTGTATAATAATGGATATATTGAGCTTTACAGTAAAAATGCACCAGCCTGTATATATCTAAACATGTAACAACTAAAATTGACTCCGGAGGCGCCTAGTTCGCACTTCTTTGAAGAAAAATTTTTAAAATTTTAAAGTCGCGGTCGTCTCAATAACGATTTTTGTCCCCGAAAATTCGCGAAAAAGTATAGACTACTACCACAAACTCTATAACTGAAACTACTGCCAAATCATCAGAGAAGGGGTCTATTTGAAATGAATTTTCTGGAAATATATAAGTAAAATAAAGGACAATGATGGTTGAAGCCGTAACTTAGTGCTTTCTAAAACACACTTATTATGACACTTGCTTTAAATAGACCGTATTTGTTTCATGTTCTCCATCTAAAAAATGCAAATTTTGACGTTTCAAATTGCCACTTTGACATTCTAAGAAGAAAAACTATACAATTTTCAAAGTAATTTTTCTGCTAGTTTTTGACCTTTTTGCGCCAAGAAAACTTAATCTTTATCTTTATTATACAATTGATCTTATTCACGCAGAATATTTTGATTTTGTGGATTTCTCTGGTAATCAGTGGCACCCATTTTTTTAAATGTCAAAATTTTTTTCCTTCCAGCTCAGAGACCTGAATTTTGACGTGTAGTGTAAGCTTAATAGTATAAACCTAAATACCAAAAATTTCCGAAAGAAAACCCAAAATTTTCTAGGAAAAACTGGTCCGATTTTCCTGGATAACTAAGCTATCTAAGCCATTTGCAAAGGGAAGGCATTCATACTATGGCTCTGTAATTAAGAGCATAGAGGCTGGCGAGTGTCCTGTCGGTATCTTTTGTGATCTCAGCAGGGCATTTGACTGCGTCGATCACTCCATCTTGATCGAGAAGCTACAGATGTATGGCATTCGGGGATTGCCCCTGTCTTGGCTGTCTAGTTATTTTTCCCAGAGAAGACAGTATGTTGTTGTTGGGCAGAGCGCTCCTCAAATTATCAGCAGTGACCTGGGCGTTCCGCAGGGATCGGTCCTGGGTCCAGTATTGTTTTTATTATATATTAATGACTTGGGTAGCTTAAGGTTGCCAGCGTCGATCACCATGTACGCTGATGATACCTCCGTTATTGTTTCTGACATTTCCGATGTGGGTCTCGCTGCTAGGTGCAGCTCTGTTTTTACGGAGTTAAATGCATGGTTTTCTGCTAACAGACTGTTTTTGAATTGTGGTAAGATGGCTGCGATTAGGTTTCACAACTACCAAAAGCACTGTAGCGCAATAAACTTTTTAGATACTAACAGCTTAGTCTCCGCAATAGCCACAGATGGAATTTATATATTTTTAGGTATTTGTCTAGACCATTCTTTGAATTGGCATGATCACTGTGCGTATCTGGTTGGAAAGCTAAATTCGGTTTCATATTAGTTAAGAAAAGTAAGAAGTTATATGGAGAAGGAGCAGTTGTTGATGCTCTACCACGGGCAGGTCGACTCTCGGTTGCGTTACGGTATAATATTCTGGGGGTTGTCAGCACATACGAGAGCTGTATTTATAGCTCAGAAACGGGTACTAAGATGCTTGGAAGGAGTTCAATCATGCAGAGATATTTTTCACCAAAACAGAGTACTTACATTATTTTCGATGATTATAATGGAACTTTCTTTGCTTGTTTTCAATAATAAGGATGGAAATTTTGTATTAAATAAAGCCATACATGATCTGGATACGAGACAAAAAAACAGGGTTCACGTACGATATGCCAAGCTCAAAGTGACATATAATTCTCCCGATTACCTAGCACCTAGGGTTTTCAATCAACTGCCAGAGAGAGTTAGATCATGTAGTAGCCTGTCAGTTTTTAGGGAAGAAGTAAAAAAAAAATTATTGACTGAATGTTTTTATAGTTTAGACGAATTTATGTCTGGACAACATATGTAGTGATATGTTTGTTTTTTATGCTGTGATGATTTGTGTTTAGTTTGTTAGTTTTTGTAATTTGTTTGTTTTGACTAGTCCTATAGAATGTATGTTGTCTTTGGAAAATATATCTTATTATTATTATTACCCACTTTTAAATATGAAAAATGTGCGAATGGCAACCTGCCGCTGCCATATACTAAGAACTAACTTACACTTTTAAATATACACTCTATTTGTTTGCTGTACTTTTTGTTTTTGTTTACTTAATTTTTTTGTTTACTTAATTTTTTTATGTGTTATTTATTATTTTTATTTGTTTACGTGGAATGACAAAAAAATCAATAGAAGTAAGATTCAAGGAACATATAACAGCAGTAGATAAAATCCACATACCTAGCTACAAATCAAACGTAGCTACACACATTCACAACAGGAAACAGCAAAAACCAGATATCAACCAATTACAACTAATAAAACATATTAAAGACCACAAAACAAATGGAAATCTGGGAACAATACTACATTCAACAAACAATAAAAACAATCAATCCCAGAACAAATCCAAGTACAAACATTTAAACCAAACTTAATAAAAGCTATACAAATAGCCAAATTATCAAACCTCAATACTCAAAGCAGGAAACTGATCACTCGACACAGTCTGTTGGAGAAACATATTAGTACGCCCCTGTCTCTTTAATTTCATTCGGTTGCACTATCATTTAAGTTTCTACCTGGAAGTAGTTATTTCTGGATTTCACAATCCTTTCCCATTTTCTGGTAATCTTTATCCTCTAGCCGTGTGTATCGCATTATATATACCTATATACCGTTAAGTCCTTTATTGTAAATAGCTTCAGCTGTCTTGACGTGTTTTTAAAATATACCCAGTGGATCTCTTCACTAGGAATAATGCTTCTACCTAATTGGCCATTCTGTATTACTGACATTATGTTATGTCAACTCCGTCACCTAGCGTTACGCGAAAGCTCGATAAAAGCAAGCCTTTCGCAAAGCACAGGTCAGTTCTACGCCAGATCTCATCTTCTTTGCTTCTTGGAACCCCGAGTTCCTAATCTTCCACTTAAACATCGCTCGTGTGTTTAAGCCAGTTCAATTCTACAGTGCAGTTCTACGTTCGATCTCCTCTTCTTAAATTCTTGGGACTCCGAGTTCCCAATTTTCTACTTAAACACCGCTCGCGTGTTTAAGCGAGTCTTACTACAGATCTCATCTTCTTCTCTCCTTGGAACCCTGACTGCCTAATCTTCCACTTAAACATCGCTCGTGTGTTTAAGCCAGTACAATTCTACAGTGTCGTTCGAAAACGAATCTCATTTTCATCACTTTTTGGGACTTCTAAGATCCTAATCTTCTACTTAAACATCGCTAGTTTGATTAAGCCAGTTGAGTTCAAGCTCCAATCTTCCTACAGAAATTCCGTTCGTACAGTGATACAGTGAAAAGTCAGTGTTTTCTTCTAAATTAGAAAGTACACGCGCAGTTAAATGCAATAGCAAGTAGCTAATAAGATTGTGAAATCTCCTGAGTAACCCATTAAATCAAGTGTAAAACCGCAAATTGTAAATAAATGTTAAGTTCAAAGTATATATAGTAACAATACAACATATATAAATATGAAAAAAGTGTATTATTAAAATCTTCTGGAATCCAGTGCACCTAGAGTAAAAAATACAGTCCACATCTTCAACATATCCTTCTTCCAACGCTAATTAGCAAAGCCGACTAGTTAGCGAGGGTGGGATCAATCCATCTGCAAAACATTGGGGAAAGGAAACAAGCTCTTTCTCCCCCACAGTACTAAAACACAACCAATCAGAGAACAGTAAATCGACCAATAGAAGCTCAACATGCTAAAGGAAGGCAACTGCCAAATTTTATCAAAATCGGCCCATTAGTTTTTGAGTTATTGGTATGATATATACATACATACATACATACATACATACATACATACATACATATATACATATATATATATATATATATATATATATATATATATATATATATATATATGTATATGTATATATATATATATATATATATATATATATATATATATATATATATATATATATATATATATATATATATATATATAAAAGCACAGATCTCTCCTTTATTAATTAAAAAAAAATCACTAAAAGTAGCAAAGTTCATGTCAGCTGTTCATTTCCCATTCTATTCTTTTCATTAACCTCTCGTTATTTTCGACCTGTGATTAACTCACTAAGTGAAGATTGGAACCTGTGATGAGCACTGATAGGTACATTTGGAGAACCCAAATCACCACAACACATCTTTTTTAAGACCTGACGATCGTTTCACTAACAAAGTTAGCGTCATCAGAAGACAAAAAATTTTTCTTACTTGAATGTGATCAATTGCCAACAAAAGAGAAACGCGTCACCGCATTAGCTTACAATTTCGTTTAAATGCTTCCATTTGAAAAAAAGATGATGTCGTTAATGTGTCCAGCATTGGTACAGTACGATTTGAAATCGAATACCTATACGAAAATATAAACATAAAATATTTTTCAACGGATCTTATATCTGAACATTTAACCTTTTTGCGTTAAAATGTGCTAGAAATACATATTTTCATTAGACACATTAGACACTAATGGTTATATTCAAGATAATTACTTACCTAATTGGGGATCATTTCCAAAAAGACCATTAAAGTGTATTGAAGGCTTAGAGAGTTTGATTTTAACTTCACCAGATTTGGTACGAAGATAGTCTTTGCCTTTCTTTTGGATTCTCTCCAGAGTTTGGTAAACATCTACGTTTACAGTTTCTGCAAAAGGATTTTTTTTGTATTACATAACTAAAAAATCTGGACACAGCAAGTGCGTTATGGTAATGAATTTTCATAAAAATATTTTTAATAGCAAATATGTCTTTCTATTAAAGAAAGTAGGCATCAAATTTGGTTACCAGTGTAACATTTATAGTAGAAAAAATGTACCATATTTCATCAAAATAATCTTATTGTTTGAAAATGTAAACAAATTTTCCGAAAATAAGGTTAAAATGTTACCGAAAAAACTGGTTTCCTTGCTAACGAAACTTTAGGTTAATAGCAACTTAAGCTATTGAAATTTGAAGTATTTACTAAAAATTCGCTGCCATAATGCAATTGCTGCGTCTCGAATTTTGTTCTCACAAACATGCATTATATTTCAATGGAAAATGCAAAAATACAATATAAGGCGTCCTCGATAAAAAAAAAGAAAATTTGTATCGCAAACGACTTATGGGTCAGTCTGAAGTTGTAAATAATTTTATAAAATGCAGCTCAAGGTACCCTACAATTAACTAAAAAAATATTTTCTCGTATCTTGTCTAATAACGGATATAGTGAGCTATACCGGTAAAATGCGTCACTCTGTATATATGAAAACAGATACAAACTGAAAATAGGGGGCCTAGTTCGCGCTTTCAAATTTCAAAAGTGGCGGTCCCCTCATAGCTAATTTTTTCTACGAAAATTCGCTAAAAATTATAGACCATTAAATGATATACTCTAACTAAAACTACTGCCAAAGCATCAGGAAAAGGGTCTATTTAAAATTAATTTTCTAAAAAAAAGGAGAATGATCGTTGATTATGAAACATAAGGGTTTGTAAAACACACTTCTTAAGATATTTTCTCTACATAACCCGTATTCTTTTTAGGTTCTTTACATAAATGTTGATGATTTTGACGTTTCAAATCGCGACTTTCACTTTTTAAGGAAAATATTCGAAATTTGTTTTTAAATGCCTTGAACTTTTTTGTATTTTAACTCACAGATCTAAATTTTGGTACATACTTTACTATTCATCATGTAAATTCGCGTGCCAAATTTGGTTGCCATAACTTTGTTATCTCCGGGGATACACCAAATTCTCAAATGAAAACCCAAAATTTTTCCGCAAAACCTGGTCCAATTTTCCTAACTAACGAACTTATCCAAGCAACTTATAAAAGAAAGGTACCACCCAAATTTTGTCAAAATCGGTCCACTATTTTTTGAGTTATCGGTTGTACATACATACATATATATATATATATATATATATATATATATATATATATATATATATATATATATATATATATATATATATATATATATATATATACATATATATAAATGTGTATGTGTGTGTGTTTTAGTTCTTCAACCTCGGCTTATTTCTGCGACTACGGCCAATCACCGGCGCCAGGGGGCAGTTTCACCTCACTATCCTGGGAATATTGCCGAACCCCTGCCTTTCTGTAAGGAGAGTGGGGACCTTTAACGTGCCCAGCATTGCATGGCCACGGAACCAACGGCTTTACGCTCCCTCCGAAGGGCGACACGTCCAGACATCCAACTTGCTGAAATACAATGCCAGAACTTCGGTTGATGTTAATTGTACAGTATGTACTTAAAGAGTGAAAGGAGACACTGGGATCGAGCCCAGTACCCCTCGGTTCAGAGGCACACGTTCTTACCACTGAACAACCGACGCTATATATATATATATATATATATATATATATATATATATATATATATATATATATATATATATAAACATACACAAATTGAACTGAACCCGGATCCCCGGATATGTGTTCTAGGGGGACTAGTTTGAGCTGAGTTGAAGACATTTTAAAAGAAAATTCACTAAAAAGTAGCAAAGTAGGTATGCCTTGAGGTTGCATGTTTTCTATAAAAAGTGTCCCACCCTTTGCACAATAACTCTATTATTTTTAATTTTCATACCTAAAATTGGCGACATGAATTAAAAAAAACTAAATTTAAACCGAGTGTCACCGTTTCCCGAAGCCAGCTTTGGAAAATATACTCTGTGGATTGCCAGTGTCTTCCGAGGCCATTCAACAGTACATGGAGTACTCAGGTGGTCACCCATCTAAGTACCGACATTGCCTATCGTAGCAGAAATAAACAAAGCAAACAAATTTTTAACAAAAAGATACCTGTCTTATTTGACTTTACCAAAGACGGTGCTTACGAATTTGTGTAATTTTTTTATTACCAGGTTTATATTTTGAGTTTTTGGCTATTAGGTCGAAAAATTTTGTCGATAACCACCTATAATGTATGCATTCTTCATCGTCGTCTTATAAATTTCATTTTATACCAAGTGTTGTTTAACCGAGGTTTAACATTTAAACAAAAATTGCAGTCAAGGTTTTGTTAGTTAGTTAGTTAAAATGGATTAGATGGCGTCGGAAGCTCAAGTCCATTAGCCAACGGCCAAGGTTTTGTAAATGAGAGAATTTTTAACATAAATACTCACCAACTTTTGCATCAAATTTGCCTTGTCCAGTAATTGGAGCGACCAGTATTTTTCCATTAATTGTAACGTCACCATCAATATCAAGATCGTCTATTGTGCCCACACCCTTAAATATCATTTTGTCAACATCGTATCTGAAAAAAAAAACAATCACAAACTACAAATTATTGCTTAAATAATCCGAGATTTGTACATGAATGAGACCTAGTTCTTGGTTATTTTTAACTTTTGGTAAATGTTGACTTGGGAGAGGCTGACTTTAATGGGTTGTACGCCCTTGGCAGTGTGGATGACAAAGTGAGTTATTTCAATTAGAGTTTGCTTCGGCTTTTCAGTTACCATGCTCCCGTAAGGAGTGTCAAAATAAGCCGACCTAAAGCGCCATGAATTACTCCTACTATTGAAAAAAAAAATCTCTGTACGCAGCAAGTGCGTTATAGTAGCGAATTTTCTTTAAAATATGTTTAATAGCAATTGTCTTTCTTTGATGAAAACAGGCATCAAACTTGGTTGCCTATATAGTAGAAACAATGTACCATATTTCATCGAAATAAATTTATTGTTTGAATATATATAAACATTTTTCAAAAGTCTAGATGCAGCAAATGTGTTATGGAAGTAAATTTCCATAAAAATGTTTTTAATAGCAAATGCGAGCAGCCATCAATCTGATTACCGGTATAGCCTATGTCGTAAAAAAATGTACTATATTTTATCAAAATTATTTATGGTTTGAAAATATACAAAAATTTTCCGAAAATAAACTTAAATGTTTGTTTTCTAACCAACAAAGCTTACGTTAATAGCAAATTGAGTTATTGAAATTTGAAGGATTTAATGAAAATTCGGTAAATTTGCAGATTAGCTCCCGAACGCTTTTCAACAAATTGTTTTCAGAAACATTACTAGGACCCCCACCTGGATGCACAAACCACAAGAAACATTTCTTGTTCACATCCCCCAAGGAAGTTATGGGACTGGGAGTGAATAGGGGTGCTGTGCGTGCTAGGCAGGGTTTAAGGGGGATATGGCTTCAAGATGTGAAAAAGACAGCTCTCAAGCCCGCTTTATTCGAATTTTCTGCTCATATTTCCTTTTTACTACCTACCCCGCTCAGCACCCCTACTCAGTCCTGGTCCCGTAACTTCCTTGGGGGTGTGAACATAAAATTGGTCTTGGGGTTTGTGGATCCAGGGGAAGGGGGGCTTCGCAGGTTTCTGAAAACAGTTTTTTGAAAAACGTTCGGGAGCTAAACTGCAAATTTACCGAAAATTCGCTACCAAAACGCACTTACTGCGTCCAGATTTTTTTCTTACAAACGCATCATATTTTGATAAAAAATGCAAAAATGCATTAACGAATTTGTTCTACAAAAATTAGCTAAAAAAAAATTATTCACCCCTACTCACTCCTGGTCCCGTAACTTCCTTGGGGAGTGTGAACAAGAAATTTTCCTTGAGGTTTGTGGATCCGGGGGGGGGGATCTAGGCAGGTTTCTGAAAACAGTTTTTTGAAAAACATTGGGGAGCTAAACTGCAAATTTACCGAAAATTCGCTACCAAAACGCACTTACTGCATCCAGATCTTTTTCTTACAAACGCATCATATTTCGACAAAAAATGCAAAAATGCATTGACGAATTTGTTCTACGAAATTTAGCTAACAAAAAATTATGAACCCCTACTCACTCCTGGTCCCGTAACTTCGTTGGGGGATGTGAACAAGATGTGAAAACTAGAACCTATGATGAGCACTAATAAGTACACTTGGAGAACACCCAAATCACCACAACACATATTTCAGAGACCTTACGATCGTTTCTTTGACAATGTTAACATCTTCAGAGGAAGAAAATTCTAACATAAAAAACTAGATCCCGTGTATTTATATCGCGTCAAGGTAAACGAACTAGTCCGAAGTAAAGTTGTCGTCCAAGAACGATTGTTTGTTTATTTCGCAGTGAAACTACGGGGTCGGAGACCTACTTTAATCTTCTGGTCGACAAATTTATGACCCTTATCTAATATAGGTTTAAAAGAACTCGAGTTATTTAAAGAACCAGCACGTTTCCTTTCGATCTAGAAATTTACTATGTGGATATTGGATCATGCTGACAAAGACATCTGGTGAGATAAACAACATCAACTTAACACATCTTTTTTAAATAGAAAAATAAAAACCCAGGTGTCTGCCTCACCATGTTAACTCCAACAAAGGATAAATAATTCAACTAAAATACTACATAAAAACTATATTTATATTGATTTTAATTCTACGTGAAAGTATTTATATTGCCTACATAGATACAACAAACCGAACAGGTCTTTAAGTCGAGACAGACATAGAGATTAGTATATGTATAGACCGGCCGAGTTATTGACAATAATTTTTTATTCTACCAGACAAATTAGGAGTGTTTAGGCGGTCAAGTGCAAAGAGAAAATAAAGGGCTTGATATTACAGGTGCCGCACGGTTTAATGAAGTTTTGTTCTTAATAGACCTTAATATAAAAATACTTTCTAATGAATCATGCATAGTTTGATGTCTAACATTTGACAAGTTTCAAATTTTCTTTGTCAATGTGGCGATTATTATCCCATATATGTTGTGCCACACATGATTTGTCCACCGTACCATATCGTAACTGTGCGAGATGTTCACGAGATCTGGTGGCTATGTTTCTCCTTGTTTGGCTCACGTATTTAAGATCACAATCTTTGCAACTAATCTCGTAAATGCCCGACATTTCAGTGACTTTGTCTTTGTCTTTCGTATTCCCCAACAATTTTTTTAAATTACTTTTCGTCGAAAACGTCAAATGTAAATGTAAAATTTTCTCTATTTTATCATTTTTAAATGTCGTACATTCAGATATCACCTTCTTTGTTCCGTGTTTGTTAACTAATTTGTCTATTAAACCATCCGAGTAACTGTTATATCAGCCACATTTTTTATGTATTTTAATTCTGTCTTAAATTTATTTTTACTCAACGGAAATTTGATCAACCTATTTACTAAGAAATTTAAACTAGCCGTTTTTGTGCAAACGTATGATGTGAGTCGTTAGGAATATAACTAATACTAGCCGTTTCCTTCCTATAGACATCGATTTCAAGCGAGCCATTATTTTAATTTTTAATAAATTTTACAAACGCATTATATTTCGATAAAAAAATGCAAAAATGCATTAACGAATTTGTTCTACGAAATTTAGCTAAAAAAATTATGCACCCCTACTCACTCCTGGGCCCGTAACATAAAGATCTGTTTGTTTTGTTTGTATCTATGAATTTAATATAAATACTATCACGAAGAATTAGCATCAATATAAATACATTTTGTATGTAGTATTTTAGTTGAATTATTTATCTTTTGTTAGAGTATTAACATGTTGAGCCAAACACCCGGTATTATTTTTTTTATTAAAAAAAGATGAGCGGAGTTGATGTTGTTTATCTAGCCAGATGTTTGTCGGCTTGATCCAATATCTACATGGTACATTTCTAGATCGAAAGGGAACGTGCAGATTCTTTAAATACCTCGGTTCCTTTAAAGCTATTATCCGTATATTAGATAAGGGCTCATAAATTTGTCGACCAGAAGATTAAAAGCAGGTCTTCGACCTAGTGGTTTCACCACACAATAAACAAACGATCGTTCCTGGACGACAATTTTACTTTGGATTAGTTCGTTTACCTTGACGTGATATAAATACATGTAGCTAGTTGTTTAAGTTAGAATTTATCTTCCTCTGGAGATGTTGACTTTGTCAGCGAAACGATCGTAAGGTCTCTGAAATAAGTGTTGTGATGATTTGGGTTTTCTCAAAGTGTACTTAATGTGATATTTTTTCTAGTGTTCTTTATTTTTTATTTTTCTGTGTCTTATTGTTGCTGTATTCTTCTCCTGTACTAGCTATATGTGTGCATGTTTATATGTTGTATGTATAGATGCAAACATGTTTCATAGAATTATACTCGAAATATGTATATGTTATCTGGCTGTGCATATATAGTATGATGTGTGTACATATTTTTTAAGTTATAAGTGTAAAAGGTTGAGTGGAAGGGAGCAAGGGGTTCCGTGGACCTCGATGCTAACTCTGCCTATTGGTAGTTTGATACTTACTATTAACTTTTTCTTTCTATTATTTATATGATGTAATTTATGTATCAATGTATCTAACTGCCAATAAAATGAATTAATTTTTTTTTTTGAAAACGCTGCCGACCGTAGACAAAAGAACTTTAGTAACAAAAGCATGCCCTCCGATTCTACTTTCAGCTTATACGATAACATAGAAAATTTTCTCGTCTAGAAAAAAAAAATTCGTTTAATAAATGACGATATCTGCTTCTAATTTATGCAAATCAAAGAATATATTTACTAAGTGTAAACACGTGTGTAGTATTTAAATATTTGCATTCGTAATAGAAACATGCAAACATTTTAACGTTTTTGTAAAAATACTTGTTAGCAGTCGTTATATTTAAAACGTGATTGAAACTAATGTGTACAAAGTTCTTAAAAAAACGGCTCTCTTCTCAAGTATTACGCAAACTTCGAAATCTTTTATCTTGTAGTGTGTCATCAGTAGCGTAAATAGGGAGCCCCCTTAGTTGGCTGCCCGGCAATCCAAGAATGGCTTGCTTGGCGATCGCCATAGATAATTTAAAATATAACTATAATTTGTTACTATTTCGATAATTACGTGTTATTAGTCTTTCTAAGGTGTATCTATTAGAAGTGTTTATCCGTGGTCGATATCTCGAGGCGGCTTTCACATGGATCTAAATCCGGACGATAGTTAGGCTGAGTGATAATCACCTCCCAGACGCTAGCCTAGTTTACCTATCCTTTGTAATAATTAGTGACTTAATTGGATAAAGAATACTCTATACCGTTTTACAACAAATAGATAAATAAATACCAACCACATAATAATGTTGCTTTATCCAGGGTCTTAAATTTTGAGAGGTCTAGATAAAGATATTTAAATTTCGCTACATTAATACTGGGATTAGGAAAATTGTTCTAAATGAATTAATTACTGAATTACTCTTTCCACCACGATTTCGACCTATAATACATCAAAATATGCCCGTCACAACACGCTATTCCTACTAAACTCATTGCAATGGCCATGTTTGTGAACATAGGTGGGTGTTAGTGGAGTTTTCCTTTACGTGATAGTAAAGGATTTTTTCACGCCCGAGGAGGTACCATCCCTTACATCAAGCAGCCATTGAAGTCCCAAAGGACGTTTCCGGTTCTGGTGTATGAGTCGGTTTTCCTTATAAACAAAAATGACGATGACCCCTCCTTGTACAAAAGATTCCGGGGATGAAATACCCCTCCATTCGGATCTCCGGGAGAGGGTTGTGAAGGGGGCGCCGGCATCAAGATTTAACATATCCTTCTCGAATATATGTGGCCTAAATTCGAACCTGAACTTCGTCCACCATTTCCTCCAGGCTAATAGGCCCCAACTCTTCTTCCTCACCGAAACCCAAATCAGTGCCAAAACAGCCACTAATCACCTTAATTTCCCGGGGTATGAGCTCCTTATTTCCTTTAGATTGCATGGAGGTGTGTGCGCATACGTCCGTAGCAATCTATCCTACACCAGACTCCAATTTGGAAGCTGGAAGAAAATACATATTTTGGTCGAAACTCTCTCTCTCTCTCTCAGGGTTGCAACTAAATTCATCTGTTGCATTTACCGGTCACCTTCTGACAACAACTTTGTCCAGCCCTTAGACTAACTTTCTGAAAAAACCGACCATCTGATTTCTGAATATCCTTCCTCCGATGCCACTATTCTTGGTGACTTCAATGTTCATAATAAGGAATGGCTAGGATCTTCAAAAACCAATCCACAAGGGAGAGAAGCGGAGGCCTCGGCAATCTGAAATTCTTCACCAATATGGTTTAGCAACCTACATACTTTCCTCGCATCCCAACACACAGCTCAAATCCATTGGATTGTTTGGCACTACAACTCCGCGAACTGGGACGTAATGCGGGATACTTTTCCTCATTTCCATGGGCATTTATCTGCTTCTCTCATCCTGACCCCTATGATATCTCACAAAACGTCACCAAAATCATCCAAGCTGGCATTAAATTATTTATTCCTAGTACACAGAAAACCTTTTCAGCCCGTCAAAAGCCCTGGATCTCTAAATCCTGTGACAAGGCCAGACTCGAAAAGGTCAAAGCTCACAAAACGCTTCTACACAATCCCAGTCTAGAAAACCGTCAAGCATTTAACGACGCAAGAAATCGCCATGTCCGTATTCTTTGTGAGGCAAAAAACTTGTTTAATAACCACATCAAAAACAAAATCCTCTTAAGCTCCAACCGCAGCAAACCCTTCTGGACTCTTGCTAAATCTATTGGGAATAATTTCTGCAAGAGCACGTTCCCACCTCTTGTCTCAGGGGATGAAATTGTTTCTACCGCCCTGGGCAAGGATGAACTTTTTGCCCCGTTGTTCGCCGGCAATTCTACTCTCGACCCACCTCCAAATGTTCAACCACCAGAAGTCCCCAATGTCGCGCATAAAATGACGGATATCATTTTCAAAACTAAAAAGGTGCGAAAGATGCGCTCTTCTCTTATTACCAGGAAAGCCTCTGGCCTTGACGAGATTCCAGCAATTGTTCTAAAAAAATGCGCACCAGAACTTGCTCCTGTCCTGACTCGTATGTTTAAGACCTCTTACAATAGAGGCATATTCCCTAGTAACTGGAAAACTGCTCGAGTACAACCCGTCCCCAAGATAGGACCCAAAGCGCTTTCTAGCAACTACAGGCCTATTTCTCTCCATTTAGTCGTCTCTAAAATGATGGAAAAGTATATAAACACTGAATTACTAAAATTTCTTGAAAAACACATTTTACTCCACGACAGGCAGTATGGATTCCGTCAGCGCAGATCAACTGTCGACCTCCTTTCCCTTGTCACCCATTATTGAAATAAGTCTATAATGGAACTACACGGTGAATCCCAGATTGTAGCTCTAGACATATCTAAAGCATTCGACCAGGTATGGCACGCAGCGCTGCTTAATAAACTTCCGGCATATGGCCTACCACCAAAACTCTGTACCGGGACAGCAAATTTCCTTTTCAATCGGAGCATTTCTGTTGTCGTGGATGGTGATTCCTCTTAACTGCATCCAATTAATGCAGGAGTTCCACAAGGTTCAGCTTTAGCCCTTACATTGTTTCTTGTCCACATCAATGACCTCTTCTCCAGCACATCCAACCCAGTTCACAGTTACGCGGACGACAGCACCCTCCACTTAAATATACAATTATCTAAGCACCAAATCTCAGTCTTGCTTTCTATCTCATAAGAGATACACCAGCCCTAGACCCATCACATTGAACAACCAAGTTATTCAAAGTAATGAGTCCTTTTCACTTGTTGGCATTTCTGTGGATCGAAATCTCAACTGGCACCAACATGTCGCATCAATTGCAGAAGCGGCTGCTAAGAAATTAGGTTTCCTCTTCCGGGCGCGCAAATACTTTTCACCAGCTGATATCTATACCTTATATACTTCACAAATAAGGCCAAACCCCGAATACTGCTCCTACATCTGGGGGCCGCTGCCGCTTCTACACTCGCTATCCTGGACTCCATTCAGAAAAGAACTATACGTCTAATCGGTGACGCTACCCTCACCCAAAGGCTGCCATCCCTTGCCCACCGACGTGCCGTTGGTGACCCCTCTTTCTTTTATAGATCTCTGCACGGGCACTGCTCAGAGGAGCTTTCTTCCATAGTTCCTCTACCTGCTGCCCCCAACAGATCTACCAGGGGAAGAGAGCGAATGCACCCTTTTACTGTCCAGGTCATCAGGCATAGAACATCTTGTTATGCCCGCTCTTTTGTCCCGAGGACTTCCAAGTTGAGGAATTCCTTGCCGGCACATGTTCTTCCTTCTCCCCCGAACCTTCAAGTCCAGAATTAACACGTTTCCTCTTTCCTCCTTGCCGACACACACGGTACCATAGTATTTAGGCTGTAAGCCCTCGTGGTGTGTTGTTGAAATATAAGAAAAAACATGGGGAAGGTTTACCGCCATCCGAAAATTTGTTATAAAACTTTACTTACATCACAAGCAGCGCCGGAGCAGATTTTATTCGAATTGATTTATCGATGTTCTTACTAACTACAGAACGACGGACTGCACACAGCGAGGTCAAAAACTCAATTGACTGGTGCACAGTGCAGTGTAAGTTGTGTGAGGAATACCTAGGACCGCTGCGCATATAAGCTACAACTGATTTTTTGTGGACAATGAACATTACTGGTAGCATTATTGGCCCAGCGCTGCCGCTCGAGGGTTAAAGATTGTTAATTATTTAATTATTACCTAATATTTTTACAAAAGCTAATTATACTTACTCCATTGATTTAAATACATATTTGGTGAGTCCACTGATTTTAACATCTTTGGCAACAGCCTTGAAATTTAATGCTTGCGTTCCTTGTTCTAAAATAATTTCAGGAAGAGTCAGTGGATCAACTGATGGTACACCCAAAGTAGGAATTCCTGCTTTTAACAATGGTCTCATTTTATCTGTGGCATCCAGCAAACATTTGTTCAGTTCTGGATCAGTCCTTTTACATCTTGGTGCTTCAGGAGCTGAAAAGCATCACAACTTAATAGCTATGTTTACAGTCATATAAACAAATGAGTATATAAACCACTTAAAGTAAACAACAACTACCTAATATGTTAAAAAGCGCCTCCGTGGCCGTGCGGGAAAGTCGATTCAGACTTTCCAATGCGGACTCGGGGGTCGACGGTTCGAGACTCACCGGCGGCGGATGATTTTTCAAATCCCTGTCGTCGTTGAGATCGAGCTCAAGGTGGAGGGTAGGTTAGTTTAGATGAGCAATAAGGGTCAGCAATGGCCTAATTGCCAATAAGCATCTTACCTTTACCTTATACCTGATATGTAAAGATATTTTGTTAAAAAACACACAAAAACTCGATTGTTGAAAAATA
Organism: Tillus elongatus; assembly: GCA_964006375.1. Lineage (NCBI taxonomy): Eukaryota > Metazoa > Arthropoda > Insecta > Coleoptera > Cleridae > Tillus > Tillus elongatus. The sequence goes on from OZ023265.1 coordinate 9,244,574, forward strand.
ATGGGGTTAAAAGACATATTTAGTTATTACTTGTTTTTGCCTATACTTAATGAAATCGTTCTATATTAAATACAGATGTAGATGCTCTATACGGAATCGTAAAAAGCGAAATTGGTTGCCCAGAAGAAAACAGACACTTGTGAAGCCAGAAAAGGAGTCTCTGTATTTATTCTCATTTCATTTTTGTTTAAAACGCCTGAATAAGTTTGTCACCTTTGAGTCTGAAATTATAATTTTGTTATTGTTGATATTGACAAAACAGGTTTGATTAGGTCGACTAAAATAAAATCATACTGGCGATTAATAAGGAAAAATAACTGCTACGTTTATAATTTGGCAGATACTTTACTTTTCTAAATATTAATTAAGTTTTCTTCTGGAAATCTTCTGTATAACTGTAATGAAATTTGTAATAAAAGTTTCTTTTAAAGATACTTACACTATCTACAGATTTAGCAAAATTTAGTTCTTTAGCTTCATAGACAATTGAGTTTTGGGCATTTTTCTCAAATGGAGTTAGAACGGAAGGTTTTTTTTTTGATAATAGAGAGATATCGATGGTAACACTTTCGAAAGAATTCTTCAAGTGTGCGCGTACTAGGACCTCTAAAAGCTATCTTCAAGGTCTGTGTAAGTTTAAAGTATTAACTTTACTAATATGCCGTATAATAATAGTGTACAATTCTTATGAAAATTCGCTACTATAACGCACTTGCTGCGTTCCGAAATTTTTTTAGCTTTATCTTGACATTTGGAGAAATAATAGTGCATCGATTTCATACGTTTTGAACAAGCTCTCATTTTGGTTTAAAACGCCTGAATACCTTTGGCACCTTTGAGTGGGAAATTATAATTTTCAGCAGACATTTTGTTATTGTTGATATTGAAAAAACCGGTTTGATTAGGTTGACTTAAACGAAATCATTCTGGCGATTAATAAGGAAAGAGCCTGGACGCAGCAAGTGCGTTATGGTAGTGAATTTTCATAGAAATGATCTGGCACAAAATATTTTATTACAACTTTTTTGCTTGTAACATAGAAATCTATTGGTGTATAGTTTACTTTTTATATCGTAAATTTACCTACCAAATTTGGTTGTCATAGCTTTTTTATTTGAGATAGATTTTTTTTTCGAATGAAAACTCAAAATTTTTCCGGAGAACCTCTTCCGATTTTCCTGACTAACGAACTTATTCAAGCCATTTAGAAAAGGAAGGTACATGCCAAATTTTATCAAAATCAGCCCATTATTTGTTGAGTTATCGGTGTGATATATATATATATATATATATATATATATATATATATATATATATATATATATATATATATATATATATATATATATATATATATATATATATATATATAGAGTATTAAGTTTTTGTGACGGTAATAGTGTTACTTATTAAAAAATTGTGGGAAAGCCGTCAGTTGCAAAATAAAACTCTTTATTATAGGCCGAGCTTTCGGAAAAAATTATTCCATTTTCAAGGCTACAACATGGAAAGAAAAAAAGGTTTACAATTTACATGTAAAATTTTCTTTCCATGTTGTAGCCTTGAGAATGGCATAAATTTTTTGTAAAATAAAACTCTTTATTATAGGCCGAGCTTTCGGAAAAATTTATTCCATTCTCAAGGCTACAACATGGAAAGAAAAAAAGGTTTACAATTTACATGTAAAATTTTCTTTCCATGTTGTAGCTTTGAAAATGGAATAAATTTTTCCGCAAGCTCGGGCTATAATAAAGAGTTTTATTTTACAACTGACGGCTTTCTCACAATTTTTTAATATATATATATATATATATATATATATATATATATATATATATATATATATATATATATATATAAACATATATAAATTGAAACTGACCACGGATATGGGTTCTAGGGGGCCTAACTAGCGCTCATTTGAAGAAATTTTTTCAAAATTCAAAAGTCGAGATCTCCCCATCAGTGAATTTTTTCTACGAAAATTCACTAAAATCGCTGCTACGTTTAACTTTCTAAATATGCCATATAAAGATGGTGGACAATTCTTATGAAAATCGCTACTATAACGCACTTGCTACGTCCCGAAATTTTCCGTTATATTGATTTGTTGTTATAATATTTCTAAAGACACCATTCTATGTTTCCGTTTCTCCTAACAACTCTATGTAGTTTGCGTACTTTATTCAATAGAAACGTTGTTTATGTAAATAGTTACACAAGATTTTTTTGATAATAGACAGATATCAATGGTATCACTCTCGAAATAATTCTTTAAATGTGTGCGTACTAGGACCTCTAAAATCGATCTTCAAGGTCTGTGTAAGTTTAAAGTATTAATTTTAGTGATATGCCGTATAATAATAGTGTACAATTCTTATGAAAATTCGCTACTATAACGCACTTGCTGCGTACGAAAAATTTTGAGCCTCGTTTCCCGTATTGTGTTAAGTTTCAAAACCTATTATCTAGTTCCTCGGCTGGGTCTAAATTCGAACGGATTCTCATTCAGGTAATTTTCAATCTTGCTTTTATTTTATTTCTTACTTAATATTTTGCATTTTTAATGGCTAAAATACTTTTACTTTTCATAAACTCACTGGAAGCCTAGTTGATTTATAATATTACCCGAAAAGTTGAAAACACTCTCTCAGTTCTGCATCTGAAGGAAATCAACGTCTTTGCAAGTGTTTCTTTCGCCTGGGAAAGAGCTTATATTCCGATGGAGCTAGGTCAAAAAACTCGAAGTGGTTAATTTTTGCCGAACTTTTGTGCATCTTAAGAACGCCGGAGTTGTCTTGGTGAGATAAAGTTTTTTGAACAAAATTAGATGGCTTCTTCTGGTACATAACAACTTTTTAATTTTTGATTGTTTCTTGGAAGACATATGCGGTAGTTGTAGTCCTTTCTGAATACACTTAATCTTTAAAATACCTTTATTATTCCAAAACATGTCCCTCTCAGCTTTCCTGCAAATGATTACTTTGTTTGGTTTAGGTTTCGCCAATTTTTCATAGTGTCTTGTTCTTTGAAAAAGAGAACAATTTTCGATCAAAAAGGTAAGTAAAGTCATCAATTTATTTGATATCCTTCCAAAATATCATTGTAGCAAAAGACAGCGGGACATGTTGTTGAATTTAATTTGTTTATAACTTATGTTATAAAAGTCTGGACGCAGCAAGTGCGTTATGGAAGTGAATTTTCATTAAAATGTTTTAATAGCGAATATGTCTGTTTAATGCGAGGAGGCATCATTTTGGTTACCCGTATAACCTATATAGTAGAAACAATGTACCATATTTTATTAAAATATCTTATTGTTTGAAAATGTAGAAAAATTTTCCAAAAATAAACTTAAAATGTTTCTGACAAAACTGGTGTCGTAGCCAAATAACTTTTGTTTTCTCCCTCAGGGCTTGTCCGCGGCTTTGCCGCCCCAATAGCACTGCATCCCTTGACCAAATAACCTTGGGTTAATAGCAAATTAAGTTATTTGTATTTGAAGCATTAAATGAAAATTCGCTACCAAAACGCACTTACTGCGTTGCGATTGACATGCGTCATATTTCGATACAAACTGTAAAAATTCAATAATATAAGGGATGTTAGAAAAAATGAATTTAGGTGTCATCAACAATTTATGAACCACCTATGATTGTCAAAATAATTTTATAGATGCAGCTCAAGATACCATATAATTGACGTATACAATTTTTTCTCGTATCTTGTATAATAACAATTATATTTAGCTTTACCTATAAATGCGTCAGCCTGTATATACGTAAAAAAAGTCTGAACGCAGCAAGCGCGTTATGGAAGTGAATTTTCATAAAAATGTTTTTAATAGCAAATATGTCTCTTTAATACAAGCAGGCACCAATTTGGTCACCGGTATAACATATATAGTAATGGGTGGACCATCTAACGTTTGGAATTGGAACTATAGGTTATTTTGAGGTTGGAAGGTTTCATGACATTCCCGATGTTCTAGAAAGTTAGTTTTATGTTTGACATGGGTCGCTTTTCGCTTGAACACAGTTTGGAAATATTAAAAAAATATTTCCAAAGTGGTGAGTCTTCTACTCAAACTGTAAGAAACTTACGAAAAAAATTGACAAAAAGGATGTGCCAAAAACGCAGTTTGTGAATCAATTTGTGAAGCGAGTTCGTGAAACTGGATCCTTGTTGGATAAAACAACCCGTGTACCTACATATTCGTCCAGTGCGCTCAACCGAAAACATCGCTGCTGTTGCTCAGAGTGTGCGTGAACAACCATCAACATCAACTCGTCATCGTTCTCAAGAATTGAACATTTCACGCACTTCTTTGAGAAGAATGTTGCATAAAGATCTCGGTATGAATGCGTACAAAGTTCAATTAGTGCAAGAGCTGAAGCCGCATGACCATCCGATCTCTTTTCGGTTTGCTCAATGGGCCGAACACCGTTTGGTCGAAGATGAACATTTTTACCGAAAAATCATTTCGGATGAAGCTCATATCCACCTTGGAGGATACGTCTATAAGCAAAATTATCATATCTGGGGCCTAGAAAATCCACCCGTCATCGTGGAGAAACCAATGCACCCACAAAAATTGACTGTCTGGTGCGGATTTCACTAAAATCGCTGCTACGTTTAACTTTCTAAATATGCCATATAAAGATGGTGGACAATTCTTATGAAAATCGCTACTATAACGCACTTGCTACGTCCCGAAATTTTCCGTTATATTGATTTGTTGTTATAATATTTCTAAAGACACCATTCTATGTTTCCGTTTCTCCTAACAACTCTATGTAGTTTGCGTACTTTATTCAATAGAAACGTTGTTTATGTAAATAGTTACACAAGATTTTTTTGATAATAGACAGATATCAATGGTATCACTCTCGAAATAATTCTTTAAATGTGTGCGTACTAGGACCTCTAAAATCGATCTTCAAGGTCTGTGTAAGTTTAAAGTATTAATTTTAGTGATATGCCGTATAATAATAGTGTACAATTCTTATGAAAATTCGCTACTATAACGCACTTGCTGCGTACGAAAAATTTTGAGCCTCGTTTCCCGTATTGTGTTAAGTTTCAAAACCTATTATCTAGTTCCTCGGCTGGGTCTAAATTCGAACGGATTCTCATTCAGGTAATTTTCAATCTTGCTTTTATTTTATTTCTTACTTAATATTTTGCATTTTTAATGGCTAAAATACTTTTACTTTTCATAAACTCACTGGAAGCCTAGTTGATTTATAATATTACCCGAAAAGTTGAAAACACTCTCTCAGTTCTGCATCTGAAGGAAATCAACGTCTTTGCAAGTGTTTCTTTCGCCTGGGAAAGAGCTTATATTCCGATGGAGCTAGGTCAAAAAACTCGAAGTGGTTAATTTTTGCCGAACTTTTGTGCATCTTAAGAACGCCGGAGTTGTCTTGGTGAGATAAAGTTTTTTGAACAAAATTAGATGGCTTCTTCTGGTACATAACAACTTTTTAATTTTTGATTGTTTCTTGGAAGACATATGCGGTAGTTGTAGTCCTTTCTGAATACACTTAATCTTTAAAATACCTTTATTATTCCAAAACATGTCCCTCTCAGCTTTCCTGCAAATGATTACTTTGTTTGGTTTAGGTTTCGCCAATTTTTCATAGTGTCTTGTTCTTTGAAAAAGAGAACAATTTTCGATCAAAAAGGTAAGTAAAGTCATCAATTTATTTGATATCCTTCCAAAATATCATTGTAGCAAAAGACAGCGGGACATGTTGTTGAATTTAATTTGTTTATAACTTATGTTATAAAAGTCTGGACGCAGCAAGTGCGTTATGGAAGTGAATTTTCATTAAAATGTTTTAATAGCGAATATGTCTGTTTAATGCGAGGAGGCATCATTTTGGTTACCCGTATAACCTATATAGTAGAAACAATGTACCATATTTTATTAAAATATCTTATTGTTTGAAAATGTAGAAAAATTTTCCAAAAATAAACTTAAAATGTTTCTGACAAAACTGGTGTCGTAGCCAAATAACTTTTGTTTTCTCCCTCAGGGCTTGTCCGCGGCTTTGCCGCCCCAATAGCACTGCATCCCTTGACCAAATAACCTTGGGTTAATAGCAAATTAAGTTATTTGTATTTGAAGCATTAAATGAAAATTCGCTACCAAAACGCACTTACTGCGTTGCGATTGACATGCGTCATATTTCGATACAAACTGTAAAAATTCAATAATATAAGGGATGTTAGAAAAAATGAATTTAGGTGTCATCAACAATTTATGAACCACCTATGATTGTCAAAATAATTTTATAGATGCAGCTCAAGATACCATATAATTGACGTATACAATTTTTTCTCGTATCTTGTATAATAACAATTATATTTAGCTTTACCTATAAATGCGTCAGCCTGTATATACGTAAAAAAAGTCTGAACGCAGCAAGCGCGTTATGGAAGTGAATTTTCATAAAAATGTTTTTAATAGCAAATATGTCTCTTTAATACAAGCAGGCACCAATTTGGTCACCGGTATAACATATATAGTAATGGGTGGACCATCTAACGTTTGGAATTGGAACTATAGGTTATTTTGAGGTTGGAAGGTTTCATGACATTCCCGATGTTCTAGAAAGTTAGTTTTATGTTTGACATGGGTCGCTTTTCGCTTGAACACAGTTTGGAAATATTAAAAAAATATTTCCAAAGTGGTGAGTCTTCTACTCAAACTGTAAGAAACTTACGAAAAAAATTGACAAAAAGGATGTGCCAAAAACGCAGTTTGTGAATCAATTTGTGAAGCGAGTTCGTGAAACTGGATCCTTGTTGGATAAAACAACCCGTGTACATATTCGTCCAGTGCGCTCAACCGAAAACATCGCTGCTGTTGCTCAGAGTGTGCGTGAACAACCATCAACATCAACTCGTCATCGTTCTCAAGAATTGAACATTTCACGCACTTCTTTGAGAAGAATGTTGCATAAAGATCTCGGTATGAATGCGTACAAAGTTCAATTAGTGCAAGAGCTGAAGCCGCATGACCATCCGATCTCTTTTCGGTTTGCTCAATGGGCCGAACACCGTTTGGTCGAAGATGAACATTTTTACCGAAAAATCATTTCGGATGAAGCTCATATCCACCTTGGAGGATACGTCTATAAGCAAAATTATCATATCTGGGGCCTAGAAAATCCACCCGTCATCGTGGAGAAACCAATGCACCCACAAAAATTGACTGTCTGGTGCGGATTTTGGTCTAGAGGCATTACTGCGCTATTTTTCTTCGAAAATGAGCAAGGAAACGACGTTACGGTGAATGGCGATCGCTACCGCGCCATGCTAAGAGATTTTTTGTTTCCCAAAATGAAGAGTATGGCATAGACATTTGGTTTCAACAGGACGGCGCAACGTGCCGCACAGCCAACGTAATAATCGATCTTTTCGCACTGTTTTCGAAAATCGCATAATCAACCGAAATGCTGATGTCAACTGGCCACATCGAAGCTGCGATTTGACTCCGTTGGATCTTTTTTTGTAAGTAGCCGTTAAGGACAAGTGTTACGCTAACCATCCAGAGACGACTGTCGGCTTAAAACATGAAATCGAAGTTGCCATTGACGAAATAGAGGCCCAAACAATCGAAAATGTACTGAAAATTTGGATTGATCGAATGGGGTATTGTAAGGCTAGCTCTGGCAGTCATTTGAATGATGTTGTCTTCTATTCCTAAATGGAAAGGTTCAATCTTTCTAATAAACTTATAACTAAAAATATTTATTAGTTTTTTTATAGCCGATTCAAATTCCAAATCTTAAATGGCCCACCCGTTAGAAACAATGTACCATATTTTGTCAGAATCACTTGTTTGAAAATGTACAACAATTTTCCGAAAATAAACTTAAAATGTTTCCGAGAAAACTCGTTTCCTAGCCGACGAACTTTAGGTTAATAGCAAATTGAGTTAATGAAATCTGAAGCATTTAATGGAAATCCGCTACCAAAACGCATTTATTGCGTCTCGATTTTTTTTACAAACATGCACCATATTTGGATGAAATATGCAAAAATTCAATAAGGAATGCTCAAGAAAAAAATTGTAGGTATCACCAACGATAAGTGCACTTGAAGAACCCAAATCACCACAACACATATTTCAAAGATCTTACTATCGTTTCGTTGACAATGTCAACGTCATCAGAGAATGAAACATTCTAAAACGTTTAGTTTTAGAATGTTAAACTACTGCCAAAGCATCAGAGGAAGGGCCTACTTGAAATGAATGTTCTGGAAACATTTTAGTAAAATGAAGGACAATGACGCTTGAAACTAAGACTTCAGGGTTTGTAAAACACTCTTCTTGCGACATTTTCTTTACACATACATAACCCGGATTTGTTTCAGGTTCTTTGCCTAAATGTTGCGAATTTTGACGTTTCAAATCGCAACTCTTGCCTTTTGATGATAATTTTCTTTCTTTAAATGCCTATAACTTTCTGTCTTTAAACTTACAGACCTAAATTTTGGTACATCGTTCTCTTTTTATAAGGCGAACAGGCGTAACAAATTTGTATCCGTTACTTTGTTATTTCCGGAGATATACATTTCTTCCCAAAGAAAACACAAAATTTTCCGGGAAAGTTTGTTCCGTTTTTTTTTTTTGGCTAACGAACTTATCCAAGCCACTTACAAAAGGAATGTACCTACCAAATTTGATAAAAATCTGCCTATTATTTTTTGAGTTACCGGTGTGATATATATATATATATATATATATATATATATATATATATATATATATATATATATATATATATATATATATATATATATATAGGCTGGCGCATTGAAAACGAAACAGACCGATTTGCGTCCAGGAATTTTTTTAAAGAAACGCTGTAATACGGCAATTTCAATATTCAGGGGGAAATGTTTTGACATAAAACTCAACTTTGTCACATCAACCCCTTAAGGGTGGTGATAACAACCCTTATATTTTAAATAGGGAACATGGGTCGAGTGTTACATCATTTGAAAGCTCTTTCTTTTCTGAATTCAGCACACAATTTTTTTTTGAAGTTTTATCAATTCGTTTAAAAATTATTCACAGTTGGAGTTGCAAGAACGTATTTCATTCAGTGTGATAAGAAATGCACTAATTAGTCAATTTTTCGTTAAAAAAACAAAACCAAACGTACAAAAATGTTAATTCAGTTAAGTAAGTGTTGAAATTGTTGGCCACCAGCTTCAATACAAAAGTACAAATTTTGTTCAGAACGAGCTCTGACATTCTGGAGCATTTGTGGAGTTATTAGACGGCATTCTTTAACAATGCGTCGTCGTAATTCTTCCAGTGACTCCGGTTCTGTTGCGAAAATTCTACTCTTTAAATGGCCCCATAGAAAGAAGTCTAAAGGAGTTAATTCCGGTGATCTAGAGGGGCACTCAATAGCACATCTACGCCCAATCCATTGCTATGGAAACTCTCTGTTCAAAAACTCCATAACACGTTGTGAAAAAAGCGGACGAGCTCCATATTGTTGAAACACTAATTGATTTTCTTGATAGCTATCATCATTTTCAACAATGTCAATTAGTAGAGGGTAAACGATATCTTCTAGTAACTCCAAATACGTTTCGCCACTCAAATTTCCATCAAGAAAAATTGGTCCGATTAAACGGTCTCCAAAAATGCCAGTCCATATATTCAATTTCTGTGGAGTTTGAATGTGAACTTCGTGAAAATTTCTTGGATTATTATCTGCCCAATAACGACAATTATGACAATTGACTGTAGAGTGTAATAAAAACGCACACTCGTCTGAAAAACAGATATTGAACAGAAAGTTCCCATTATCAGCTATTCGTGCAGTCATAACTTCACAAAACTCCAGTCGCCGATCAAAATCATCTTCATTCGGTTGTAGTACAAGATGAGTTTTATACGGATGAAATTTATGATGCTTCAATATTTGCTGAATAGTTCTTCTTTTGATGTTTGAAACAGTGGCCAATTTTCTCGTGCTAAAAGCTGGGTCTGCAGCAATTTGTCCTAAAACTTCAATCTCAGTAGTCTCATTTCTAACCGGAAATTCACGTTCAGGATCCAGTTTTTTGTTGGCTACTGAACCACTTTGTCGAAACTTTGCAACTAACTCCAAAATGTATTTTCTGTTAAGATGTCTGTTCGGATGTCGTTCATTAAACAAATTTGCGGTACGGTTGGCACAGTCATCGTTTTTGAAAAAAAGAGTAATTATTTCAAATCTTTATTCTACAGAATACACCATTGTGAAATTAATTTTCGGTAATACTATCAAGTATCAAACCGACCGATAAACTGAAATAATAAACCGCATTTCTCTCATTCCGATAGAAATGTTCTGATAGTCAATTTTTTGTTTACAAACCAACAAAACATTGACTATGGGCACATTTCTTATCGGAATTAGTGAATTGCGTTTTTGCATCTTCAACGGTGAATAATTTTTAAACGAGTTGAGAAAACTTCCAAAAAAATTAGTGTGCTGAATTCAGAAAAGAAAGAGCTTTCAAATGATGTAACACTCGACCCATGTTTCCTATTTAAAATATAAGGATTGTTATCACCACCCTTAAGGGGGTTGATGTGACAAAGTTGAGTTTTATGTCAAAACATGTCCCCCTCAATATTAAAATTGACGTGTTACAGCGTTTCTTAAAAAAATTCTCTGGACGCAAATCGGTCTGTTTCGTTTTCAATGCGTCATCCTATATATATATATATATATATATATATATATATATATATATATATATATATATATATATATATATATATATATATATATATATATATATATATATATGTAAATCTAAATTGAAACTGACCCTGGGTATGTGTTCTAGGGGGCATAGTTCGCGTTCATTTGAAGACATTTTTTCAAAATTCAAAAGTCTAGATCTTCTCATTAGTGAATTTTTTAAAGGAAATTTATTAAAAAGCGATGTGAAAATGTTTATTGTAATTCGACACTATAATTTTTCGTTTGAATTTAAAGTTGATGTTGGTTTTAAACACAGGAAAAGTTAATTATTAGTAGAAAGTTTAGGCACCAAATTTATAGTTAAAATGTTTAGAAATATCACAATTTAATTTTGCAAGTTTTTATGAAGTAAAAGTTATTATTAACCTAGGCAAATCGTTTGAAAATGTTGGCAAAGTTATTTATTTTGTCAATTCAAAGAAAACTCTAGTATAATAGAAAACATTTAAGTTCAAAAAAGTTTCAATAATCACCAATTTTTAGAAATATCACAATTTAATTGTACAAGGTTTTATAAAGTAAAGGTTTTTATTTTTATTGTTTGTGTTTAAAATTGATTTTAGTTTTTACCAAAACTGATTTGGTAAGACCAAACTGTACATTATATTCTAATCAGAATTTGGAACTTTTATGAACTACAATTAAATGCTTTAGGTTTTACAAAGTAAAGGTCATCAATAACTTACGCAAATCTTTTTCAGCTTGCAGCACAACGAAACAGGCACACAATGCGAAAACCAAAGAACCAGCCTTCATGTTTGTAAATTCCAATAATCTTACCGCACTGCGAAAATCAAATCTGCCAACTGAGTCTCGCCTTTGTTCCTCAAACTAATATATATAAACAGTTTATTTTTTATTGTGGCGTTGTGTTTGTTTATTCATGTGTCCAAAACTTGCTGTACAGGAATATGCTTATTCATTAAATCTTAATTATTCATGAGGTGAATATCATGGAAAGGTTTGTCTTCTATCCAATGTCTCGATTCGTGACTGGAGATTTTTTTTATTTAGTTCCCACTGGTTTTGATCTTCAGCTGTTGTGAAGGTAATAAAAGGTGTGCGAACAAGAATATTATTGAAAAAATAGCTATATTAATACATATACTTGATAATGATGGAGAACACTTCTGCATCTATAGTGTTTGCAGAAGAAAATGAAGTACATACTTATCCTTGGGTTTGCACATTTAGGATACGCGTGTTTTTAACAACTTGATGCACAGTGACTTCCGTGATTTAAATTGATCGTTGTTATAATACGAGGACCACATAATTGCATTAAACACCGCCGATTGTTATGCTTCTTTAGAAATAGTTTTTGCATCCAGACGATGTACTAGCGAACAATTTACAAAAACATTATCTATTACTACTACTATTATTAATACCACTGCTACTACTCACGCCATTCCAATAAACAATAAAGGGATAGACACATCACAAAGCCTACACAAAGTTTTTCTCTATTAGTGAAATTTCATTAAGAAAATTCACTAATAGAGAGGTATCGATGGTGAGACGTTCGGAAAATTTCTTGAAATGAGCGCGAATTACGGCCTCTGGAATCCATTTCCATGGTCAGTTAAAATGCTTATATATATATATATATATATATATATATATATATATATATATATATATATATATATATATATATATATATATATATATATATATATATATATATATATAGGCTGGCGTATTGAAAACGAAACAGACCGATTTGCGTACAGAGATTTTTTTTTAAGAAACGCTGAAACACGTCAATTTTAATATGGAGGGGGACATGTTTTGACATAAAACTCAACTTTGTCACATCAACCGTACCGCAAAATTGTTTAATGAACGACATCCGAACAGACATGTTAACAGAAAATACATTTTGGAGTTAGTTCCAAAGTTTCGACAAAGTGGTTCAGTAGCCAACAAAAAACGGGAACCTGAACGTGAATTTCCTGTTAGAAATGAGACTACTGAGATTGAAGTTTTAGGACAAACTGCCGCAGACCCAACTTTGAGCACGAGAAAATTGGCCACTGTTTCAAACATCAAAAGAAGAACTATTCAGCGAATATTGAAGCATCATAAATTTCACCCTTATAAAATTCATCTTGTACAACAACTGAATGAAAATGATTTTGATCGGCGGCTGGAGTTTTGTGAAGTTATGACTGCACGAATAGTTGATAACGGGAACTTTCTGTTCAATATCTGTTTTTCAGACGAGTGTACGTTTTTATTAAACTTTACAGCCAATCGTCATAATTGTCGTTATTGGACAGATAATAATCCAAGAAATTTTCACAAAGTCCACAGAAATTGAATGTAGGGACTGACATTTTTGGGAACCGTTTAATCGGACCAAATTTTCTTGATGGAAATTTGTGTGGCGAAACGTATTTGGAGTTACTAGAAGATGTCGTTTACCCTTTATTAATTGACATTGTTGAAAATGATGATCGCTATCAGGAAAATCAATTAGTGTTTCAACAAGATGGAGCTCCTCCGCATTTTTCACAACGTGTTAGGAAGTTTTTGAACAGAGAGTTTTCAGAGCAATGGAATGGGCATAGAGGTGCTATTGAAGGGCGCCTTAGATCACCGGATTTAACTCCTTAAGACTTCTTTCCATGGGGCCATTTAAAGTAGAATTTTCGCAACAGGACCGGAGTCTCTGGAAGAATTACGACGACGTATTGTTGAAGAATGCCGTCTAATAACTCCACAAATGCGCCAGAATGTTAGAGCTCGTTTTGAACAAAATTTGTACTTTTATATGGAAGCTGGTGGCCAACAATTTGAACACTTACTTAACTGAATAAACATTTTTGAACGTTTGGTCTTGTTTTTTTGTTTTTTTTTAACGAAAAATTGACTAATTAGTGCATTTCTTATCACAATAAATGAAATACGTTCTTGCAACTTCAACTGTGAATAATTTTTAAACGAGTTGATAAAACTTCCAAAAAAATTAGTGTGCTGAATTCAGAAAATAAAGAGCTTTCAAATCGTGTAACACTCGACCCATGTTCCCTATTTAAAATATAAGGGTTGTTATCACCACCCTTAAAGGGTTGATGTGACAAAGTTGTGTTTTATGTCAAAACATGTCCCTATCAGTATTAAAATTGACGTGTTTCAGTGTTTCTTAAAAAAAATTTCTCTGAACGCACATCGGTCTGTTTCGTTTTCAATGCGCCACCCTGTATATATATATATATATATATATATATATATATATATATATATATAGATATTGATATTGTTATGTGGTTTTTGCTGAGGTTTTTAGGTCCCACGATAGGGTTGCAATTGTTAAAATAGGAAAAAATCATTTTTGGGTTTTATATAATGATTATTAAATATCTTAGTTTTTGATTAGGTCTTATCTGTAAAATACTCTCTGAAATTTTATTGTGAAAATGTGTGTTTTAAATATATGTGTATTAGATATTTGACTTACACCTTGGTGATGATCTTACTCTCAAATCAGGGAGCTTCTTAAGCTGGTGGGTTCAAGTCCGAAATATCTTTGTTTATTTATTTTTTTAATTTTGAAATATATTACCCTAGGATCTTTGCTTAAAATACTTATAGATATATATGTATGTATTAAAGAAAACAAAGTAAAAGTCCTTATATACTCACAGAAATTGAATATTTATTGAAATATTGAAATTAACAAAACCTAATCCTTATTTACTACTTATAATATGGTTTTTTACTATTTAATTTAGTGCTTTGTTTTTTTTATATCTTCTTTGAAACAATAGGAAACCCCCCACAAGAAAAAAAAAACTGAACAATACTATTTATTTAAATTAGCGAAGACTTGTATATGTATTTATACTTTAATTTCATGCACTTCCTAGATCAAGACGACACCTATTGGCATAAGTGTTATTTCTACTACACTGTATTATGGCGTACAGTCAATATACGAGACCTTCACAAGCTGCTTACTGTTGGTTAGAGCCCAAGAGATGGCCCTGTAAACGTCTCGATATTTTAATTACTAGCTAAAATGATTGCCTTCTCGCTGAACCCGCTGTATTTTCTCCTGATTCACGAAAGTTTTTTGTAAATTGTTTATCACCCCTTTCAAAACTGTGGACGTATCTCACTATAAGTGTAAGTGTTTTATTAACTTTACTCACAGTTTATTTCCTGGCCTGTTTCTACACTTCCGTGTCGTGACTCCAGTCGATTGTTTACTTCAACCTAGAGATAATCCTACTGTTTTTAAACTTCTTTCCAATTTTTTTTTGTTTTTAATCTCTTTCTAATACCAAAAATTCAATCAATAAAAACTTTTTAGCAAAATTTCCCCGTCTTATATTTTAATCAAAATTTTCTCATCCCTCAATTTTTAATAACAATTTTCAATGTGATGATTTTATCAAAATTTTTCCCTCTGTTTATTATTTTTCTTTGTAACCAGCGTAACTAATCAAAAAACTGCTTTATGCCTGCTTCAAATAAAATATCCTAACAAATTTTAACACAATAATCCTTATCCATCATCTCCTCGGATACATACTTCTCATTGTTGTTAGTCAATGACAGAATAATTAGCCTAACTTCAATTTTAGTGTCAGTTTGACGTCTGTCCTAAATATATATATAAAAAACAGCTGACTTACATCTAGGTTATGACATGACATTCCTGAATTTATCACTCAAATTTTGACATCTTACTATTCTTAAAGCTAACAACAATAACACGATAAATTTCCTAATTCTACTCAACACAACGACGTATTATAAGTCATTGACTCAACATGAACAGTTTAACCTACCTAAAAACTACTTATACAGTTTGTATTGTCCATTATTTACATTCTATTGCTTTATAGTCTTTGTATCTTATATCTAGATTACATGACATTCTTACTTTTAGCAAACAATATCCTTAATTCTAACAAACAATAACATCTTAAATTACATAACAGCTAGCAAACAATAATACCTTAAACTATCTAATTAAACTTGTCATACATTCCTAATGTTCAACACATTTACACTTGCCTTGCCTCCTTTTAACACATATATATCTGTAAAAATTAGTTTCTCCCTGCCTTACAGTGCAAAAACATTGCATACACCAAAGGTAAGTTGTTGTTTGTGTTTAGTATAATTTGTGGTAAAAATGTGTTTATGTATGTGTATATATGTATATGTGGCCCCCTTTAGTAACCATATCAATATATATATATATATATATATATATATATATATATATATATATATATATATATATATATATATATATATATATATATATATATATATGTCCCAAACTGTATGGGATTGTATTGCTATCTCCGTTATTATTAGAGATAGGGAGACGGTTAGATTAGCAATGTTTTGTAGAATTTCATGCTCGTTTCAAATATTACTTGTATTTAGCCCTGCCTCTTTTCGTTTTCGAGTTATTTTGAAAAAAACAAAATTTGTCGATTTCTTTTTTCTTCAGTGTCTAAGTAGGCGTTGATCTGACATGTCTAAGACTTGCACATTATCAGGACACTTTTTACAGAGTAATCTTTTTGTACTATTTTCTCTCTCAACTTTGGACTGTCATTTGTTTTTAAGCTACATGTATTCACGTTTATTTCAATTATGGCAGCCATATTAGATTTTTTGCTTATGTGATAGCCTGTGAAAAGAGCTTTCCAATGATGTATGAAAGCAGTAGGCCATGAAGTCTAACAATAGGCTTCTACTTTTAACATAATTTTCCGTAATGATTCACGATAAAAAATATTGTGATTTAATTTACCATACTTAATTAGGTAATAATATTATGTGAAACAGTTTAATAACGAAACCCGGCAATAACCAATAGAAACTTAAACTTCAAAAAACAACACAATTAGAAACGGAACTCAACAAATAATAAAATATAAACTTAAAAATACACTAAATAGAAAATTGTTCAATATGGCCACCGTTTTGTTCAATGCACTTTATACACCTTTTTGAAGCATGCCTGAAAACTTTGGTGAGGGTGTTTTGGTTAATATGATTTATAGCTTCCGCGATTCTGTTTCGTAATTCATTGATATTTTGTGGTGGATCGAATTTATAGACATCATTCTTCAGAGTACCCCAAAAATAAAAATCCATGGGTGTTATATCAGGACATCTAGCACACCAATAAACCGGCCCAATGTTACGAATGACACGATTATTAAAATTTTGGTACAAAAATTCTTTGACGAGCCTAGCATTCTAAGCTGGACAACTGTCTTGTTGGTACCAAATCTCGTCTAAATTATAATGAATTCTTCTAATTGTTGATAAGATATCATTTCTCAATAGATTAAGATACCTTTCCCCAGTTAAATTAGTTTCAAAAAAGAACGGACCAACAATGAAGTAACCTGAATTTTTTTACAATTAACTGCTATTCTGCAAATAAAAATAACAGTGTTTTACCTAATGAGCCGCACCAAACATTAATACCAAATCTGTCTTGCAATTGTCTTTCTTCCTTTGGATGGCGATTTTCAGTTGTCCAATAATGCCTATTATGGCGATTATACACACCACAAATTGTAAATCTGGATTCATCGGTCCATTTTATTTTAAAATGAAAATTTTCATCTTGCTGACATTGTCCTTGATACCATCTGCAGAATCGAAGTCGCTTAGGGTAATCGTCAACATTTAAGCCTTGTACGATTGTAGGTTTGTATGGATGGTAATGACTTTATTTTAATACACGGTGTACCGTACTTTTTGGAACGTCAATTTGTTCACCATAAAACCGAACAGATTGTTGAATATTTTCGTTTGAAATCTGTAAAACGGCATTATTTCTTTCTTCATTTCTAGGCATTGATAGTTTCTTTGCATGGAAGCTACCGTCGTTCAATAGATTGGTTACTATCCTGCGAAATATTTTAGTGTTTTGTTGTCGTCTTGCTGGGTAGTTGTTTTGATATGAATTTGCAGCTGCCTCAGTATTTCAGTTAGAACGAATATAACATTTTCACATGTCAAAATATTCTTCATTACTGAACATATTGTTGAATAATATTTAAAATAAACAGGAAACAAACTTTTAAGTACAAAATTTAAAGCAACGTGTTAAATACACCTAAAATTGTTCAGATAAATAAGAGTGACAGTATTCTTAATTGTCGCGATAGTTTTATATCAATAGCAACCTTTTTTCTGTTGTTTTTCAGTTTACTTACGTTTAAAAATTAAACAATTTTCAAAGGCGTCTTCGTAAATCATTAATCTGCTTTTTATTGAGTTCTGTTAGTAAATTTAGTTATTTACTAGGTTTACCTATTTAATTGAATTATAATAATTTTTTAGGATAATGTTGTAATGGAAAATCTCATTTGTAATATTGGGCCGATTCATTGGTGTGCTCAAAGTTCTTATTTTTTTATCGTGAATCATTACGGAAAATTATGTTAAAAGTAGAAGTCTATTTTTAGACTCCATGGCCTACTGGTTTTTGAACACTTTTATTTGTCATTTGTTTTCTGGTATTGGATTTAATAGCTTACTATACTCAAAACGGTTTTTCTCAAAATTGTCAGTGCAATTACAAGATCTCTCAAGCATGTTGCACATCATTATAAAATCACAGGCAAAAAATCCAATCTGGCTGTCATAATAATAACAAACGTTGATACATGTAGCTCAAAAACAAATGACAATCCCAAGTTGAGAATAGCACAAAAGATTACTCTGTAAAAAGTGTCCTGATAATGTGTAAATCTTAGACATGTCAGATCAACGCCTACTTAGATTTTGAAGAAAAACGAAATCGACAAATTTTGTTTTTTTCAAAATAACTCAAAAACAAAACGAGGCAGGGGTAAATACAAGTCACGTTTGAAACAAGCATGATATTCTACAAAACATTGCTAATTAAACCGTCTCTCTATCTCTAATAATAACGGAGATAGCAGATAGCAATACATTCCCATCCAGTTTGGGACACACTGTATAGTAGTAACAATCTACCATATTTCATTAAAATAGCTTTGCTGTTTCAAAAAGTGCAAACATTTGCCGAAAATAAACTTAAAAGGTTCCAGAAAAAACTGGTCCAATTTTCCTGGCCAACGAACCTCTCCAAGCTCCTATCACACCTACCAAGATATAATTAATCACAAGCAGAAGCTTTAGGACTAAAATTGAAAAATATTCACCTTTTTTTTCTTCAGAAATTGCTTTCAGTAATGTTACACTAAATTATATTTTTCACAAAAATTCGACAACCGTTTTTTTACAATAACTTACTAAACATTTATTATTAATTAACAAGATATCAAAAAATCTTACAAAAAATTATTTCTACGGAAACACTAAAAACAGTTCTGCGAAAACTTTTCAAATTCAGCCACTATTTGAGAGAGCCCTGTATACGGTATCCCGATTTTTTCCACAAGTAATACAAACATGAGCTCTCCGAATGTGTCATTTCCATGGGGCTCCGTTATCTATTGCTAAAAACGCCCTATCACAATTTTTAATATGTGATATGGGCCAACAACGTGAAAATTTGCAAAACAATTGAAATAACTCAAAAACGATGAACGAAATAATCTTTTTTTACTTTACAAACATTCATTATAATTCGATAGAAAATACAAAAATGCAATAACACAAGGAGTGTTCTATTAAAAAAAAGTGTATCACCAACGCCCACCTTGTGATTGCCTAAATAGGTTTATAAGATGCAGCTCGAGACACCACCATATAATTAACGTATATCATTTTTTCTCATATCTTGTATAATAACGGATATATTGAGCTTTACCGTAGAAATGCGTCACCCTGTATATGTATAAACAGACAAAAACTGAAACTGACCCCGTATATGGGTTTTAGGGGTTCTAGTTCGCGCTCATTTAAAGAAATCTTTTTAAAATTCATAAGTCGCGGTCTTCTCGATAACGAAATTTTTTTACAAAGATTTGCTAAAATATAGACTATTAAACCGTAAACTCTATAGCTGGAAGTACTACTAAAGCACCAAAAAGAGAGCCTATTTGAAATGTATTTTCCAAAATTATTTTAGTAAAATGAAGGACAATGATGGTTGAAGCTGAAACTGAAGGCTTTATAAAACTCACTTATTTTGATATTTCTTCTACATAATTAGTATTTGTTTCAGATTTGTTGTACTAAGTCCTTTTTATGGGTGTTTTAGTTGTAACGGTGCTTAGCGTTAGTTTATTGAGCCCCTAATCTAATTTTAAAATTTAGTCACACAAAAGTCAGTCGTCTTTTTTCAATTAAATGGTTTTTTTTATGTTTGAAGATGTAAAAATTTGCATTTTCAGGAAAACCGATCGGGCTGGAGTACATACGTAGTTAAGCTTTAATAATATTTATTGAAATGAAATGATGGTCAGCATGTTCCAGAAGTCGTGTAAAACAACCGGTTCTGTGTACTATTCCATGATGGGTATGTGAAACAATCTTATCATCCTTACAAAAATAGGATGTTGATTAAAATGCCAGGAATGTGAAGTGAAGCTGTCTGTTGGCTACGTCAGCTTGATTGGATATGTCTGGTGATACAGGAGAGTAATCAATAAATAAATAGAAAATAATTGTTATATAATTTTCCAGAAAATATGCAGAGTAACAGATTTTTAGAAATGTGCCATTAAACTTCAAGCATCAAAAACACACGAACTTTTATAGTTAAAATGTCCTGAGAATCAAGTGCAAGGACTTTCAAGGCAACACAGGAACTTAACTCATTTAAATTATTCAATTTAAGTTATATAATCGTCAAATTATAATATTTGTATAATAATTTATGCAAACCTTCCTGTTGACTTTTTAAGTTCATATTATTTCTGCCATTATTTTTGAACAAGGCCATCGATATTGAATTGCTGGTTTTTTATTCGATGATATTCGTATACGTATATTGCCAAAATTTATATTTTTCTCTGATTATGTTAATTTGTTTAAGAACTTATACTTCTTTTTAGCATATACAAGTTATTTTGTTCTTTTAATATCAGAGCACAATAGGAGCTTTTGAAATGTAGAGATACAGAAACAAGTCTGGACGCAGCAAGTGAACTTTGGTAGCGAACAAAAAATTGGGATTTGCTACTTGAAACGTCAAAGTAGCGATTCAAAGCGTCAAAATTTAGGCAGGTAACCTGTAAGGAATACGAGTTATGTAGATAAAATGTAACAAGAAGAGTGTTTAACAAACCCTTTAGTTTCAGCTTCAACTGCCATTTTCCTTTATTTTACTAAGATATTTCCGGAAAATTCATTTCAAATAGACCCATTTTCTGATGCTTTGGCAGTAGTTTTAATTATAGAGTTTATTGTTTAATGGTCTATAATTTAGTTTCATTTCGTTGCGACAGCAAGTGGTTGAGCTTGGGTGTGTTCGATCTTGACATTATCCGGTTGAGTTCCACCGGGCTCTATTTTGGGTCCGTTACTGTTTATTGTTAATACAAGTAACATTCCTGGGGATGAACTAGTCATGTACTTTCACGATACTACTTTCCTTGTACATGTCGCTAATCCTGATGAGTTTTCTCTCTTTGCTACTAGACGAGCAAATCAGCTAACACAGTGATTTGGTGACAATGGTCTGTTTCTAAATAGTCAAAAATTAATATGATCGTTTTCGATACAACTACAATTATTGAAAGTGATTCTAACTATCTTGCCAAGGCGATTGACAAAAGTGTCCACTTATCCAGTACAGCTTAATTTCTGGGAATTACACTGACAGCAAGCTGAGATGGGACCCCCATCTCGGTGCATTGTGCTACAAGTGTTCATCTCATTGTTAGGCGATTGGGAGACTGAGGAGTAGTGTGAGTTTGGAAACTCTTCGCACATATTATTTTTCTTATTTTTACTCCGCATTGAGGTATGTTATACCTGTTATAGGGTACCTGTTCCGAGGCGCATAGATTATTAGTTCTTTAGAGGAGGGCTATTAGATTGATGTTAAATCTTCCTCACACTTCAAGCTGCCGATCGTGGTTCACAGAACGTGGCATAATGGCGGTTTTTTCAGGTTATATATACAAAGCTTTATTGCACACAAAGCTCAACTTTTCTGATTATGCACTTCTGGGCGGTAATCATGGGGTATTTGACAAGAAGCACGAATCAGCTCGAATATCCAATTCACAGATCTTCGATATATGAATCTAGCCCAGTCTATTAAATGCTTCAACAAGTTACCCACAGACTTTAGAGTACTTAAAATTAGGGATTTTAGGGAACGCCTCAGGTATCTTCTCATATCCGGGGCGTACTACAGTTTTGGTGAATATTTTGGTGACAGCCTGTGAGTTTTGTGTTCGTGATAAGTAAGACGTTATTTTATTGTTTGTTTTGTGACTTATATTATTTTGTGTGACTAATCTTCTGTATTTATGTTGACTTGGCTTATATAAGCCTGTTAGTCACAGTTGTTGCCCGACTGGTTGCTATCGGCCAAATAGAGAGCGAGCCAGGCTTTCCATCCGTTTAAGTAAGCAGCTCCGATCTGCTGGCAGCGTCAACGTTGCTGCCAGATGTCTTCTGTCCTTTTTGTTACCCATTTGCCTCTATGTGTATGAGAGAGATGCAGAGATGCATATTTTTCCCGCCGGTTTCTGCAGACTGACGTTAAAATACAAAAAAATAAATGAAACACATGTTTACATGGAATGTGCAATATTTCTGCTATACGTTTCTGTCCAATTCGTCGATCTTCTAAGATCATTTCATGTACATAATTAATGTTTCCTTGAGTTGTCTCAGAATCTGGTCATCCTTTCTCAAGTTTAGCATTTGATAAGCCTTTTTTTAAATCCATAACCCAGTTTTGGATTCACCTAAATTCAAGTGCAGTAACGTTTCAAAATTTAGACAAATTCTCTTGCAATAAAAAGGCTTAGAGATATTTTTGCATAATAAAAAGAATCAATATTTTAAGATTGTAATGTGGAGAATGCGAATACGCTAAAATCATCAGATTTAGTGTTACGGTCAGCTTTTTTTCCGTCGCTACCGTACCACTCTTACTGAGGCAGCATAACATCAAAGGAAGTTTTAATAGTTTTATCATCGCCTTAATAATACACAGAAAAGACCTGGTGAATTAAAAAGATTTTATGAAGTTTCGTTTTTATCCTCACTACCGTAATACCTTACTAACCTTTCTCGAATGTTCCTCTTAAACATTAAATATTTTATAGTGGAAAATATCTGAACATAAGGGATATCTAACTCAGATAAATTTTTCCTGAAAAATATATTTTTAAAGCCATTGTAAAATACCAGAGAATGATCTCATTGTCTAATGGCCTCACTGTAGAATATGCGTGTGTTTAAAATAGTTGATAAACATCAATAAGTCTCTCAATAAGATATAACGGTAAAAAGGGTGACATAATATTCTGGTGTTTTAATTTTTGTTAAAGATAATTATTCGATAAATAAGGAATTCGCTACACATAAAGTCGGAAATTGATGGGACAGGTTGCCAAGTGAAGAGACGCCGACAATCGAACCGCTACCTTTAAGCAATAAAATATAGTTGACAGATACTGGTCGAACAAAACCGTTGGGAGTACAGAGGTTCGACTGGAGTCTCTGTAGAAACTGGCGCGAAAAAGATGCATTTCTGCATCTCTCTCATACACATAGAGGCAAATGGGTCACTAAAATAACTGAAGACATTAGGCGGCAACGTTGACGCTACTAGTAGACCAGATATGTTTATTTAAACGGGTGCAAAGCCTGGCTCGCTATCAGTTTGCCGATAGCCACCAATTGTGCAACAGCTGCAGCTGGCTTACTATTTGTCGGTGCCTGTTAAGAGACAACAACTGCAGATGGCTGCGTTATACGCCCAGATTTTAGGGGTTGTCGAAATGGCAACAACAGAACTAACATCCAGCTAACTATCTAAAAATAAGTGCCGTGTCACCCTGAGATTTTCGGTGGTCTAGATTAGACAACTACTAACCGCTCTATCTTAGTTTTTCGGTGCTGGTCAAATGCACAACACAGTGACTACCTAAGACAAGTTCCACGTTAGGTACGAGATCGGTATGTGGTATAGCTACTGCAGAAAGAATAGTGTCTCTGTAAAAGGTTTTAGTGCCGAAGTAGCAGGTTTTTTTTCTTTTCAATGTAACAAGTTTAGTTTCGTTCTAACAGCTCTCACTGCCGTCGTAATACATTTCCCTGTCGTTGCGATGAGCTGTTTGTTTTCACCTCTGTGTACACCAATAACCTCAAATCAAATTGCGAGCTTGAGAGCTAAAATGTATGGCTGGTATCTAGCTCTGCTGTTTAGTATCCATCAGGAGTCCAGATTCATCTCAACCCTCCGAGGCTAAAGTCACACTAGTTTTAGGTGTGCTCTTCATCTAGCCCAGGTCCAGTTCAGGGCTTTTATAGGCCTTACTCGAAGGGGCCTTTCATGGTTCAAGATTGTTGGATGCTGATGCTGTATGGGAGCAAGTGGTTCCTCATCTAACTTATGCGAGTGAATCGAAACTCTCTTTTAGATAACTTATAGACAGTTTTTAATTATAATACAAAGAACATTCAATGAAAGTCAGTTAAAGTCAGTCAGTTTATTAAAAAAAACCTCTTTTCAACAGTGACCATTTCTTTATGTGAAATATATGTCGTAGCTTACATATTACACTTAATTAATTAATGACGTACAATAAAGCATATTATATATTATTAATTTCAAAATTGCTGGCTTTTAACCTTTTGTTCTCATAAGTGTCAGTCGATTAATTAAATTTCACAACACAAGTACTTAGATAAATGTATAAATTTCAGTGTCCGGCTCAGTTAAACAAAAAATTTTACAAGCAGCCACGCTATTCATACAAAATGGTTCCGCAACTAGGTGGCGGCACTTTGCTTCGTGTCTTACCACTCACTTAGCATTAACATACTACCGGATATACCTGCTAGTATATACATATCGAGCGTGGCCGAGTGGGATAAGTCCTGTACATCGGATAATCGACTCATACAGAACGAGTTCTAATCCTAGTTAGTGACTTCACTTTTTATCATTTTTTTTAGTCTCATTTCACTTTACTGTTATCTGATCAGGTTGTTGTTATTTCGATTAATCTTTTAGCTAGTTTTTGTATAAAAAATAATTTAATAAAGAGGAGATGAAAACTTTTAAGCCATAATTCAATTCGAATAGCATATATGGTTGTTTATTTTTACCCTAACTTATTGAAATCGTTCCATATTTAATACAGTCGTAGACTTTCCCATGGCTTCACAAGTGCTTGTTTAGTGAATTTTCTTAAAAAAAATCACTAATGAGGAGATCCCGACTTTTGAATTTAAAACAAATTTCTTCAAATGAGCGCGAATTAGGCCCCGTAGAACCCATATTCAGGGCCAGTTTCCATTATATATATATATATATATATATATATATATATATATATATATATATATATATATATATATATCTATTTGCGTACCAAAAAAATTATATAGACAATAAAATTATAGGCACTTAAAGAAAAAAAATTGGGGTTTTCCTCAAAACGTCAAAGACGAGATTTGAAACGTCAAAATTGGCAACATTTAAGCAAAACACCTGAAAGAAATACAGATTATGTAAATAGTGTTTTGCAAACCCTTAAGTTTCAGCTTCAACCATCATTGCCCTTCATTTTACTCAAATATTTGCAGAAAATTCATTTCAAATAGACTTTTTCTCTGATGCTTTGGCAGTATTTTTAGTTTATGGTTTAACAGGCTACAATTTTTAGCTAATTTTTGTAGGAAAAATTCTCTAATGAGGCAACCGCGATTTTTGATTTCTAAAAAGATTTCTTCAAATGAGCGCAAACTAGGTCACCTAGAATCCATATCCGAGTGTACTTTCTGTTTACATATATACAGGGTGACGCATTTCTGCGGTAAAGCCTAATATAATTGTTATTATGCAAGAAAAAATTGTATACGTTGCTTATAGGCTGTCTTGAGCTGCATCTTATAAAATTATTTTGACAATCACAGGCTGGCCCATAAGTCGTTGGTGATATTTACAATTTTTTGTTAACATTGCTTATTGCATTTTTTAATTTTTTGTTGAAATTTGATGCATGCTAGTAAAGAAATCGAGACGCAGTAAGTGCGTTTTGGTAGCGAATTTTCATTAAATGCTTCAAAATTCAATAACTCAATTTGCTATGAACCTAAGTTCGTCGGCTAGGAAACGACTTTTCTCCGAAACATTTGAAGTATATTTTCGGAAAATTTTTGTACATTTTCAAACAATAAGTTATTTTGATAAAGTATGTTACATTAATTCTACCATATAGGTTATACAGGTAACCAAATTGATGCCTTCTTGCATTAAAGAGACATATTTGTTATTAAAAATATTTTTACTTCCATAGCGCACTTGCTGCGTCCAGACTTTTTGATTTTTCAGCGTCAAATAAATGTCTTGGCACCTGTTAATGATTGCTTATGTGGAAAATCAACACATTTAATAATAATCAGAAACTAAAATCATATGTGTGTAGTTCTGTTAAACATGATGGTTTTTTTGGAATATCTATAAGCTTTTGTTGACTCATTCAACATCTACATAAATTCCAACATTTTGTATTATTATTTAATTTCTTTTCGTGTCTCGTTTCAATAAAAAGCAGTTTGTTATGTTAATCTCTTACCAAGTTAATTCGCTTTATCCTATATATCTGGTTCTTAATGCCATGAATCATAAATAACATTGATATTATATCATGTTTTGATTAGGTCACTAAGAAGAACCCAATATCAAATCAGCACAAAAAATACATACATACTTTTTTAATAGAGGCAAACCGCATGCATAAATATCAAATCAAACACAAAACAACAACTGTAATATTTTACATAAATATCCGATACTATTTTACTGAATTTTTATTAAGAAAAAATAGAGAGGTAACGATGGTGAGACTTTAGGAAAATTTTTTGAAATGAGTGCGAATTAGGTCCCCTAGAACCCATATCCAAGGTGTGTCTGAATTTTTATATGTATATATATATATATATATATATATATATATATATATATATATATATATATATATATATATATATATATATATATAGTGTGCAACGAACTGAAACGGAATGTATTGCTATCTCCGTTATAATTAGATATAGGGAGACGGTTAAATTAGCAATGTTTTGCTCGTTCCAAATATGATTTGTATTTTGCCCTGCTTCTTTTCGTTTTCGAGTTATTTTGAAAAAAAAAATTGTCGATTTTTTTCTTCAATATCTAAGTAAGCGTTGATCTGACTTGTCTAAAACTTGCACATTATCAGGACACTTTTTACAGAATAATCTTTTTGTGCTATTCTCAACTTTGGATTGTCATTTTTCTTTAAGCTACAGGTATCAACGTTTGTTTTTATTATGGCAGTCATATTGGATTTTTGGCTCATGTGATAGCCTGTGAAAAGAGCTTTCCAATGATGTACAACATGCTTGAGAAATCTTGTAATTGCACTGACAATTTTGAGAAAAACCGTTTTGAGGATAGTAGGTTATGAAATCCAATACCAGAAAACAAATGACAAAAAAAGTGTTAAAAAGCAGTAGGCCATGGAGTCTAACAATAGACTTATACTTTTAACATAATTTTCCGTAATGATTCACGATAAAAAAGTAAGAACTTTAAGCACACCAATGAATCGGCCTATTATTACAAATGATATTTTACATTACAGCATTATCCTAAAAATTGTTATAATTTAAGTAAATTGGTAAACCTAGTGTATAACTAAATTTACTAACAGAACTCAATAAAAAGCAGAATAATGATTTGTGGAGATTGTTTGATTTGTAAACGCAAGCCAACTGAAAAACAAAAGAAGAAAGGTTGCTATGGATATAGCACTATCGCGACAATTAAGAATACTGTCATTTTTAATTATCTGAACAATTTGAGGTGTATTTAACACGTTGCTTAAAATTTTTTATAGTTTGTTTCCTGTTTATTTTAAATATTATTCAACAATATGTTCAGTAATGAAGAATATTTTGACATGTTGGAATGTTATATTCGTTCTAACCAAAATACTGAGGCAGCTGCAAGTTCACATCAAAACAACTAGCCAGAAAGACAACCAAACACCAAAATATTTCGCAGGATAGTGACCAATCTATTGAACGACTAGCTTCCACGTAAAGAAACTACCAATGCCTAGAAATAGTAACAGTAATAGTAATAGTAATAGTAATAGTAATATTTATTGTTACTAATTTTACAGCACATCATTTGACAAATAAGTTTTATACTTGTTCTTGCCCAAGATGTAATTTTGACGGAACAGCTTCAAAAATTTATACCAAAACATTAATGTGAATTTTGACGTACCAAATTACTTAGTGTTATTTTTCTATTCACGTTTAAAACAAAGTCATTACCATCCATACAAACCTACAATCGTACAAGGCTTAAATGTTGACGATTACCCTAAGCGACTTCAATTCTGCAGATGGTATCAAGGACAACGTCAACAGGATGAAAATTTTCATTTGAAAATAATATGGACTGATGAATCCAAATTTATAAATTGTGGTGTGTATAATCGCCATAATGGGCATTATTGGGCAAATGAAAATCCCCATCTAAAGGAATAATGACGATTGCAAGGATGTTTGGTGCGGCTTATTAGGTAAACAACTGTTATTTTTATTTGTAGATTAGACAGTTAGTTCTAAAAAATTTAAGGTAACTTCATTGCTGGTCCGTTCTTTTTTTTTTTAAATAATTTAACTGGAAAAAGGTATCTTAGTCTATTGAGAAATTATATCTTATTTCAACGTAAGCGTACTTGTGGTGAAAATTAAAGCAAAGCCCAGAATACCATGAGAATGCAAGTGTACTCTCCGACATCACAAAGCAAGGAAGATGAAATGGAAAATATTTGTGTTAATATAAACAAAGAAGGTAAGGAAACAGGATGAGATAATTATAATGTAGGAACTTAATATAGCCGTAGGCGAGCAAGATGTAAAATTTGGTTCAGGAAAAATTAATCAAAGAGGATAGAATGTAATGAAATTTTGAGAGGAAAATGATGTAATTGCAACGATCTTATACAGCGCCAAATGTGACAATTGTTTCATATTACATAGTTCGATCACATTTGAAAAAAAATCAAAAGTTGTTACCTCTCTACAAGCAGTGTTTTTATGGAGATGTTTATTTAACAAGTCTTACATCAATTGGAAAACTGTGTTGGTAAAATAGGTATAAGATGTGATTTCGCAGTTCTTACACAAACTGAATTTGTAGGAAATTTTTCATAATCTGTTCTCAGAATTATAAATATCTTACAAACAAACAAAAAATCTTTTGTATTAGGCTGTATTTATATGAATATGTAAACAAAGGCTAATTATTCTTTGAATACGAATTAAGTTTTTCACAGGCTGTACTAATTTTAATTAAAACGGAAAAATTTAAAGCAATTTAGATTCATCGTCGCAAATAATATATAATAACATAGTGATTAGGTTTTATAATTACTGCAACTTTTTAGTATCTAGTTCAAACATCTGGTAATTATTTGAAAATATATCTTTAACGTCCGGTTCCTCTCTTGCAAACAATTAGAACCGTAGACCGGTTTCGCTCTCATTAGAGCTCTTCAGTATGGCATACTAATTGCAGCAAAAATGCACCAAAAGTAATACGGCTATAGTATAGCCAGTCCTAAAATACTCAGTAAGTGGTGGACGTGCTGCCACCTAGTTGCGGAACCAAGTAGTATGCTGTCACGCCAGCTCCAAATAACACAAAGTGTATTGGGGTAGAAATGGGCCAGGGCTGACAATTTTTTAAATTGTTAGTTAGCTGTATCCAGTCTCTATTTTTTTAACACTTTGTGTTATTTGGAGCTGGCGTGACAACATACTACTTGGTTCCGCAACTAGGTGGCGGCACGTCCACCACTTAATGAGTAAGAATAGTGTTGATTTCCTCATTGGCTAGTATTAAAAGTTTTACATTTAATCTAGCTGTATGTGTCTTCTTTTAGTGAATTTTCTTAAAAAAAATTCACTAATGAGGAGATCCCGACTTTTGAATTTTGAAAAAATTTCTTCAAATGAGCGCTAATTAGACCCCCCAGAACCCATATCCGGGGTCAGTTTCAATTTATATATATATATATATATATATATATATATATATATATATATATATATATATATATATATATATATATATATATATATATATATATATATATATATATCTTTATATATATATATATATATATATATATCTTTATATATATATATATATATATATATATATATATATATATATATATATATATATATATATATATATATATATGTATCACACTGATAACTCAAAAAATAATGGGCCGATTTTGATCAAATTTGGTAAATACCTTCCTTTTGCAAATGGCTTGGATAAGTTCATTAGTCAGGAAAATCGGCCCAGGTTTTCCCGGAAAATTTTGGGTTTTCCTCCAAAAAAAATTTATATCTCCGGAATTAACAAAGTAAGGGCAACCAAATTTGGTACGCTGATTTATGTCATTATAGGTGAGGCGCCTACCAAAATTTAGCTCTGTAGGTCAAAAGACAAAAAAGTTATGGGCATTTAAAGAAAAATAAATTGGGGTTTTCCTCAAAACGTCAAAGTGACAATTTAAAACGTCAAAATTCGCAACATTTAGGCAAAGAACTTGAACTAATACGGGCTATGGAAAGAAAATGTCTTAAGAAGAATGTTTTACAAACCCTGAAGTCTTAGTTTCAACCGTCATCGTCCTTCATTTTACTAAAATATTTCCAGAAAATTCATTTCAAATAGACCCTTTCTCTGATGCTTGGCAGTAGCCTTAGCTATAGAATTTATTGTTTAATGGTATATAATTTTTGTAGAATTATCGTAAAAAATCAATAAAGCTCAATATATCCGTTATTATACAAGATATGAAAAAATATTGTATACATTAATTATACGGTGTGCTTGAGCTACACCTTAAAAAATTATTGCTACCATCACAGGGTGGCCCATAAGTCGTTGGTGATACAAATAATTATTTTTTTTGTGGAAAACGCCTTATGTTTTTGCATTTTCCATCGAAATATAATGCATGTTTGTAAGTTAGGAAATTCTGGACGCAGCAAGTGCGTTATGGTAGCGAATTTTGATTAAATGCTTCATATTTGAAAAGCTCAATTTGCTATTAACCTATAAGGTTGACCAAAAAACGGATTTTTTCGGTTACATTTTAAGTTGACTTTCGGAAATTTCTGTACGTTTTCAAACAATAAAGTTATGTTGATGAAACATGGCACATTGTGTTTACTATATAGGTTATACTGATAACCAAATTTGATGCCTGCTTTCTGAAAAAAAAAACACATATTTGCTATTAAAAACATTTTTATGAAAATTCACTACCATAACGCACTTGCTGCGTCCAGAATTTTAATAATTCTTCTACCTATATCTATATTTAGCCTATTCGCCACGGTTTTAACCCGGTATCACCCAGGTGAAAATTTTGTACGTCATCACCCTGGTGGTCCCTTACTTTGAAAAAAAAAATACTTTATTTTTGTTGTTTCTGAGCAAAATAATCATATTTCCACTTACAACTTACAACATATGGAAAAAAAAGTCTAGACGCTGCAAGTGTGTTATGGAAATGAATGTTCATAAAAATGTTTTTAATAGCAAATATGTCTATTTAATGCAAGCAGGCATCAATTTGGTCACCGGTATAACATATATAGTAGAAACAATGTACCATATTTTATCAAAATAACTTGTTTGAAAATGTACAACAATTTTCCGAAAATAAACTTAAAACGTTTCCGAGAAAACTCGTTTCATAGCTGACGAACCTTAGGTTAATAGCAAATCACGTTATTAAATTTAGAAGCATTTAATGAAAATTCGCTACCAAAACGCACTTACTGCGTCTCGATTTTTTTTTTACAAGCATGTACCATATTTCGATGAAAAATGGAAAATGCAATAAGAAACGTTGAAAAAAAAATTGTAGGTATCACCAACGACTTATGGGCCATTCTGCGATTGTCAAAACAAATTTACAAGATGCAGCTCAAGACACCCTATTGGTAATGTATACAATTTTTTCTCGTATCTTGCATAATAACAATTATATTGAGCTTTACCGTAGAAATGCGTCACCTTGTATATATGTAAACAGAAAATAAACCCGGATATGGATTCTAGGGGGCCTAGTTTGCGCTCATTTAAGGAAATCTTTTTAGAATTCAAAAGCCGCGGTTTCCTCATTAAATACTTTTTTCTACGAAAATTAGCTAAAAATTAGAGACCGTTAAACTATAAACTTAACTAAAGCTACTGCCAAAGCATCAGAGAAAGGGTCTATTTGAAATAAATTTCCTGGACATATTTTAGTAAAATGAAGGGAAATGACGGTTGAAGCTGAAACTTAAGGGTTTGCAGAACACTTTTTACACAATCCGTGTTTCTTTCAGGTTCTTTGCCCAAAAGTTGCCAATTTTGACGTTTCAAATTGCGATTTTTCCCGTTTTGAAGAAAACCCTAATTTTTTTTCTTCAAATGCCCCTAACTTTTTTGTCTTTAAAATTACAGACTCAAATTTTGGTAAACTGCTCACCCTTTATATATATATATATATATATATATATATATATATATATATATATATATATATATATATATATATATATATATATATATATAAAAATGAAAGTGACCTGGATATGGGATCTAGGGGGCCTTATTCGCGCTCATTTGAAGATTTTTTTCTAAATTCAAAAGTCGGGATCTCCTCGTTAGTGATTTTTTTAAAAAGAAAATTCCCTAAAACAAACACTTGTTAAGGCACGGAAAAAGTCCAAGACTATATTAAATATGGAGCGGTTTCACTAAGTTAGGGCAAGAACAAACAACCCGATATGCTATTCAAATTAAATTAGTCTTAAAAGTTTTATCTCCTCTTTATCAAATTATTTTTTATACAAAAACTCGCTAAAAAATTCATCGGAATAACAACAGTCTGATCAGATAACTGTAAAGGAGCATTTCTGATGTCGTGGATGGCCATTCTTCTAAATTGTATCTAATCAATGCAGAAGTTTTTCAAGGTTCAGCTTGAGCCCCTACTTTGTTTCTTCTCCACATCAATGACCTCCTCTCTGGCACATCCAACCCAGTTCACAGTTACGCGGACGACAGCACCCTCCACTCAAATATACAATATTCTAAGCCTGTCTCTTTAGCCCAAATAGATGAGGATCGCAGACTCATGGAGGGTTCTGTCTCCGTGGATCTCCAAAAAATTTTGGACTGGGGAAGTAGAAATCTTGTACAATTCAACCCCACCAAATCACAGTCTTGCTTTCATTCTCATAAGAGATACACCAGTCCTAGGCCCATCACAATAAACAACCAAGTTATTCAAAGTAATGAATCCTTTTTGCTTGTTGGCATTTCTGTGGATTGAAATCTCAATTGGCACCAACATGACACATTAATTGCAGAAGCGGCTGCTAAGAAATTCGGTTTCCTCTTCCAGGCTCGCAAATACTTTTCACTAGCTAATCTCTATACCTTATATACTTCACAAATAAGGCCAAACCTCGAATACTGCTCCCACATCTGGGGTACCTCTGCCGCTTCTACACTCGCTATCTTGGACTCTTCAGAAGAGAGCTATGCGTCTCAAAGGTGACCTTACCCTCACCCAAAGGCTGCCATCACTTGTTCACCGACGTGTCGTTGGTGACGTCTCTCTTTTATAGATATCTGCACGGACACTGCTCAGAGGAGCTTTGTTCCATAGTGCTTCCAACTGCTGCCCCCAACAGATCTACCAGGGGAACTGATTGGCCTAGGGTTGAACACATTGAGACCTCACAGACGATCTCCGGCGAGATTTGGGGAGTAGGCAGATTGAGGCCCCGTAATCAAGCTACCACAACCCAACCCACCTTTGTCCACCGCTCTAAGAAGTAGGCAGATTGAGGCCTTAGAGTGTCCTTACATTCTTCCTTTACCTCTTGAAACCAAGCCAACCCACATTTGTCCACCGCTTTAAGGAATAGGCAGATTAAGGCCACAGAGTGCCCTTAAATATTTCTTTACCTTTTGAAACCAACCCAACCCACCTTTATCCACCGCTTTAAGGAGTAGGCAGATTGAGGCCTTAGAGTGTCATATATATATATATATATATATATCGTTTACCTTTTGAAAATGGCTCCAAAACAGGAGCCGAAACGTCGAGTTTTCATAAATTCTAGACGCGGTTCAATCCGAGAACCAAACATATAAAAATTGAAACTGACCCCGGATATGGGTTATTGCGGCCCTAGTTCGCGCTCATTTGAAAAAATGTTTGCAAAGTCTCACCATCGATACCTCCCTTTTAGTGAATTTTTTAAAATAAAAATTCACTAATATTGTGAATTATACAATTGACAAACATGCCTTTTTGAAAAAATGAACAAACAGAGAAATGATTCTCAAAAATAGAAAATATTTTGGAAACACCAAAATAAAAAGATTAAACTACACAATCTTCAAATGGTGTGGCAGACAAAAGAAAAATAATAAAACTAGTCGTCACGTAATTGGCTGCAATTGTCGCATAAAAAATGGATGTGCTCTAAACACAGATATCTCTCGCACTGCTCACAGGAGTATCTAGACTTTCCCTCTTTGTTTCTGGGACATTCTTCACATCTACCACGTCCTGTTTTTTTTTTATTTTACGCGGAGGAGCATTTGTCTAGCACAATGGCAATTTTGAATAGAAGTTCTCTTGGGAGTCGAAGGTTATTTTTTCTCTGTTGCAAAGTTGGCCCTATCAAAGCTAGACCCAGATCTTCCAAAAATATACGACACTTTTTTGAATAGTTTTTCGTGTTTGTCCTATAAAAGACCTGACTATTAATTCCTCCTGTATCCATTAGAGAGAACAGTATTCTCAGTGGCCATCTTCTGCAATTCCGAAATATACTGTAGCTTCCTGACAATTAATCGACAACATCTACACCTCCTTTCGTAAAATTGTAAAAGCTTACAATTTCGGGTACCTTTTTATCCCTCGTAGATTCATTTGTCACGTCATGGTGATGAAGAGAAGAGAGCAAAATAACATTTCTACTCTTCTTTCATACGTACGATACCATTGTGTTATGTTTCTGGAATGCAAACATTGAATTCTTAGATGGTTTATTCTTTAGTTCTAGTATCGCTAACGATATGTCTCGTTTGGTTTCCCCAAGAGTTCCCACCGACGTTGAACTATGCTTTTCACGTAAAATATTCACAAGTTCATAGGAAGTGTACCAGTTATCAAAGGTGACATTTAGATTACTACCTGAAACCGGTCCTACTAATCTTTGCACAATATCAACAGGTTTGTTGCTCGATTGGTAAACACCATCTGGCTGAGTTCCTGTATACACTTCTATACTAGGCACATAAAATGTGCAGGATTTTATCCCATATTTAGTAGGCTTGTTGGAGATATAAGCGCGAAAAGAACAGCGACCTCGAAAAACCTCTTTTTTATCTATCGTTAAATATTGTCCTTGTGTATATGCCTGTTGACAGTTTGAAACAAACTTTTTAAACCCAGCCCGTATAGCTGCAAGTTTATCTAATTTCAAGCGTTCTTGTCTGTTGTCTACATTGTCAAAACGTAAACATTGACGAAAAAATGTGGATCTATTTAAATCCATTACTGTACGAATGCCCGTTCCATTTGTTCTCCAGAGTTCTTTTAGATGGCGATGGCTGTTCTTGTATAAACCAGCAAGGTACAAGATATCAAATAACGCCTTTATTTCAGCTACGTTGCTATTGCTACAATATTCTTTATCTTTATAGCCTACAGCTTTTTATAAATCATAATGTTTGTGCAATCTATAACGCTGTCAAGAATTGTTGAGTCAAAAAACAGAAGCGCCAGTAATCCACCGGAATTTTCGCATCCCTAGCATAAGGTTTGCATGCAGGTAATTTTAAAAGTATATGTTCTGCCGCAGTTCTTACTGCTTGCTTGGGGTTAAGATCGCTGATGAGTGGTATACACCCGGAGTTTGAGCCCCCACTGTGGGTTTCGAAACGGACTGACGGCCTCGCATGGGTAAAGGTCGGGAGAAGACTCGATGGGATGTCGCCTTGAGTCTACCACTGGTATGTGTCGAGACTAGATGAACCCGGAGGTGAGCTGAGACCTTTAGGGGTGAATTATAACTAGAGATTTAGGTCTCCTCTGTGAGCTTCGAAACGGCCAAACGACATCACTTGGATACTGCTTGGGTGTGGGACTTTATGATACCACCCCGACGAATGCCGGGTCCAGACGAACTCGGAGAGAGGTTATATCTTTTTGAGCTTCAAAACGGGCAAGCGACTACGCTCAGATGGTAGCACACCTTTCAAACCAACTTTCACCATCACAAATATAGTCTCCCTTTTTCTTAAATATTTCATCAACACACCACGAGCGCTTACAGCCGCAATACCATCGTACCGTGGGTGTCGACAGGGAGGAAAGAGGCAACTTGTTAATTCTGGACTTAAAGGTTTTCAGGTTCGGTTGAGATTTTGATCCACAGAAATGCCAACAATTGAAAAGGCTTGATTACTTTGAATAATTTGGTTGTTCATTGTGATGCATCTAGGCCTGGTTACCTCTTATGAGATAGAAAGCAAGACTGAGATTTTGTGGAGTTGAATTGTAGAAGATTTTTACTTCCCCAGTATAATATTTTTTGGAGATCCACAAAGACAGAATCCTCCATGAGTCTGCGATCCTCATCTAATTGTGCTAAAGAGGCTAAAAATGCTTAGAATATTGTATATTTGAGTGGACGGTACTATCGTCCGCGTAACTGTGAACTGGGTTGAATGTGCTAGAGAGGAGGACATTGATGTGGAGAAGAAACAAAGTAGGGGCTAAAGCTGAACCTTGAGGGACTCCTGCATTAATTGGATACACTTTAGAGGACTGGCCATTCACAACAACAGAAATGCTTCGGTTGGAGCAGAAATTTGCTGTCCAGGTACAGATTTTGGTGGTAGGCCATAGGCCGGAAGTTTATTAAGCAGCGCTGCGTACCAGACCTGGTCGACTGCTTTGGATTGGTCTAGAGCTACAATCTGGGGTTCACCGTGTAGTTCCATAGACTTGTTCCAAGAATGGTTGACAAAGGAAAGGAGGTCGGAGGTTGATCTGCGCTGACGGAATCCATACTGCCTGTCGTGGATTAGACTGTGTTTTTCAAGAAATTTTAGTAATTTGGTGTTGATATACTTTTCCATCACTTTAGATATACTGAAAGGAGAGAAAAAGTCTGTAGTTGCTAGGAAGCGCTTTGGATTCTTTCTTGGGAACGGGTTGTACTCGAGCAGTTTTCCAGTTACTAGGGAATATGCCTCTATTGTAAGATGTCTGAAACAGACGAGTCAGAACACGAGCAAGTTCTGGTGCGCACTTTTTGAGAACAATTGCTGGGATCTCGTCAAGGCCAGAGGCTTTCCTAGTATTAAGAGAAGAGAGCAACTTTCGTACCTTTTTAGTTTTGAAAATGATATCCGTCATTTTATGCGCGACATCAGGGGCTGCTGGTGGTTGAACATTTGGAGGTGGGTTGAGAGAATTGCCGGAGAACAACGAGGCAAAAAATTCAGCCTTTACCAGGGCGGTAGAAACAATTTTATCCCATGAAACAAGAGGTGGGAACGAGCTCTTGCAGAAATTATTTCCAATAGATTTAGCAAGAGTCCAGAAGGGTTTGCTGCCGTTGGAGCTTAAGAGGATTTTGTTTTTGATGTAGTTATTAAACGATTTTTTTGCCTCAGAAAGAATGCGGACATGGCGATTTCTTGCGTCGTTAAATGCTTGACGGTTTTCTAGACTGGGATTGTGTAGAAGCGTTTTGTGAGCTTTGACCTTTTCAAGTCTGGCCTTGTCACAGGATTTAGAGAACCAGGCTTTTCGAGTGGCTGAAGAGGTTTTCTGTGTACGTGGAATAAATAATTCCAAGCCAGCTTGGATAATTTTAGTAACGTTTTGTGAGATATCAGAGGGGTCAGGATGAGAGAAGCAGACAGACGCCCATGGAAATGAGGCAAAGTAATCCCGCATTTCGTCCCAGTTCGCAGAATTGTAGTGCCAAACGATAGGTGGGTGTGATGACTATATGACCCCGGGTTGCATTACGCAGGAAGCAGTGACCATGCCCTGGTCTGAGGTGACTGATGTCTTCTAGCAATCAGGTTTTGTAGTAGGAAGGAGATCCAAGCGATTTGAGCTGTGTGTTGGGTTGCGAGGAAAGTAAGTAGGTTGCTGAACCATATTGGCTAAATAATTGCTGACGGCAAAGGCCTCCGCTGCTCTCCCTTGTGGATTGGTTTTTGAAGATCCTAGCCATTCCTTATTATGGACATTGAAGTCATGCAACAGATGAATCTAGTTGCAGCCCTGAGCGAGTTTTCATCTGAAATGTCTTTACTTTCAGTTTCTAAATTGGGGAGTCAGGTGCAGGGTAGATTGCTACAGACATATGCGCACACGCCTCCATGCAATCTAAAGGAAGTAAGGAGCTCATACCCCGGGAAATTAAGGTGATTAGTGGCTGTTTGGGAACTGATTTGGGTTTCAGTGAGGAAGAGGAATTGGGACCTATTAGCCTGGAGGAAATGGTGGACGGAGTTCAGGTTAGAATTTAGGCCACATATATTCGAGAAGGATATGCTAAATCTTGATGCCGACGCCCCCTGCACACCCCTCTCCCCGATATCCGAATGAAGGGGTATTTTATCTCCGGAATCTTTTGAACAAGGAAGAGTCATCATCAGTTTTGTTTATAAGGGAAGCCGACTCATACACCGGAACCGGAAACGTTTCACCGGCTTCTTGCGGGAGCTGGAGTTGTGGGGTGAAATGTAAGCAAACGCTGGTGGGTATCGTGTCTAGACAAACCCGGAGGAGGGCTCAGATCTCTAGGGGCGGATTACCCCTAGATACTTGGGCCTATTCTGTGAGCTTCGAAACGGGCTAACGACCCAGCTTTGATGCTGCTCGAACTTCGTGGTACCGCCTCGATTCAATCAAACACTGGCAGTGGTCTGGTCCAGCTAAGCCTGGAGGGAGGCGGATATGTCTCAGGAGTGATACGTACCCGTACCCGGATTTTGACGCCTCCACCGTGTGCTTAGAAATTGACAATTGGCGTTGCTTGGTTGTTACTCGGGAGCGGGGTTCCAGATAATACCGCTCTGGGTTGAACGCTGGCGGGTGTCGTGTGTCCAGACGACCCGGAGGGTCGAGATCTCTGATGAGTGGTATAAACCTGGAGTTTGACGCCCCGACTGTGTGCTTCGAAACGGACGGATGGGTGATGCTCGGCAGCGGGACTCGATGGGATGTCGCGTTGAGTCTAGCACTGGTGAGTGTCGGGTTTATACACACCCGAACAAGAGCTGAAATCTCTAGGGGTGGATTAAATTTTGAGATTAGATGCTGCTCGAGAGCGGGACCTCATGATACCGCCTCGAGTCAAACACTGACGGATGTCGGGTCCAGACGAACTCGGAGAGAGGTTATCTATCTTTGACTTTCGAAACGGGCAAGCGACTTCACTCAGATGTCAATACACTTGCCAAACAAACTTTCACCCTCAAAAAAAATCTACTCTCACAGGTAGCTGGAATTGATGGGCGAAATTTAAATAATTAGACCTGAGCCACAATAGGCCTAAAGCTGCGGTGCAGAGACTGGAATAGCCCACTCACAATAAATCTAATCTAATCTAATCTACTGTTCGTATGGTATCGATCTTCTTGCTACAAGTCTGAGCCAAGCGAAACAACTAAAAAAGTAGTTGGCTAATCTATAACATTCCAATGGTATCCCTTTAAAAAAACCACACACACATACACACATGGTATGAGTACCTACTGAAGAAAAATAGTAAATTAGTAACTGAATTAATAATAAAAGTAAAAAAGTAACATATTTTTCGTACTTTAATATTTATTATCTATACAAATCCTATACATATTATGCATATACAAATTTAGTTTGTTGTACCAAAAAAATATTGTTGTAAACACTTGAAACGTTAAAAAAAATCACAAGAAATTAGAATGATGTAGGTAACGCTCTTTATATACTTTTCCTAGATTATAAAACACTGCCTAAACTAAACAGAAAATATATAATATTATTTATTACAGAATATAAACATTTCTAATTTAACTTAAAAAATATGTAACATCTCAATTAAATTTATTCTGGTAACAATTTAGCTGCTGGAATTTGAGCCAATACATTGTTCACATGGTCCATGAACATTCCTTTGGACTGCTCAATTGCAATGGGAGCTATAGCATCAATAATACCACGAGGGTTGTTATTGAACAGGTTCTGTACAAAATCAGCTGAAACAGAAGACACAGGTAAATTATCACAAAAGCAATCAAAAAGCAACAAAACATAAACACTTTGATATCGTCATCATTTTTAAAAAGTATTATTTACGGTGTAAAGGGTATAATTCGGCATTTTATTACTGTGCCCTGATATCGGGATTTTCTGCGGTCACCTTGACAATACGGTTCTCCTACGGGATTGTCCTCAGAGGTCAGCATTGATTGCGTTCTCTAGGAGTGGATGCGCTCCCTCAGGAATATGCCTCTTCACTAAGTAGCTGTCTACAGCTACCTTGTACCTTACTCCACCAAAGCTTAACTTTCTAGGTTTATAGAGAATTGAAAAACAAATTTGAAGCATTTGATGAAAATTCGCTATCATAACGCACTGGCTGCGTCCCGAAATTTATTTAATTGGATTGTCACATCCTGTGGAGTTCATTTTTAGTAAATTTTCTGTAAAAAAGTTTCACTAATGAGGAGATCACACTGATAATTCAAAGAATAGTGGGCCGATTTTGATCAAACTTAGTGAGTACCTCTTTCTTTTGCAAGTGGCTTGGATAAGTTCGTTTACCAGGAAAATCTCCCCAGGTTTTTTCGGAAAATTTTGTGTTTTCTTTCGGAAAAAAACAAATTAAGGGCACCCAAATTTGGTAGGCATGTTTGTATTATAAGTAGTGACCCACGTACTAATTTAGGCCTGTAAGTTTAAACACGAAAAAGTTATAGGCATTTAAAGAAAAAAAAATTGGGGTATTCCTTAAAACGCTAAAGTCGCGATTTGAAACGTCAAAATTCTCAACACTTAGACAAAGAACCTGAAACAAATACGGATTATATAAGAAAATGTTGCACGAAGAATGTTCTGCAAACCCTTAAGTTTCCGGCTCAACCGTCATTGTCCTTCATATTACTAAAATGTTTACAGAAAATTCATTTCAAATAGACCCTTTCTCCGATGCCTTGGCTGTAGGTCTAGTTAAGCTGATGCTTTGGCTGTAGTTTTTGTTGAGTTTTTGGTTTAATGGTCTATAACCCATAGCTAATTTCGTAGACAAAATTCGTTAACGTTTGAATTTTAAAAAGATTTCTTCAAATGAGCGCACACTAGGCCCCATAGAATGCCTATCAGTGCTTACTTTCAGTTTTTACATATACACAGGCTGACGCATTTCTACCGTGAAGCTCAATATAATTGTTATTATACAAGATACGAGAAAAAATTGTATACGTTAATTATAGGGTGTCTTAAGCTGCATCTTATAAAAATATTTAAACAAGCACAGGGTTTTTCGAACACCCTTATATTATGCATTTTTGCATTTTTTTTATCGAAATATGATGCATGTTTGTAAGAAAAAAATCGAAACGCAGTAAATACGTTTTGGTAGAATTGCAACGGTAGGAGTAGGTATAGATGAGGCATTCTGGGACCACCACCCACCACACACCACCGGTGATGGAGGTGGAGGTGGTGGAACTGACCAGACCCGACGACCCCCGACCTAACCCGAGCACAAGGTGGTGGACCCGACGGTCCCCCGACCAGACCCGAGCACCTCCACCACCTGACTTCGTATTTAACCCGAACAAGTAGCGAACTAACCTGAGATGACGTGAGCACCTCCACCACCTGACTTCGTATTTAACCCGAACAAGTAGCGAACTAACCTGAGATGACGTAATCAAAAGCCAACTAACCTGTATTATGCAAACGAGGAACCACCATTTAAACAGGGCGGCTAGCGCATACGTACAAGTAATTTGTTATTTATGCATTAAAGTCCTACGTGTTTGGTGTCATATCACTCGTCTAGGTAAGCAGAATCCAAATTTAACATATGTACATTTGTACAAGAAAAAATTTATATTCTTAAGTCTTATTGGAATCGGTTCGATTTAAAGAATCTGTTGAAAGTAGAGCTGGCAACAATACATCTAGTGGTAACCGCGATATCGCTTCCAACTATGACTATATTTAGCATTTCCCGAAATTAACCTTGTTAGCCAACATATTTTCCTCGCAGCTGTTGAAATAACCTTGTGAGCAGTTCATATTTCCTGTTGGTGGTTTTATTTCCGTTGAATAACCTTAAAGTCATATGAAATAGAGAAAACTCTAGAATTTTTTGTATAAAAGGTTGAGAATTTTAAATCAAAGGTGGGGATATAATTATAAAAACACCGAGTGACATGCAAGCACATCAGTTCACAATTTGCTCGCAGTAGTTATTCTTAGTAGTTATAGTAGTGTACTTGTTCTGTTCAACATGTATGGTATCGATGTTAACGATGGACCTGAGTCCTTCAGACCTGCTAATAACAGTGTTTGTGAAAATTGGTATTGGGGTCAAGTTGATGCAGCTATGCGCCAGAATATTATTGAGATTAAGCAAGAAAGTAGAAGGCTGTTGGAAACAAGGTATACTGTTAACCCCTCTCTAAGTGTTGCAATTGGTATATCAAACGCTGCTGGATTGATTCCAATAATTAAGATTGTAAATAATAGTCCGTATCCGCCAAATCCAAATATAACAATCTCATCTGGCTCCTGGGAGTGGGACTATTTTATTTCAACACTAACAAAAGCAGCTAAAGAATACTTTACCAAAGGTAATACGATTGAACCTGAAAATATTGGAGTATGTACTGTCAAACCTATTAAAATTTTAGACAGTAAAGGTATATCAATCTCAGATGATTCTACTACTTTTTATTTAACCGAAGATGCGGTTCAACAACTACTAGATCTGGTTGAAATCATCAACGAAAAGGTGAAGTTTCTAACTAATTTTAACTTTGATATTCGGCTTAGTGATTTCCTCTATTGTGTCGCTGATGTTCTCAAATGTGTTAATAAGAAGGAGCTA
Source organism: Tillus elongatus (assembly GCA_964006375.1). Taxonomy (NCBI): domain Eukaryota; kingdom Metazoa; phylum Arthropoda; class Insecta; order Coleoptera; family Cleridae; genus Tillus; species Tillus elongatus. The sequence continues at coordinate 9,287,719 of OZ023265.1, forward strand.
CCACGTGACGATGAAATAGTAAAGCTTATAAATATTATGTTGAAAGATCAGGACCCATCATTCCGAGTTTGCATGTTAGAGTGTTTATACTTTGCAGAGAAACAAATACTTAAGCGTTTTAAAGAAATACATACGATATACAATGGGCCATTTTAAAGCAAGTTTTATCATGCTGACAGCACTAAGTCAAAATGTATTTTATATCTACAAACCACCAAATGTGAAAGAAGTGCGAATCTGTTTCGACAGCGACGGCTGCATGAAATGGTCTGGACTTTCAAGAACACATCTACACAACGATGAGGTGTTTGAAGTTTCAACATATAACATGTCCAAAATTAAGAGTGATATGGTGCGCTATAAACTTATGTTCTTGTTTGATAATGATACCCGTAATGAGACATCTGATTGGAGAACTCTCATATTTACCGATTCTTATCTGTTCACTTCAAAGTATATTTCTATGTTTATGTCAACTGGTTTTCTTATATGTCTTGCTATATTTATGCTTACGTACTTTTGTTTTAAATATAACACTATACTTAAAGGTATCTATCGTAAACATTTTTGTTAATAAAGATATATAAGCTGAAGATTTGTGTTTTTATTCATTAGTTAAGCACCTATAGTTAAGATGAGATACTGTGAATCGTGCTCGTTACAAGTGAAAAAGAGTGCTTTCTCTGGGCATTTACGTAGTGAAATTCATAAATCAAAAGTATGTGAACCATGGCAAGTTGAACAAGTGCAGATGTTAACTCAAGCTTTTAAAAACAGAATGGCTACCTATCGTATATACGAAAAAGGTATTGATATTAAACAGTTTATGGAAACAATAAGACATAAAGTGTTTCATCTGATGGAAGCTGCTTTAGCTAAGCATAATGAAATTAAAATGAATTTAGAATTGTTTGGTTTGTATGTACTCCAAAGTCGAAATAAAAAAGAAATGAAGTCATTTAATACTAAAAATAAAAATGTTACAGTGTCAACTAATTTTGAAAGTATATATCAAGAATTCGTCGACGAAATTTACACAAAAGCTTTGGAGCTTGCAGAAGCTGAAAGCGGATGGATGTTGGAACAGTTAATGTGGTTGGAAATAAATATTAATAAATACAGCTTCAAACGATAGTGGTATCAACATCTATAAATTGTTCACTACACACTGTTAAACTCATTCAAAATTTAGTTATCGTAGAGGTAAGACGTGCTTCAGTTAACTCTAACGTATCCAAGTGCTCAGTAGTGTGTTTAAAATGGCTACATTAAGTGATGTGTGTTACCAGCAAATCAAAGATAACTTCTGGTATGGTTTATTTGGAGACTTTCAACTAATTATCGATAAGAACACTGGTTATTTTAATGCGACTAAGCTGTGTAAAGATGGTGAGAAAAGATTCAGACATTGGCTGGAAAATAAGAAAACTAAAGAGTTGATTGTCTATTACAACGGTCGGCTAAAGAAACAGTTAGGTAGCCGGAATACCGATACCCTAAATATTTCAACCAAAGGAGCCCACTTAGACTCATCTCCAGGGAGCCGGAATACTGGCCCCCTAGAAGTGTCGGAAGCAACATCTCAACTAACACCTACAACCGCTACATACTTGGTGGACTTTGGTGGAAGACAGGCTGAAAACAACTTGATATCTAGTACATATGTCTGTAAAGATTTAATATTAAATTTGGCTTGTTGGATATCCAATAGTTTCTATGAAAAGTGCAACCAAATTATTTTTGATTTTTTCGTAAGTGAATTTAATCAAAAATACAAGGATAACCTCAAAGAAATTGAAGTGAAATTAATGGAGATAGATGATGAAGTGCAGCGTATGCGAGAAACAAATGCTAAAATCACAGAACATTTAGAAGATATATCTCCAAAACCAAGCAACCCTGGAAAACTTTGTGTTTTTGGTTTGCTTTCAAGAAATGAGAAGGATGCTACCTATCCATATCATGCTGTAAGGACTCAGAAGAAAAGTTTTAAAAGAGCTGTCAAGAACTTTAAAAATAAACACCCTGATTCCGAAGTAGTTTTAAACATGTTGTATGATCCAAATTCTGTAAATCTCTTTAACAGAATAAAGACCGAAGTCGAATACATCGAGGCGAAGAGAAACGATCTACAGATAGCAGATGTACCTCAGGAGAAGTTTATTCAGGATATTATTGATTTACGACATAAATTGTAATTGTTCACTTAGCTTAATTGTATGTAACCAGATGAAAAAATAAAATAACATTATTTTAATAATTTATTTATAATTATTTTATTCTAAGTACATTAATACAGTAAATATATAAGCTTATTTAACATCATCTGAATTTATCCAAGAATTATGAGATTTATCAAAACCCAGCCATTTTACATAGAGCTGCTTGCCTTTCTTCCTCAAGATGCGTTCAATCAGATAGATGTCTGTTTGTTTAGTCGTTTGTAGTTCTTCCTCGTAAAACCCTCCACTGATTGGTTTCCCCTGCATATCTTCAAGAAAGTATGTTACTGGATTTGTGAAATGAACACTAACAATCCTGAATAATTCTGTTGACCAGCGAGGTGTATACCCCTTTTCAAATTGAGCTTTTGCTTTACTTATACGTACAACATCACCCACTCTAAATTTATTTTTGTTAAACACTTTCAGATTTGAGTAAACTTGTTTCAGAATAGCTTTTTCATTTTCTTGTTAACATCTTGAGGTTTTACACCAGTTGTTCGATGAACAGTAGCGTTGTAAGTAGCAGTGACATCAGATAGTGTATTAACCCACTTGTAGGAGCCAATCAAGTTGAAATTTTTATATATCTTCTCTTTCAAGGTACGTATGACTCTTTCCACCATTGCAGCCTTCTTCACACTATAAGTGCTGTAGTGATTGATGTTATATTTTTTCATTAAGGCGTTAAATTTTGAGTTATAGAACTCGCGACCAAGATCAGACTGGATGTTAGAGGGCGCTGTACTAGTAGATAAAATATCAGCCATAGCTTTAGTCACCTCTCCAGCAGTTTTAGATTTAAGAGGGCGAGTCAACACATACTTTGAAAAACAATTAATAACCACTAAAATATACTTGTAACCAGAGTTTGCTTTGTAGTAGTCTGTAAATTCTGCTAAATCAATCTGCCACAAATCATTTAAACGTTTGATTATTGTACGTCTACGTTTAAAATTGATTCTTGCTGGTTTATATAACTCATCAATAATTTGTTTTTTGGTATTAGATGGTTCAACAGTTTTGCGTCTCATGGCGATGTTGGATTTAAAAGTATCCACTTATCATGTAAATCTTTTAGTTTGCTGTCTATTTCTCCCAGCTTATTCTTTAGCTTCTTATTCTTTAACACATCAATATCTTTTAAAACTTGAGTAGTTATGTTCTTAGCTAAAATTTTCAATTTATTTTCAAATTCGTTTTTTAAATCTTCCAACTCAGGTTTGTGTACAGCTTCAAGTAGTATGGCAATGATTCTTTGTTTTACCTCATCTTTGTTCTTCTGATAGTCGTCTATCCATACATCAACAAATTTTTTATTTACACCATCTGTTGCATCGACTGGATCAGCGATGTTACACAATCTATGGCTTTGCAAATCAAAATCACCACTATCAGTTCTTGGGAAAATCTCTCTTTCAATAATTTAAAACTTAGAACCTTTATTGGATTGGGAACGTCCGAACTTATCGATAGACATTTTTATACTAAGCACTAAGGTAGGTATATCTGTGATATATGTAGGTATATTAGGCGATAACACCAACCTCCTTCAGTTCTTCAATGATTGACTGAATTTCATTGTTATGAGCATTATTACCAGCAGCTTGGGAAGCTACTAAAAGTCTAAGTCTATCAACCAGCTCATTTATGTCATCCCAATAGACATATTCTATTTGTTTGTTATTTTGTAGCATAGAGTTGTTAGTGTTGCTGCTTACATTCTGAGCTCTAGGTTCAGTTTTTTGTTCTGCGTTATGATGTGTGTCGTAACCAAAACCTTGAGGAGTTGAGGATCTTCGTCCTCTTGGGTTTATAACTGGTTTTATTAGAGTCAGATACTTTTCCGAGGAACAACCCTTGGTTCGTGCGTTGGGATCGTAGTTCATTTTATGAACACTAGTTGCTTCTAGAATATCTCTATAGTGTTGAAGATCGTCATAGGTATACCCTCTAGGTGTTTTCATAAATATCAATTCTAGCAGACCTTGTGTTTGCGGATATCTCCTTTGACCTAGTCGAATGTCATTATCAGTAAAGTCCAAGTGTTTATTGCCAAGACTCCAACTACCAGTATCTTTAGCGTAGCGAGCACCATACGTTTGATCAATAGTAGCAAGCCTCGGTGGTTCAGTAAAATACTTGTCTACATAATATCGAACTCGTTCAGGATATTGCTCCAAAAATTCTTGATATGCTGGGTTGTTTGTGACAGTTTGTAGATCTGCCTCAAGCTCTTCAAATGTTGGGATATCCTCATCAAAACTTGTCTCTACTTCTGGTTCGGCTTCAAAAACTTCATGGTCTTTAAGGAACTCAACTTTGGGTTTCTTTTCTGGTACCGCTTCTTCTTTGATTTGTTCAGCTGGTGACTGCAGTTTAAGCGTTGATGTATTTTTAGATATTTCACTCAGTGGGTCAACAAGTGGTTTATATAAACGCTGCAGGGCTTCATCATTCTCAGCTCTACCAAGCTTAAGCATTAAATGTTTTTTTCGAATGTTTTCAGCAAGTTGTAAAATCTTTTTCTTAATTTTTCTCTCTTGGTTACTCATCACCTCCATCTTGCTAAAGTTATTTGTTTCGTGTTAAGAGATGCAAACAGTTCGGTGGTTTAAGGTGTACTAGCTTTGAATTGGTTGTATGTCTGCCTATCTAGTGTTAGGTATCTAACACAACAGGTAGACCCGGTTGTTAGACAGGTTGTTAGACAGGTTGTTAGACAGCTGTATTAGACAGGTTGTTAGAGACAGGTTGTTTTAGATAGGTTGTTTTAGACAAGTTGTTTCGGACAAGTTGTTTTAGACAGGTTGTTTTAGACAAGTTGTTTTAGACAGGTTGTTTTAGACAGGTTGTTTTAGACAGGTTGTCTGTCTTGTTAGCTGGTTGGTTGTCCTGCTAGACATCTCTTTGTTGTTGTTGGTTGTAGACCATTAGATTAATATGTAGCTATCGAATCCTTTTCCATATCTCCCCCTGTGGACTTCGTTTTCTTTTACAATCACCAACACACCATACTTATTACCATTCCAGCATTGACAACATATATTTTTAAATTGTTTAAAGTCCATATCAGTGGTCACATGATCGTCATAGATGTGTTTTAAGTTCGTTTCATCTTGTTTAAAGAGAATCAAAACGTTAGCGTTATCACGTATCAGATGTTTGGGTATTCGAGTATATGTTTGACAGAGATAGAATGAATCAATATTCTTATGTCTCCCCATACTAAAGTATGCTCTCATTTTATCTTGTTTGTCACAAGCCACATCATCGAATATAAACACCGAGTTGTCCTGGGCTTCTGCTGGATCTAATATTTCATCGTTTTCACTATATGGATAATAACCAACACTTTTTGTAGCATCCAACACCCTTTGTAACATCTTATATTTAGGTTGATACAGAGACTTTGAATACACATACACGTTATCAAACTTTAAACCGTTCGGTTCAAACAATAAACTTAACATAACATTTGTTTTACCACACCCACTAGGACCACATATGATACCTCTAACTGTGTTTGGGAAGAGAGGACCATGCCTTAGTTGTTGTTCTGCTGTATCAACAACATCGTCTATATTTGTAATAGGTAAGACAGAAGCGTGTTTGATGGTGTGCATCTTGACTGGAACTAAACTATATTTTTCGAGTATGTATATAAATATAGACATGTAAGCGGATCACACAGTTAGTATCAATGTTGGTGTCACAGGGTGAAGGTCTTGTAAACACAGCCATTAACAAGCTACCTGTTGAGCTGCACGTTCCTGGTTATCAATTTTGTGGCCCGGGTACTAAACTTAAAGAACGTCTTGCTAGAGGTGATCAAGGTATCAATCCTTTAGATCGTGCTTGTCGAGACCACGACATCGCTTACTCTCAATCAAAAGAGTTAAGTGATAGGCATCGAGCCGACGAAGTGTTGGAGAATCGGGTTTGGGAGAGAGTCAAGTCAAAGGACGCAAGTTTTGGTGAAAAGTTAGCTGCTTGGGGTGTTACAAACACTATGAAAGTTAAAAGAAAGCTTGGTATGGGTCTTGATGTAATCAACTCAAAACCGAGGAAAAAAGTTCCCTTTAAAAACATTCTTAGTCTGATTGGAGAAGTTATAAAAGACAGAAATCTTATTCCATCAGAGAATGCCGTGTTTGATATCGCTCACGCAATTGTTAAACAGATTGGTGGGCGTAAGAATGTGCTGAAACCGCGAGTTATTCCAATACCTAAAAGCGGAGGCTTCCTTCCACTACTACCTTTAATTTTTGGTGGCCTGTCAGCGCTAGGTGCTCTGGGTGGCGGTGCTGCAGGCATTGCTAAAGCAGTTAACGATGCCAAATCAGCCAAACAAAAACTAGAAGAAGAAGAACGGCATAACAAAACGATGGAGGTTATTGCTATGGGTAAGAGAGGTAATGGTTTGAAATTAAAACCAAAGTATAAGAGACTCGGTAAAGGATTATATCTGAAGAAGCAGCGTAGCGGTTATGGGTTGTATTTGCAGAAACCAAAAAACGAGTAAGATGTTTACCAGCAAGACCTCTAACAAATGGAGACCTTGTGAAATTTGCTGGTAAAATGAAAATTCCATATTTTAGAGGTGTATACATGCGAGATACTTTGCCATCGAATGGGCCACGCAAGAATGAATCACTTATCATGAATTTGCAAACAAACAAGGAACCTGGCAGTCATTGGGTTGCAGTCAAGAAACGTGGTGACACAGCCGTGTACTTTGACTCATATGGAAACTTGAAGCCACCAGTTGAGCTGCAGCGTTACCTTAAAGACTCTACTCTAATGTACAATCATGATGTGTATCAGAAATATAATACTTATAATTGTGGTCATTTATGTTTAAAATTTTTAAATAAAAGCCTTAAACGGTAGTATCTGTGTTTCAGTCATGTCGCAAACCTTCACGTTGAAAGATCGAAGTTGTCATCTGTCAACAGACTACGATCCTCCAATTGAATTGGATCCAGGTGGTAGTTATGCAGTTGCTTTGATAGGTTTTCACACATACAACAACATACCTAACATATATAAAGGTAAAAATAAATTTTATGTAAAAGAAGGAGCTGCTTGGAGAATCATCACGATACCTACTGGTGCATATGAAATAACACATTTGGAAAACTTGCTTCAAAATGAACTTGTTGGTGCTACAGCAACACGTGAACAAAAGCAGCTAGCTTTGATTCTAAGACCTAATCCCAACACCATTAGATGTGAAATAAAGTGTTTCACAAGTATCAGTTTTGAATCTGATGATTCGATTGGGCGAATGCTGGGATTTTCAAAGCAAGTTCTTCAACCAGGTGCCTTCCATGAATCTGATTTACCTGTTGAAATAGTGGATGTTAAACAGATTCGTATAGAAACTAATATTGGGTCTGGTTCTTACTATAATGGAAAACCTTCACATACGTTATATGAGTTTGCACCGATGGTCGATCCTGGTTATGCAATCGATATAGAACCTAAGAATCTAATTTATTTACCAGTAAACAAACAAGAGATTACAAATATAAGCATCGACATCGTGGATCAAGATTCAGTTCCTGTAAACTTTCAAGGTGAAGAGGTGTCTGTTCGCTTAGAGCTTAAAAAGATTGCCTAGAATGCTAGTCTTTAAAGATATAAAAGCAAGCGAATCTACCAAAACAAATTTAGTACAATCAGCTCCTTTGAAGCATACACTTCGTTCCGATAATATTGAATTCCTTAAAAGTCTTGGTTATCATGTCATCAAAACTAGAAATATTCAAAGACCCCAAGTTTGACGACTCCATTGATCGAGAAGAACTTAGGTCTTACTATTCATCAACTAAATCGTTTGGTAACAGCGATGAAGTTGAAATAAACATCAATCAGCAAGATGCATTCGTATGTCTAGCAGAGTCAGCTCTAATAATCGAAGGTGCTCTGGAACCTCTAGCAGTACAAAATGCTACTGGTGTCTGCCACATGTCAAATAACGGAGGAGTAGCTCTGTTTGAATCAATGATCTATGAATTAAATAACAAGGAAGTGGAGCGAGTACGAGATCCATACACCACAACAAACATCAAAACTCTGCTTTCGTTTAGTAAGAATGAAGCAAAATCTCTTAGCAATGCTGGGTTAAATGTATCATCAGATCACATCACCTTAAACGATAACAAGTTTCACTTGCTCCTACCTCTTTGGTTCCTCTTCAGTTTCTTTCATCACTTTAAAGGAGTTCTCTGTGGTAAACATACTTTCCGATTTACAAGAGCTCGAAATGATTCCAACTGCTATTACAGCACAGGTACAGCAAGATCTAAGATAACTGTAACCAACATGTTTTTAAAAGCAAAACATGTATTTCCAAACGATCAAATAAAGCTGGAACTGATGGATAAAATAGCAAAAGACACATCTATATTTCTCGCATATCGGAAATGGGATATATATGAGCTACCATCACTCAGAGATATAAACAGAGATGTGTGGGCTGTTAAAACTGCAACCAACTTGGAAAGACCTAGATATGTGATTATAGCGTTTCAAACAGATCGGAAAGATAACATAAGCAAAAAAGGTGACTTCTTCGATAACATCGGTATGGTAGATCTACGAGTGTTCCTAAATTCAGAATGCTACCCTTATGAAGCTATGAATATGGATTTCGAAAGATCAAAATATGTTGAAGCCTACCAGATGTATACAGATTTTCAAAAAAGTTTTTACTATAAAAACATGTCGGAGCCTCTTTTAAATTATGATGAGTTTAAAGATCGAGCTCTATTTGTAATCGATTGCCAACACCAGAATGAATCAATCAAGTCTTCAACAGTCGACATCAAAGTGGAGTTTATGAGTAAAGACAATTTTGCTCCGAGAACTAGGGCCTACTGTTTAATTATTCATGATTGTGTATTTGAATATAAACCTCTAACTGGTATTGTAAGAGCCATTATGTAATATTTTGTATGTAAATCTTATTACTCCTAATAAATTAATTGTATTCCAATCGAGTGTTTTATTTCTAACCTTAAACCGTTGTCTAAGAAACAAATTTGGTGGGTTTACGATATAAAAAACATGTATTTCAATTTTCTACTAAAATAATTTACACCAAATAACTTCTATAAAAATTCGCTACCGATTCTCTATTTAAACTAAAGCCGTCATATGATCTGGGAAGCGAAATAAAACGTTATGATTTTATTCCACACACATTAGGATATCAGCTGAGTAGCCGTTATCACAAGTCTTTCCGCTTTAGGTGAATAGCCTGCTATTAACAGTTTAAATCGTCAGTCGGGCGCGGTCATGACAATTATGTGTTTAATAATTTTTTGAATCTTACCTAAAATGCATCAGATGTTTAAGTGTATTACTGTTTGTTTACATTTAAATAAAACAGGGTTATTTTTTAATAGCTGGAGAGGCTATATGTCTTACATAACGCATTGCCTTTTTGTAAATCTGTTTACAGGTGTTATCAATATGGAACTAGTTTTTTTGTAAAGCGTGAAAATTGGTGTTGGTGTTTTAAAAATTAAGTGTTAGTGTGACCCTATGTCTGAAGGCGATGATTATTGGGTGAGTTACTGAGCAATTTTTTACATAAATAAGCTGAACGCAGCAAGTGTGTTATGGTAGCGAATTTTCATATACTTCTCAGGTTTGATAAGTGGTTTATATTTTATTGATAATAATTAACTTCTTATTACGCATGTTATTTTAAATGGCGGTTCCTCGTTTGCATAATACAGGTTAGCTGGCTTTTGATTACGTCATCTCAGGTTAGTTCGCTACTTGTTCGGGTTAAATACGAAGTCAGGTGGTGGAGGTGCTCACGTCATCTCAGGTTAGTTCGCTACTTGTTCGGGTTAAATACGAAGTCAGGTGGTGGAGGTGCTCACGTCATCTCAGGTTAGTTCGCTACTTGTTCGGGTTAAATACGAAGTCAGGTGGTGGAGGTGCTCACGTCATCTCAGGTTAGTTCGCTACTTGTTCGGGTTAAATACGAAGTCAGGTGGTGGAGGTGCTCACGTCATCTCAGGTTAGTTCGCTACTTGTTCGGGTTAAATACGAAGTCAGGTGGTGGAGGTGCTCACGTCATCTCAGGTTAGTTCGCTACTTGTTCGGGTTAAATACGAAGTCAGGTGGTGGAGGTGCTCGGGTCTGGTCGGGGGACCGTCGGGTCCACCACCTTGTGCTCGGGTTAGGTCGGGGGTCGTCGGGTCTGGTCAGTTCCACCACCTCCACCTCCACCACCGGTGGTGTGTGGTGGGTGGTGGTCCCAGAATGCCTCATCTATACCTACTGGTAGGAACCAAGAGCCTTTATTGCTGCTTGGATATCTGTATATATCTTTATCGATTTTTGTGTGCACTGGTTTTCTATACTTTCCCTTGCACACATCTCGATGGCATACACTTCTGCCTGGTGTATGATTGCGTACTTTCTGAGGTTAGTTGATAGTCTAGCATCGGTGCTGCCCCCATATGCGCCGGCTCCTACTTCCATATTGGTTTTGGAGCCGTCAGTATACAAGCAGAAATTGGCTCTCAATAGGGTCGTTTGATTTCGTTCCCAGTCTTCCCTTTCCGGGAGGACGGTCTTGAAAGACATATTTCTACTGATTATACGTTTTGAACAAGATCTCATTTTTGTTTTAAATGCCTGAATAACTTTGTCACCTTTGAGTCTGAAATTCTAATTTTCACTAGACATTTTAGCGAATTTTTATGAAAAAAAAATTCGCTAATAGAGAGGTATCAATGATGACACTTTGCAATTTTTTTTTAAACAAGCTCGAATTTTATATATATATATATATATATATATATATATATATATATATATATATATATATATATATATATATAAGTAAATGCATAAATATCCAACCGATAACTCAAAAAGTTATTATGCGATTTTGATGAAACTCTTTATTTTTTTAATAGCTTAGATGAGTTCGTTAGCCAATCGTATCGGACTAGTTATTCTAAAAAAAAAATATTGATTTCTCCGAAAAAAAAATTGTATCTTAAAAAATAACACACTTATTTTGTTGGAATTTGGTTCACATTTTTCGCTGTAAATGCCTTATTACATGTCGAAATTAAACTTTCTGGAAAATGGAGATATACAAATTTGAAACATTTAATGGAAATTCGCTACCATAACACTTATTTGAAGAAATATTTTTAAAACTCATAAGTCGCGGTCTTCTCAATAACGAATTTTTACTACGAAAACTTGCTAAAATATAGACTATGAAACCGTAAACTCTATAGCTGAAACTACTGAAAGCATCAGAAAAAAGGTCTATTTGAAATGGATTTTTCGAAAATATTTTAGTAAAATGAAGGACAATAATGGTTAAAGCTGAAACTTAAGGCTTTGTAAAATACACTTATTACTACATATCTTATACATAATCCGTATTTGTTTCAACGTCGTCTGAAAATTGCAAATTTTGACGTTTCAAATCGCAACTTTGACGTTTTGAGAAGAAAAATGATAAGATTTTCAAAATATTTTTTCTGCTACTTCTTGACCTATTTGCGCCAAGAAAACTTAACCGTTTTGTGTAATATTTAATTGTTTTTGTTATTCACACAAAATGCTTTGTTTTTGTGCTTTCCTCTGATAACCAGTGGCACTCAAATTTTTTTTTTCTTAAAATGCCTATAACTTTATTTATTTTAACTTAGAGATCTGAATTTCGGCATGTAGGGTAAGTTTGATAGTAGAAACGTATATGCCAAATTTGGTTGTCATAGCTCTGTCATTTTCGGAGATACAAAAATTTTCCGAAAGAAAACCCAAAATTTTCCCGGAAATATTGGTCATGTTTTCTTGGCCAACGAACTTATCCAAGCCACTTAGAAAAGAAGGTATGTACCAAATGTAATAAAAATCGGCCCATTATTTTTTGAGTTATTGGTACGATATATATATATATATATATATATATATATATATATATATATATATATATATATATATATATATATATATGTGTATATATATATATATATATATATATATATATATATATATATATATATATATATATATATATATATAAACACAGATCTCCTCATAAGTGAATTTTTCGTTTTACGAAAAATTCGCTAAAAAAGAATCATGTCAATTTCTAATAGCCTTATACATTTTAAATATTTTGTAAACACCTGAAGCAATACTTTTAATTTGAGATTTAACTATTATTAGTTTAACGATATATATAGGTAGGTAATGAAGTAATAAGCATTATATTATTTTGCTTGCAACATAATTACATAGTCAGTATCCAAAATGATCATGTAACAAAAGTAATTATATGTCATTGTTTTAAAATTATGTATTACTTTTAAAAGAAGGAAGTTATGTAGGTAAAAATCGACAAACGTTTTTGTACATGTTATCAATCCTGCAATTTCCGTTGTAGCTATACTATTATACTAAATTTCTTATTACCCAGATAATAATATTAATTACATCAGAAGAAAATATCCAAGTATATTACATTTAAAAAGCCAGTGAAGAAAAACTGTATAAACAAAATTTAGGGACGCAGCAAGTACGTTATAGTAGCGAATTTTCTTTAAAATATTTCAAATGGTGATAACCCAATCTCCCATTACGTAAACTAGCACCTTCAGTTATGATACATAGTAAAAACTACATAAAAGCAGCGTGGATACACAATGAGCTTAACAAATTTGTTTTAAAAACCTTTTTTGTTATTTTGTTAGAAGAAACTGGTTCGATTGAGTTGATTAAAACCGATCATTCAAGCGATTAATATGGAAAAATACTTACCTGCCACCTATAATTTCATAGATGCATTCCGCTTGTAAATAAAAATAAAATTTTCGGTAAATTTGCAGATTATCACATGAGGGGTGTTTAGAAAAATCTTTTCAGAAATATGCTTAGAACCCCTTCTGGATGCCCAAACCACAAGAAGAATTTCTTGCAAACAGCCCACAAGAAAGTTACGGGACCAAGAGTTAATAGGGGTGCTGGGCGGAGAAGAATATAAAAAAGAAATGTGAGCGGAAAGTGCGAAAGAAACAGCTTAGTTGGACCTCTTTAAGCTGCCTTTATCCCATTTTGTAGCTATACCTCCTTAAAATCCTGTTTACCGCACGCAGAACCTCTGTATTCCTCGCAGGTCCCGTATCTTTTTAGGGGTTGCTCCAAAGGAATTTTTCTTGTTTACATTGTTCTCGTTTATGCATTGAGGGTGATTGTAGGCATGCAGTAGGGAAAGAAGAACCTCCGCATCGAAGCAGCGAACCAAGAGTTTCAATTTAGGTTTAAATAGCCAACTCACTTCATTCTTTTTAAATATTTTTCCAAAAATTTTTTTGAGGTTGACTTGTTTTTCATTCTTACATAGTAAGCTGCAATATTTTATCATTTTCAAAAAGTATGGATACAGCAACCGTAAATAAGTATTGGAAAGGGTCTGGGTGCAGCAAGTATGTTATGGTAGAAAAGTCTCGTAAAAATATTTCAAATCCTATAGCTCATAATTTCCCATTAAGCTAGAATATTTAATCTTGAACTATAGTAACACCTTTGTAAACGCACCTATGGTACTAAACAAAAGAAAAATAACATAAAGAGCTTCGTGGATAACTACAAATTTGTTTTCAAAAACCTTTTTTGTTGTTTATTGTTTGCAAAAACTGGATGGGTTGACAAAAACAAAACCATCCAAGCAATTAATAAGGAAAAATACCTGCCATATTTATAATTTGATAGGTAGATTCCCTTTGTAAATATTTTTTTTCTGAAAAGCTTTTGTAACTGTAATGAAATTGGTAACACAATTTGTTTAAAGACACTTGCAGTACTCACATATTATATCGAAGATTAAAATTTTAATTTTTTAGTTCCATATAAAATATAATTTTTTTTGGGACTCTAAAAGCGATTTCCAAGGTCCATTTAATTCAAATAATTAGTTTTAATAATATATCTTACTAATAGTGCACAATTCTTATGAAAATTCACTACTATAAAACGCACTTGCTGCGTCCCGAACCTTTTTTGTGTTCTATTGGAGTGATTCTCCTTTTTGTGTCAGTTTCCAGCCACAGTGTCCATCCTCAGTCTTTTAAAAACTGCAGACATATTTTGCAAGAGATAAACACAAATAAAAATATTCATTAACTACTATAGAAAAGGCATGACTCAGTAAGTGTTTTGTGTTAGCAATATTTTATAAAATTGTTTACCTTCTAAGCATGGTTGGTTAAAACAATCAATAAAAGTTTTAAAAATAAATAAAAAATTATACTACCTGTAGGTCTCTGATCTTTATGGGAATGGTGTGAGAGGTAGGACCCAGTAATAGCAAATTGAGAAAAAAAAACATACCTGTGGCTTGTTGTTCTGGTGTGCTGCCAGTGAGTTTGATTCTACCATCTCCAATTGCGAATTTGATATCAAATTTGTCCAATTTAAAATATTCCACACCATCCTTCATGTATCTACTTTCAGCAGTTCTTGTTGCAATAGCAATATCGACTAAAAGTATAAAAACATTACTTTACACCACATCACCAATATATTTTTGTTCGATTCAATACAATCATCATAAGTAACACACTTGATCTAAAATTAGTTTAATTTTGCAAGTAGATCATCCTTAACACGTCATTTTAGCTTAAAGATGAACAATAAATAACAATAAATTTTGCTTTAGGCGCATTTAACTTTCTGACAACAGTACAATAAAAAGTTGAATACTGACATATCCTCCTGGACCAAAAATTTAACCAGAAAAACTCCCCGAGAGCTAAACTGGCAATGTGGAATCACCGAAGTCTCGTATAAAGGACATGGGGTTGAAAACGGTACATTGAATACACCAACCGGTGATCAAACACATGGTTACTTCTTCATCTGTAGTATTGTCGCCACAAACGGAACAATACAGTGAGATAAAAGGAAGTTTAGAGGTTTCTGCCTCTTCAATTGATACTACCATTGACATTTCTCACCGGGATTGCTTCGTTACTGCCTGTGCTTTCGACCTTTAACCGAAAACCTCTTTTAGTCAGAAAGAGCAAGATCTTAGTGTCAAATCACCCACTTTTTGATCAATTCGTTACCAATTATTGTTCTTTCCTTGAGCATGTAAGCTTTAGAATACACTCGTGGCTGAAGACACTCGTCACTGAAGACATATAATCTCCAACTATTCAAGAAGCAAGCAAACATCGTGGCACAAGTTATTAATGTCTCAGCGGCTAATTCGTAAAAAAGCCTGGGCGCAGCATGCGCGTTATGGTAACGAATTTCCATAGAAATGTTTTTAATGTTATATATATATATATATATATATATATATATATATATATATATATATATATATATATATATATATATATATATATATATATATATATATATATATACAACTTGCAATTTTAGGTCCTAAAATGTTTGAAAATATTATTAAACTAAAGTTGAAAGAAAACTATTTTGGAGTGTACAATGGTTGGGAAGTTCAAATAATGTAGAGGAAATATTGGAGATGCTAATAACTGGAGATTGGTTGAATAAATTGTAAATTTGAAATACCGAAATTTTATAGCAAGAAATGTCAGTGTCAATAGGATTTTGATATGTTTCAGTTTAATATTTTAACCAAATCGCATCAATTACAGCCACAAGTTTGTAACTTCTATGTAAGATGCACTGTATAATTTTAATGCATATAAATAAATAAATATATATTTCCTGACATGACTACAAATTCGGTACATAGCATTGTAACATGTTACACGTTTTACAACTTATATATCTCCATTAAACATTTATTGGTACATTATTACATTATTTTCTTAGCAATGAAATTAACTATTTTCGTACTCAATGAAATTTATAATATGACATCATAAATTCATGCACATAGAGACACACATATTCTCTGGCGGTGATCGTGAACACCTTGAAAGCGACAGGTGGTAGCTGGTTTAGGCATCTAATCTATACTTCATTTTTGTCTGTGAGATAACATAATTCTTTATAAGCTCGTGTAGCCTTCAAATCACGCTCTTTTCAACAAAATTTTGGAAACAATAATTATGTTAAGAATAATTAGGTAGGAGAATAAGGCAGCAAGCTTATGTGAGGTGAGTTAAATTAAATACTTGGCTATCTTAAATGCTGTTTTTGCTTTGTAACAATTCATGATAAGTGCTTCTTTTAAATGTGATTGATTTATTTGTTGCTTCTTTCCTTGTTTTGTGATATCTTGTGGCGGTATTCTCGTACAATGTCATTACTAATAATTGAAAGAACACGAATACAGATTAACTTTCTTACATAACTGATAGGGAATAACGGTCGTTATTGTTAAGTTTCAAAAATTCAAAGTCCAAATAAGGGATATCGACCCCAAATCTATATGGGCGTAAAAACGAAAATTCTTTACTAATACATGCTTTTATTTCACACCTTCTTTGGTGCTTCCTCAGAAATAATTACAGCTATGATATACAATCAAAAACAAATTTAGAACTACATACCGAAAGCTAAACAAAGTATGAGAAGCAGCCAGCATTAGAACACAAGAAGGGAATGAGACATCTCGTTGGTTCCTGGTACTCCACAAGACAACAAACAGACAGGACATAACAAGAAACAGTACAAAACCTTAGTTACATGGTCACATTATTAAAACCTGGTCAAAATTTAAAACTTTCAGAGAAATCTCACGCAACATGTAGTTTTTTAAAACCTGTTAATTGACAGCTGACTTTTCTGTAATCACATATGAGACAGGAGTGCCAACTGAGAGATGAAACTTTCTGTCACAAGGGCATAGAAGGAAACCAAAGAAGGTAGATGGCTTTGAAGCCGTTGACTGAAGAAGCCAGTCTATGGAACTACACGGTGAATCCCAGATTGTCGCTCTAGACATATCCAAAGCATTGAACCAGGTCTGGCACGCAGCGCTGCTTAATAAACTTCCGGCCTATGGCCTACCACCAAAACTCTGTAACTGGACAGCAAATTTTCTCTCCAACCGGAGCATTTCTGTTGTCGTGGATGGCAATTCCTCTACACTGTATCCAGTTTATGCAGGAGTACTTGAAGGTTCAGCTTTGGCCCATATTTTGTTTCTTCTCCACATCAATGACCTCCTCTGTAGCATATCCAAGCCAGTTCACAGTTACGGGGATGACAGGACCCTCCACTCAAATATACAATATTCTAAGCCTGTCTCTTTAGCCCAATTAGATCAGGATCGCAGACTCATGGGGGGTTCTGTCTCTATGGATCGCCAAAAAATATTAGACTGGGGAAGTAGAAATCTTGTACAATTCAACTTCCACCAAATGTCAGTCTTGCTTTCTGTCTCATAAGATATACACCAGCCCCAGACCCATCACAATGAACAACCAAGTTTTTCAAAGTAATGAGTCCTTTTCACTTGTTGGCATTTCTGTGGATCGAAATCTCAATTGGCACCAACATGTCACATCAATTGCAGAAGCGGCTGCTAAGAAATTAGGTTTCCTCTTCCGGGCTCGCAAATACTTTTCACCAGCTAATCTCTATACCTTATATACTTCACAAATAAGGCCAAACCTCGAATACTGCTCCCATATCTGGGGTGCCGCTGCCGCTTCTACACTCGCTATCCTGGACTGCATCCCGAAGAGAGCTATACGTCTCATCGGTGACCCTACCCTCACCAAAAGGCTGCCATCCCTTGCCCATAGACGTGTCGTTCGTGACCTCTCTCTCTCTCTCTCTCTCTCTTTTATAGTTATCTGCACTGCTCAGAGGAGCTTTCTTCCATAGTTCCTCCACCTGCTGTCCTCAACAGATCTACCAGCGGAACAGAGCAAATGAACCCTTTTATTGTCCAGGTCACTAGACATAAAACATCTTGTTATGTCCGAGTTTTTGTTCTGAGGACTTCCAAGTTGTGGAATTCCTTGCCGGTACAGGTTTTTCCTTCTCCCCCGAACCTCCAAACCTTCAAGTCCAGAATTAACAAGTTGCCTCCTTCCTCCTTGTCAACACCCACGGTACGATAGTATTTAGGCTCTGAGACCTCGTGGTGTGTTGTTGAAATAAAAAAAAAACCAACTGCTCCGAATAAAGTTTTATTTATGGAAACTATATTTTGGCATATTTATTGTTATATCTGAATACATGCCAGTATATAGTATACAATAGTTTTAAGCCCATATACCTTCTTTGGTTTCCTTCTATGCCCTTCTGACAGAAAGTTTTCAGTCTGTAATCTCTCAGTTGGCACTCCTGTCTCATTTGTCATGCCAGAAAAATCAGCTGTCAATCAACAGGTTTTCAAGAACCACATGTTGCATGAGATTTTCTCTGAAAGTTTTAAGTTTTCACCATGTTTTAATAGTGTGACGATGTAACTCGGGTTTTATACAGTGTCCTGTTGTCTCCTGTGTGTTTGTTGTGTCGTGGAGTATCAAGAACCAGCGAGATGTCTCACTCCCTTGTTGTGTTCCCATGGTGGCTGCTTCTCATACTTTGTATAGCTTTCGGTATGAAGTTCTAAGTTATTTTTACATTGTATATCATAGCTGTAACTAGTTCTAGGCATGTATTAGCATGTATTAGCAAAGAACTTTCGTTTTTATGTCAATATAGATTTGAGGTCGATATCCCTTACTGAGACTCTATGAATATAATATATATATATATATATATATATATATATATATATATATATATATATATATATATATATATATATATATATATATATATATATATATATATATATAGTGCTTTCGAAAAGTAACGAATAAATTAATAATTTATGAAATTGAGAGTTTTTCGAAAAGATCCTCTGACACGTCGTTTTTGTTGACATACGACCCATATTTGTGACTTCATCGTTGTTAGACATATGACGTCAGCGATAATTTTTTTAAATGGCAACCCCCAATTTAGACCATGATGATATTAGTGTGGGTATGTAGGTTAGACAAAAAGATGAAGAACGATTTTAAATTACAAAATACTAAATTTAATCATAATAATTATGTAAAAAATCAACTAAAGTAAATGTTCAAATTGTGCACCGTTAGCTGCCCGACAGTAGCCAAGACGATTAATAAATTCTTTTTGAACATTGTCAATAATCTCAGGAGGTATACGATGTATCTCTTGACGAATTCTTGCTTTTAAATCTTCTAAGTTCTCCGGTCTATTATTGTATATCTTGCTTTTTAAGTATCCCCACAAGAAGTCATCGAGGGGTGTCAAATCTGTCGATCTAGCTGGCCACTCAATCGGCCCCTTCTCCCTGTCCAGCGATTCGGGAACACCACATCTAAATAAGCACGGACAGGTGTTGCATAATGGGGAGGTGCACCATCGTGTTGAAAGAAAATGTCATTTCCTGGAAGATCACGTTCCTCTATATCTGGATATAAAGCTAGTAGTTTAGGAATAGGGTCGTCGCGAGGAAAATCCAAATATTTTGCACCAGTAAGGTTCACGTCAAAGAAATACGGACCCATAATTCTTCCGTCGACTATGCCGCACCACACATTAACTTTCTGAGGACGTTGAGTGTGATACTCCATCATCCATCGGAGATTCTCGGTAGCCCAATAACGGCACTTTTGCCTATTGACATGGCCGTTCAAAACAAGCGTAGCCTCGTCAAAAAAGTTGTTTTTTTACGAAATTATTATCATTAGTGCATAGTTCTTATATTTTCTAGCAGAATTGATTTCGCCGATCAAAATCGTCTTCAGATAGCTCATGAACAAGGCATACCTTATAAGGATGATATTTTGCTTTTTTCATAATTTTGTGAACTGTTGACGCTGCCCTATTGAAATCAGAAGCCAATTGGTTAAGTGTTGAGTGATGATTTTCTTGTATTGCCAACAAAACATTAAGTTGATCTTCTTCTGATTTTGAAGGTCGGCCAGATTTAGTAAGATCACGAACATGCCCAATGTTATTAGTTATTTAAACTCAATATTGCTTACCATGTGTAACTTGAATCATGTATTCGTAACATGTATCTGACATTGGTGGTTTCCCAAGGTGCCACATTCCTCCCATTGCTTACCATGCTTTAGCTAATGGGATGCCGATCAGGATGAGTTTCATTGAACAATTCAACGACATTTTTTTGGGTGCGCATCCTGTCTCCAAATCCGATCATGCAAAGAATTTCAATTCGTTCTCGTTCAGTTAATTTAACCATTCTTTTATAAAATGACAAAAGTCGCTACTGAATAAACACTTCAAAGACACTGCTTTTGCCAAACGAAAGATAATAACTAAAAATAACTCAAAAAACCGAAAAAACTATTTACCGAAGTACGATTTCAAATTTTTTTCTGACAGCAAAAGAAAACATTACTGGTCTCCTAGGTTACTATCAGGCAGCCAGAATTTTTGATGATGTATACGTAGAATGACACGGTCTTTCAAATGGCGTGGTCGAAATTGGGGGTTGCCATTAAAAAAATTGTCGGTGACGTCATATCTCGAACAACGATGACGTCACAAATATGGGTCGTATGTCAAAAAGTGTTTTTGTTTATAACAAAATCAATGTGTCAAAGGATTTTTTCGAAAAATAGTTAATTTTAGAAATAATGAATTTATTCCTTACTTTTCGAAAGCACTGTATATAAATACAGATCTACTCATTACATTTTTCCCGGAATAAAAAATTCAGTAAAACAGGAACTCGTTAAGCATATTGAACTATCCCTGTATACGTTTTACACTTTTAAAAGAGATTTGCATGCTTAATTAAGTTTTATTTCTCCTTGGTATTTTCGAACACAGTGTAATGTTACGTAGTTTATTATAAAAAGATGCTTCACAAATAACTAATTAGAAATTCAATTGTACCCAATATATAGGCATTTTAAGGCGAATGTATCAACAAATATAAACTCTAGCTTATAAAATATTAGTGGTAGAGCAAGATTCTTTTTAAATAAATAAACAGTCTGGACGCAGCAAGTGCGTTATTGAAGTGAATTTTCTTAAAATGTTTTTAATAGAAAATATGTCTCTTTAATGCAAGCAGAAACCAATTTGGTCACCGTTATAACCTATATAGTAGGAACAATGTACCATATATTACCAAACTAACTTGTGTGAAAATGAACAACATTTTTCCGAAAATAAACTTAAAACATTTTCGAGAAAACTCGTTTCCTAGCTGACAAGCCTTAGGTTAATAACAAATTGCATTATTGAATTTTGAATCGTTTAATGAAAATTCGCTACTAAAACGCACTTACTGCGTCTCGATTTTTTTTCAAACATGCATAATATTTCGATGAAAAATGCAAAAATGTAGTAAGGAATGTTAAAAGAAGTAGGTATCACCAACTACTTATGGGCCATCCTGTGGTTGTCAAAATAATGTTATAAGATGCAGCTCAAAACACCCTATAATTAACGTATACAATTTTTTCTCGTATCTTGCATAATAACAATTATATTGAGGTTTACCGTAGAAATGCGTCACACTGTATATATGTAAACAGAAAGTCAACCCGGATATGGATTCTAGGGGGCCTAGTTTGTGCTCATTTGAAGAAATCTTTTTAGAATTTAAAAGCGCGGTCTCCTCACTAATGAATTTTTTCTATGAAAATAAGCTAAAAATTATAGACCGTTAAACCATAAATTTAACTAAAACTACTTCCAAAGCATTAGAAAAAGTGTCTATTTGAAATGAATTTTCTGAAAATATTTTATTAAAATGTTAGGGCAATGATGGTTTAAGCTGAAACTTAAGGGTTTGCAGAACATCGTTTACATAATCCGTATTTCTTTCAGGTTCTTTGCCTAAATGTTGCCATTTTTGACGTTCAAATTGCGACTTTTTACGTTTTGAGGAAAACCCCAAATTTTTTCTTTAAATAACTTCTTTGTCTTTAAATTTACAGACATAAATTTTGGTAAATTGTCACCCTATATATATATATATATATATATATATATATATATATATATATATATATATATATATATATATATATATATATATATATATAATTGAAACTAACCCTGTATATGGGTTCTAAGGGGCCTATTTCGCGCTCATTTGAAGAAAATTTTTTTAAATTCAAGTGGGGATCTCCTCGTCAGTGAATTTATTTTAAGAAAATTCACTAAAACAAGCACTTGTGAAGCCACGGGAATAGTCTACGACTGTATTAAATATGGAACGGTTTCACTAAGTTAGGACAAGAACAAGCCACCAGATATGCTTCAAATTGAATTAAGTCTTAAAACTTTCATCTCCTCGTTGTCTAATTATTTTTTATACAAAAACTCGCTAAAAAATTCATCCGAATAACAGCAATCTGATTAGATAACGGTAAAGTAAAATGAGACTAAAAATTTTCGGGACGCAGCAAGTGCGTGATGGTAGTGAATTTTCATAAAAATATTTTTAATAGCAAATATGTGTCTTTTTTTCAGAAAGCAGGCATCAAATTTGATTATCAGTATAACATGTTTCATCAAAATAACTTTATTGTTTAAAAACGTACAAAAATTTCCGAAAGTAAACTTAAAATGTAACCGAAAAAATCTGTTTCTTGGTCAACCTTATAGATTAATAGCAAATTGAGCTTTTCAAACAGCATTTAATCAAAATTCGCTACCATAACGCACTTGCTGCGTCCAGATTTCCTTTACTTACAAACATGCATTATATTTCGATGGAAAATGCAAAAATATAAGGCGTTTGCGACAAAAAAAATATGTTTGTATCACCAACGAGTTATGGGCCAGCCTATGATTGTAGAAATATTTTTTAAGATGTAGCTCAAGACACCCTATAATTAATGTATACATTTTTTTTCATATCTTCTATAATAAGAGATATATTGGGCTTTATTGATTTTTTACGAAAATTCGACAAAAGTTATATACCATTAAACGATAAACTCTATAGCTAAGACTACTGCCAAGCATAAGAGAAGGGGTCTATTTGAAATGAAGTTTTTGGAAACATTTCAGTAAAATGAAGGACAATGACGGATGAAACTAAGACTTCAGTGTTTGTAAAACATTCTTATTGAGACATTTTCTTTCCATCGCTCGTATTATATTTACGGTCTTTGCCTAAATGTTGCGAATTTTGACGTTTTAAATTGTCACTTTGACGTTTTGAGGAAAACACCAATTTATTTTTCTTTAAATGCCCATAACTTTTTTGTCTTTGGTAGGTAATTTACCTATAGCGATGTAAAACCATCTATTAAATTTGGTTGCCCTTACTTTGTTATTTCCGGAGATATGAATTTTTTGCTAAAGAAAACACAAAATTTTCTGGAAAATCCTCGACCGCTTTTCCTGGCTAACGAACTTCTCCAAGCCACTTACAAAAGGAAGGTATTCACCAAATTTTGTAAAAATCGGCCGATTATTTTTTGAGTTATCGGTGCGAATTTGTATTTGCTAATAGAGAGGTCACGATTGAAAAAATTTCTTCAGATAAGCAAGAATTTGGGTCCATAGAACCCAAAAGCAAGGTCCGTTAATTTTTTATATGTTTATGTATATATATATATATATATATATATATATATATATATATATATATATATATATATATATATATATATATATATATATATATATATATATATATATATATATATATATATATATATATATATATAAACATATAAAAATCGAAACTGACCCCGGATATGTGTTCTAGGGGGCCTAATTAGCGCTCATTTGAAGAAATTTTTTCAAAATTCAAGTCGACAAAATTCACTAAAAAATTGAAAAAAGTAAAGTCACTAACTAGGATTCGAAGGAGTTAATTGAATTTGATTATGTGATGTACAGGGACTTAGGCCACTGAGCTATGCTCTACGTGTGTCTACTAGCAGCTATATCGGGTAATATATTGGTTCAATGTTTTAAAATTTACACAAAACCATTTCGATTTACAATAGATTTTTTGCTCATATTATAACTAAATCAAGGAAAATAACGGCTTAGACACATATTTAGGAGTTCGTTAGTCATTTCTCGTAAAATTTTTGGCTCCCATTTGTACTCAATCAATTTTGAAGTTGTAACTTTCTTTAATCAGATTTAATTAATTAAAAATTAATTTACCTCTAACATTTTTGTCTTTTAAGATAGATATCTAAATTTTGGTACACAGGATACACTTTATGACAGAAACCAGCTTACTAATACTATTTGGTTGCCCTTATTTTGTTATTTCCGGAGATATAATTTTTTTTCGAAAGAAAACACAAAATTTTCCGGGAAAATCTGGGTCGATTTTCCTGACGAACGAGCTTGTCTAAACCACTTGCATAAGGAAGGTATGTGCCAAAGTTGATCAAAGTTGAATCATTATCGTTTGAGTTATCGGTGTGATACACATACACACACACACACACACACACACACACACACTTATATATATATACATATAAAAATTGAAACTGACCCTGGATATGGGTTCTTGGGGGCCTAGTTTGCGGTCATTTGAAGAAATTTTTTCACAATTCAAAAGTCGGAATCTCCTCATTAGTGATTTATTTTTAAAGAAAATTCACAAAAAATTGTATAACTTTAGCTAAATTATTTCATATACTATTATTCAATTCTGTATGGTTATAAGTAAAACAAGACAATAGTTTCAACGCTAAAAAACATGCCTATTAACCTTAATAATACGATGTCATTCTTTGTAATCAGAGGTTTAAACTGCAATAAGCAAATAATGATTAATTGTATATTAATTTTGTGTCTAACTATAATTATTAGCAGGATATATAATTTCCTAATTTTCCAAAACGAAAACACAAAAACAAATAAAAAATATTCTCAGACAATAGGAAGCTTTTGTAGTAGTTAGTAATTTAGATCGATGTATAAAAGGGAAAACCTCTTACGTTTAACATAAAAAAGATGTCTAAAAACTTGATATCGTGCATTTAAATAAAACACGTTGGAAAATAACTGAACACTGGTTCTTCTAATTATTACCTGAAGGCCTTGTACTTTTGATTGCTAACGCAGATTGTTAAGATCTACAACGTTTATTAGTGTGCCACAATTATTAAAAAATTAAGTTTGTTGTAGTGCCGCAAATTATAAATAATAATTGTTATTATTACTACCTTTGCACATGTACATAAATACATTTCTTTAATTACATTAAGTTCAAGATCGGAGGAGATTTATGGAGGCTCTTAAGAAACAAAATACACTTATATGTGACAGCCTCATAAAACTCATTTAATTAAAAAAAAAGTAATGTTAATAATATCTGTTATTCAGTATATATTACAAAAGACCATTTATATTTCTAAGGCAATAAAAAACACAAGTTTCTTAAACCGAGCGCCGCCACTGATTTATAGTCCTTTGTTTACCCACTGTCTCTGATACTGATACAATATTCCGAAACCTGGCAGGTAAAATTATAAAGGAAGTTCAAAGACCTCGTCCGACAATAAAGATACAATACCAAGAAAATTTGCCTGTGATTTTGTTTCCCCCTTGGTATCGGTCTCTTTCTAAAACTCATGATATGATGTGAGGTTTAGTGGTAAGCAGTTTGGAATTTTTCATCCTCTGATGACGCTAGCGTTGTTAGTTAAACGATTGTCAGGTCTTGAAAAAGATGTTGTGGTGATTTGTGTTCCCCACGTGTTACCTATCAGTGCTCATCATATATTCCATTCTTCACTTAGTGAAAAGAACCTATGATTATTTTACTAATTAAAAATATTCACCTAGCATTAAAGTCTGGGCGCAGCAAACAGTTTATCCGTTATATTCGGCCACGTTCTTTTTTTTTTTAATTTCAACAACACACCACGAGGGCTTACAGCCTAAATACTATCGTACCGTGGGTGTCGACAAGGAGGAAAGAGGCAACTTGTTAATTCTGGACTTGAACGTTTGAAGGTTCGGAGGAGAAGGAAAAACATGTGCCGGCAAGAAATTCCACAACTTGGAAGTCCTCGGGGACAAAAGATCGGGCATTACAAGAAGTTCTATGTCTGGTGACCTGGACAGTAAAAGGGTGCATTCGCTCTGTTCCCCTGGTAGATCTGTTGGAGGCAGCAGGTGGAGGAACTATGGAGGAAAGCTCCTCTGAGCAGTGCCCGTGCAGATATCTATAAAATAGAGAGAGGTCACCAACGGCACGTCGGTGGGCAAGGGATGGCAGCCTTTGGGTGAGGGTAGGGTCACCGATGAGATAGCCAGTGTAGAAGCGGCAGCTGCACCCCAGATGTGGGAGCAGTATTCGAGGTTTGGCCTTATTTGTGAAGTATGTAAGGTATAGAGATTAGCTGGTGAAAAGTATTTGCGAGCCCGGAAGAGGAAACCTAATTTCTTAGCAGCCGCTTCTGCAATTGATGTAACATGTTGGTGCCAATTGAGATTTCAGTTACAGATATGCCAGCAAGTGTGTGTGTACTGGGCGGACTGTCCAGGGCTCAGACATGGGAAGTCAATAATTGACGGACCCAGTTCAAAGAGAGCTGTGGAGCTGCTAAACCTTAGTAGAGGACAGCTCAGAAACACAACAGGTCTCTTGACGGGACACATGGCCGTCAAGAAACACCTACATAAAATGGGGCGGTTCGAAGGGGACCTCGCATGCAGACTCTGCGGCGAGGGGGAGGAATCAGCCCAGCACATCTTGTGCGAGTGTATAGCTCTGGACCGGAAAAGACAACTGATCTACGGTCACTCTAGACCGGAGACAGAGCAATATAAAACTTCACCCTACCAATCGCTGTGCAGACTAGTTCAAGGCACAGTGATTTTGGAATGGGTGGAGTAAGACTAGGGGTATGCACAATCAACCAAGGGTTGCGGTGCTATCGGGGCGGCAAGGCCGCGGACGAGCCCTGAGGGAACAAAAAAAAAAAAAAAATGCCAGCAAGTGTAAAGGACTCATTACTTTGAATAATTTGGTTGTTCATTGTGATAGGTCTAGGGCTGGTGTATCTCTTATGAGATAAAAAGCAAGACTGAGATTTGCTGGAGTTGAATTGTACAAGATGTCTACTTCCCCACTCAAATATTTTTTGGATATCCACAGAGACAGAACCCTCGATAAGTCTGCGATCCTCATATAATTGGGCTAAAGAGACAGGCTTAGAATATTGTATATTTGAGTGGAGGGTGCTGTCGTCCGCGCAACTGTGAAGTGGGTTGGATGTGCTAGAGAGGAGGTCATTGATGTGGAGAAGAAACAAAGTAGGGGCTAGAGCTGAACCTTGAGGAACTCCTGCATTGATGGGATACAGTTTAGAGGAATGGCCATCCACAACAACAGAAATGCTCCTGTTGGAGAGAAAATTTGCTGTCCAGGTACAAAGTTTTGGTGGTAGGCCATAGGCCGGAAGTTTATTAAGCAGCGCTGCGTGCCAGACCTGGTCGAATGCTTTGGATATGTCTAGAGCGACAATCTGGGATTCACCGTGTAGTTCCATAGACTTGTTCCAAGAATGGATGACAAAGAAAAGGAGGTCGGCAGTCGATCTGCGCTGACGGAATCCATACTGCCTGTCGTGGATTAGACTGTGTTTTTTCCAGAAATTTTAGTAATTCGGTGTTTATATACTTTTCCATCATTTTAGAGACGACATAAAGGAGATAAATAGGCCTGTAGTTGCTAGGAAGCGCTTTGGATCCTTTCTTGGGGATGGGTTGTACTCTAGCAGTTTTCCAGTTACTAGGGAATATGCCTTTATTGTAAGATATCTGAAACAGACGAGTCAGGACAGGAGCAAGTTCTGATGCGCATTTTTTGAGAACATTTGCTGGAATCTCGTCAAGGCCAGAGGCTTTCCTTATATTAAGAGAAGAGAGCATCTTTCGTACCTTTTTAGTTTTGAAATTGATATCCGTCATTTTATGCGCGACATTGGATACTGTTGGTAGTTGAACATTTGGAGGTGTGTTGAGAGTAGAATTGCTGGCGAACAACGAGGCAAAAAGTTCAGCCTTGCCCAGGGCGGTAGAAACAATTTCATCCCCTGAGGCCAGAGGTGGGAACGTGCTTTTGCAGAAATTATTACCAATAAATTTAGCCAGAGTCCAGAAGGGTTTGCCACCGTTGGAGCTTAATATGACTTTGTTCTTGATGTGGTTATTAAACGAGTTTTTTGCCTCAGAAAGAATGCGGACAAAGCGGTTTCTTGCGTCGTTAAATGCTTGACGGTTTTCTTGACTGGGATTGTGTAGAAGCGTTTTGTGAGCTTGGACCTTTTCAAGTCTGGCCTTGTCACAGGATTTAGAGAACCAGGGCTTTTGAGTGGCTGAAGAGGTTTTCTGTGTTTCTTAATATACTTTAGTTCTTTGGCATATTTACTTTTACTTAAAGGAAAATTAGTTAACCTGTTTGCTAAAAAATTCGGACTGGCCATTCTTTGGGCGTACGTATGATGTGACGTCTGCAAAGAATATTTAACCTTAACAAATCTTTATATTAAACAAGATATTTTTCAATTCAACAATGAGTGTTTTTTACAAACCCAAGGCACGGCACCGGTGAATCTCAGATTGTCGCTCTAGACATATCCAAAGTATTCGACCAGGTCTGACTCGCAGCGCTGCTTAATAAACTTCCGACCTATGGCCTACCACCAAAACTCTGTACCTGGACAGCAAATTTCCTCTCCACCCGGAGCATTTATCTTGTCGTGGATGGCTATTCCTCTAAACTGTATCCAATTAATGCAGGAGCCCCTCAAGGTTCAGTTTTATCCCCTACTTTATTTGTTCTCCACATCAATGACCTCCTCTCTAGCACATTCGACCCAGTTCACAGTTACGCGGATGACAGCACCGTCCACTCAAATATACAATATTCTAAGCCTGTCTCTTTAGCCCAATTATATGAGGATCGCAGACTCATGGAGGGTTCTGTCTCTGTGGATCTCTAAAAAATATTTGACCGGAGAAGTAGAAACCTTGTACAATTTAACTCCACCAAATCTCTTGCTTTCTATCTCATGAGAGATACACCAGCCCTAGACCCATCACAATGAACAACCAAGTTATTCAAAGTAATGAGTCCTTTTCACTTGTTGGCATTTTTGTGGATCGAAATCTCAATTGGCACCAACATGTCACATCAATTGCAGAAGCAGCTTCTAAGAAATTAGGGTTCCTGTTCCGAGCTCGCAATAAATTTTCACCAGCTAATCTCTGTACCTTATATACTTCACAAATAAGGCCAAACCTCGAATACTGCTCCCACACCTGGGGTGCCGCTTGCGCTTCTACACTCGGTATCCTGGACTCTATTCAGAAGAGAGCTATACGTCTCATCACCCAAAGGCTGCCATCCCTTACCCACCGACGTGCCGTTGGTGACCTCCCTCTCTTTTATAGATATCTGTACGGGCACTGCTCAGAGGAGCTTTCTTCTGTAGGTACTTCACCTGCTGCCCCCAACAGATCTACCAGGGGAACAGAGCGAATGCACCCTTTTACTGTCCAGGTCACCAGACATAGAACATCTTGTTATGCCCGCTCTTTTGTCCCGAGGACTTCCAAGTTGTGGAATTCCTTGCCGGCACATGTTTTTCCTTCTCCTCCGAACCTCCAAACCTTCAGTCCATAATTAACAAGTTGCCTCTTTCCTCCTTGTCGACACCCACGGTACGATAGTATTTAGGCTGGGAGCCCTCGTGGTGTGTTGTTGAAAAAAAAAAAAATCGGGCAACCCGCTATCGCCATTTGTTGCAGACCTTTTCATGGGTAGATTTGAAACAGATTTTAAAAGTGAAAAGAGTATTTTCCTAGAGTGTGATTTCGCAGTGTTTAACATAAACATTTGCAGAATAGAAGATTTTATTGCTAAATTAAACAGTAAATTTGATTCTATAAGATTTACCCACGAATTAGAAATTAATAATAAATTACCCTTTTTAGATGTACTAGATATAAAAAAACTCTGGACGCAGCATGTGCGTTATGGTAGTGAATTTTCATAAAAATGTTTTTAATAGCAAAAATGTTTTTTTTAACGAAAGCAGGCACCAAATTTGGTTACCTGTATAATCTATATATTAGAAACAATGTGCCATGTTTTATCAAAATAACTTTATGGTTTGATAATGTACAAACATTTCCGAAAGTAAACTTAAATTGTTCCCGAAAAAACTGGTTTTCTGGTCAACCTTATAGGTTAATAGCAAATTGATTCAAAATTTGAAGCATTTAATGAAAATTCGCTACCATAACGCACTTGCTGCGTCCCTAATTTCTTTTCTTACAAAGATGTATTATATTTCGATGGAAAATGCAAAAATGCAACAACATAGGGCGTGTTCGATTAAAAAAATTCACTAAAAAAAAAGAAAATTTGAATCACCAACGACTTATGGGCCACCCTGTAATTGTGGAAATATTTTTTAAGATGTAGCTTAAGACACCCTACAATTAATGTATACAACTTTTTTTCGTAACTTGCATAATAACGGATATATTGCGCTTTAATGTTTTTTTACGAAAATTCGACAAAAATGATATACCATTAAACGATAAAATCTATAGCCAACACTACTGCTAAAGCATCAGAGAAAGGGTCTATTTGAAATGAATTTTCTGGGAATATTTTAGTAAAATGAAGGACAATGACGATTGAAACTAAGAGTTCAGGCTTTGTAAAACATTATTCTTGAGACATTTTCCTTCCATAGATCATATTAATTTCAGGTTCATTGCCTAAATATTAACAATTTTGACGTTTAAAATCGTGACTTTGACGTTTTGAGGAAAACCCAAATTTATTTTTATTTAAATGCCTGTAACTTTTTTGTCCTTTAACATACAGCGCTAAATTTTGGTAGGTAGCTTACCTATAATGATATAAACCCGTGTACCAAATTCGTTGCCCTTACTTTGTTAATTCTGGAGATATAAAAAAATTTCGATTTTTTTCGAAGGAAAACACAAAATTTTCCGGGAAAACCTCGGCGGATTATCCTGGCTAACGAACTTATCTAAGCCACTCGCGAAAGGAAGGTACTCACCTAATTTTATCAAAATCGGTCCATTATTTTTTTAGTTATAGGTGTGACACACACACACATATATATATATATATATATATATATATATATATATATATATATATATATATATATATATATATATATATATATATATATATATATAAACATATATATATATATATATATATATATATATATATATATATATATATATATATATATATATATATATATATATATATAAACATATAAAGTCTGAAACCGACCTCGGATTTGGGTTCCAGGGGTCCTAAATAGCGCTCATTTGAAGAAATTTTTTCAAAATTCAAAAGTCGAGATCTCCTCATTAGTGAATTTTTTTTAAGAAAATTCACTAAAAAGACACTTTAGAAATCGATTACCATAGAAAGGAAACTATCACTCTAAGCTACATTGCGAATGGTTAACATCGTACGTACGCAGAAAAAATAGCCAGTCCAAACTTTTTAGTAAACATGTTAATTAGTTTCCCTTTAAGTAAAAGTAGATATACCAAATAATTAAGGTATATTAAGAACGTGGCCTAATATAATGGATACACTGCTTGCCGAGTGGAGAAATAAATTAACAAACAGAAAACAAAGAAAATGTTAGAGGAATCACCGACTTTTAGAACATAGAAAACCGTAAGACTAGTTGTATTCTCACCACAATTAGAACCGTCAACCGGTTTCGCTCTAATGAGAGCTCGTCAGTACGGCATACTAATTGCAGCGAAAATACACCTATAAAGTAATACAGCTATGGTAGCTAGCCTCCCAAAACTAAGTGAGATGTAAGACAAGCTTTTCACCGTGTCGCCATCTCGTTGCGGCACCAAGTAGTATGTTGTCACGACAGCTCCAAATAACACACAATGTTAAAAAATAGTGACTGTATACAACCAACTAACAATTTAGTAAATTGTCAGCCCTGGTTGTATAGAGTCTCTATTTTCTAACATTCTGTGTTATTTGGAGCGGTCGTGACAACATACCACTTGATGCCGCAACGAGATGGCGACACGGTTAAAAGCGTCTCTTACATCTCACTTAGTTTGGGGACGCTGGCTACCGTAGCCGTATTACTTTACTATTGAGAGTAGTCAGTGCGAGTCAGTCACGCTGCTGGTTGTCAAAGGTTGTCACTATCGTTCTTGTCATGTTTAGAATAGGTGCCCGCTGCTGGCAGCAGTGTGCGACAAGTTGGGTGTCGTAGCCGGCGGCGCTGCAGAGGGGGCGTCTGGGTGAGGGGCGGCTTTGCGGGCTTGGTGGTGTGTGGTTGGGTTGTGGACTCGGGTATCGGGGCCGTTTCTAGGCTCCGATCTGGAGATGCCTTCGATGCTTGGGTTTGTGACTAGACTGTTCGCCGCTCGGTTCGCGGAGGCCGTTTCTGGTCCGGACGCTCCTCTCCGTGGTGCCGCTGTTTGCGATATGCAACTTTTACATGGGCATAAGCGTCTCAGGCTTATGCTTGCCCAATCACGCCCCCGCGGCATTTCAGAATGGAAACATTCAAACCCTATCGTCATTGTGCGAACTCTTTCCGACGGAGGTGTGTACCAAGGGTCCGGTACTCCAGGAAGCGGAGTTTTAGTCTGTAAGAGTCTCACAGTACCTCAATTTCCCACACATTACGGTGTTGTGAATGAGGTCTGAATGATGCATTTCTCCATTCCTGTATCCAAAAACAAAAACAAAAAAGATTCTAATTGTGGTGGGAATACATCTAGCCTTATATCCTTTGTCCCTAAATTGGGGAAGAAATGGGCCAGTGCTGACAATGTACTAAATTGTTTGTTGGTCTTATACCGGCTCTATTTTTTAACATACTGAGTATTTGGAGCTGCCCTGACAACATACTACTTGGTTCCGCAATGAGATGGTGACACGGTTAAAAGCGTGTCTTACATCTCACTCAGTTCTAAAAGAGAAAACAGAAAAAACTTTGTTTGATTATCATTTGAACCTCGAATTACGAAGGGTCTAGATAGCATTTAAAAAAAAGCCAATTTGCAACTAACATTTTCGACAAAAAATACTTTTAAAAACTTGCTAGGTAACCTAAAAGACAAGGTCGGTGCGGCTAAAATGTCGGGAATTTATGAATTTGTGATCTTAAATTCGTCGGACTAACAAAAATATCTATTGCAATTAGCTTCAAATAACATTTAGCACAATTAAGATACGGTACTATAGATCGATCTTCCGTCGTCCAAAATATTTGGGATAATAATCATTACGTTAATGAGGAGAATCTCAAATTAATAAAAAAATGTTGGACAACCAGGATCCGCAGCCTCTGGGCAGTCTCCTGATAGATCGCTTTATAAAAGAAATACCGACAGAAGTACGTATGATAGATAATGAAAGAATACAGATACTTCCGCCAAATGAAGTATGTTAATTTTGGTGTCGTTGATCCTTCCCTTCAAATCGTTAGTGACCGACTACCTCCAGAAGATTACAAATAGAGTTGTGGATATAAGATATTTAGAATTATTCATCCACTGATGATGCTAACTTGGTCAGTGAAACGATCGTCAGGTTTTTTAAATGTATTGTGGTGATTTGTGTTCTCTATGTGTGCTTATCAGTGCTAATTACAGTTTCCAAACTTCACTTAGTACAATTTACTTACCAAATGTTCCATCTAAAGTACCCTGCATATTTATTGGACTGGAAAATATAGTTCCTTCTATATCGTATTCCAAAGTCAGGTGCACTTTTGGAACGAGGAGATTCGTCTCACCCTTGAGTTTATAAGGGTCTCCCCTGCAAACAAAATTCAAATGAAAATACTAAAATATAAAATATTTAGAAATAGGAAAGTAACATCTTTCAAGTAATTTAAATTGCTTTAAAATTATGTATTATTTATAAATGAACATAGCATCCAAAAGTTACTTTAAGTAGACTTTTCAGATACCTAGTTCACTGCGGCCTAAATTAAAATCAGTCTATTATTTTTTCAAAAAACTTTAATTGATGCTTGTGGTATTTATTTATTTATATATTAGTCAAGTCTTATTAATTTAAATTATGTCCGTCAAGAGGTACCAAGACTTGTCAGTAGGTCAATATAATTAGTGACAACTTCTTAATATCAGAAATAGGTATAGATAGCATGTTCTGGGCCCGCCTTCTGCCTCACACCTTCCGCCATTAAGCTAGATGACGTCACCAATATAGCGGTTGGAGACTGGGTCACTGGATCAACCCATGATAAATGACTTACAAGAGATATGATATTACGCATATGCACCGCCCCCTCCTATGACGTCACGTGGTGAGCAACATTATAGACCAGGTCTGGCACGCAGCGCTGCTTAATAAACTTCCGGCCTATGGCCTACCACAAAAACCCTGTACCTAGACAGCCAATTTCCTCTCCAACCGGAGAATTTCTATTGTCGTGATTTGTCGTTCCTCTAAACTGTATCCAATTAATGCAAGAGTCCCTCACGGTTCAGCTTTAGCCCCTACTTTATTTCTTCTCCACATCAATGACCTCCTCTCTAGCACATCCAACCCAGTTCACAGTTACGCGGACGACAGCACCCTCCACTCAAATACACAATATTCTAAGCCTGTCTCTTTAGCCCAATTAGATTAGGATCGCAGACTCATGGAGGGTTCTGTCTCCGTGGATCTCCAAAAAATATTAGACTGGGGAAATACAAATCTTGTACAAGTCAACTCCACCAAATCTCAGTCTTGCTTTCTATCTCACGAGAGATACATCAGCCCTAGACCCATCACAATGGAAAACCAAGTTATTCAAAGTAATGAGTCCTTTTCACTTGTTGGCATTTCTGTGGATCGAAATCTCAATTGACACCAACATGTCACATCAATTGCAGAAGCGGCTGTTAAGAAATTAGGTTTCCTCTTCCGGGCTCGCAAATACTTTTCACCAGCTAATGTATATACCTTATATACTTAACAAATAAGGACAAATCTCGAATACTGCTCCCACATCTGGGAGCCGCTGCGGCTTCTACACTCGCTAAACTGGACTCCATTCAGAAGAGCGCTATATGTCTCATCGGTGACCCTACCCCCTCACCCAAAGGCTGCCATTCCTTGCCCACCGTCGTGCCGCTGGTGACCTCTCTCTCTTTTATAGGTATCTGCACGGGCACTGCTTAAAGGAGCTTTCTTCCATAGTTCCTCCACCTGCTGCCCCCAACAGATCTACCAGGGGAAGAGAGCGAATGCACCCTTTCGTTGTCAAGGTCAACAGATATAGAACATCTTGTTATGCCGCTCTTTTGTCTCGAGGACTACCAAGTTGTGGAATTCCTTGCCGGCACATGTTTTTTCTTCTCCTCCGAACCTCCAAACCTTCAAGTCCAGAATCAACAGGTTGCCCGTTTCCTCCTTGTCGACACCTACTGTACGATAGTATTTAGGCTGTGAGTCCTCGTGGTGTGTTGTTGAAAAAAAAAGCAAGATGTATTTATGAACCTTATAGCATGGGAAAGGTTGCAAAACGTGTAACATGTTACAAGATAAATAAGAGAAGTTGCAAATTAATCTGCAGTTTTGTAATAGATCTAAGCCTGTAAAGATGTTGTTAATAAAAAGAAGAAGGAAAATGATGCGCAGTGCAGAAGAATGCGGAGAGCAAGCCAGTTCGAAAGTAAGAGTGTTGGAAAATGTAACCATTGAATTTCCAACCTCTCCTTACTTCACATTTTTACATGACAAACTGCATAGAAAATTTTCGGGCGAAGTTTTATAAAAAGATACATTCATAAAAATTCGCTACTAGAGCACACTTGCTGTGCTTAGAATTTGCTGTTTCATCTTGCTTTCACCTTCTTTATTTTTGCGTAGACGAGTTTTTTAATTTTTGATTAATTGTTTATTACTTTAAGATCTATGTTGTTACTTACTTGACCCTTTGGAAAATAACATCCTTAATGCCTTCAAGCCTTAAATTCCTAAGTACTAGTCTTATATCAATTGCATCTCCAATGGTTCTATTGATTGCGAAATAGTCAACTTCTAGAGGATCCAAAGGAGGAAAGTTTAATTCCTTAATGCCTTTGACGATGTACGGCCGCATTGCCTCCATGTGATCAGCAAGACAGTCATTGTAATGTGGATCTGATTTGTGACATAAGTGTTTTGATATATGTTCAGCTGCAAAAGGATAAAAAAATTAAACTGAAACGTATGTATATATTTCGTTTCTTTTGCGTCAGTATATTTCAACGACTATAGCCAGTCGTCAACGCAAGGAAGTAGAAACTAAAGTAACACATTATTTTAAGCTTTAATTTTAAAATTAGTCTGATTCTAATATGATGATTTATACCAAAAACTTGACAGACTTTTCTAGTTTCATTGTTCTGTTGGTTCTTTAAATTTCAAATTGACAAGTGATTTTAGGAAATTTTAAATCTGCGAAAAAAAGTTTGGACGCAGCAAGTGCGTTATGGAAGTGAATTTTAATTATAATGTGTTTAATAGCAAATATAATGTTTTTCTAATGCAAGCAGGCATCAATCTGGTTACCGGAATAGCCTGTATAGTAAGAACAATGTACCATATTTTATCAAAATTATTTATTGTTTTAAAATGTACAATAATTTTTCGAAAATAATTAAAATGTTTCCGAGAAAACTGGTTTCCTAGCCAACAAACCTTAAGTTAATAGTAATAATGAAGCTATTAAAAATTTAAAATTAGCTACAAAAACGCACTTACTGCGTGTCGATTTCTTTTTCTTACAAACATGCATCATATTTCGATAAAAATGCAAAAATGCAATAATATAAGGGTGTAGAGATCACCAACGACTTTTGGACCACCTGTGATTGTCATAATATTTTTATAAGATGCAGCTTAAGAAACCCTAATTAGCTAAAAATTATAGACCGTTAAATCAAAAACTTAACAAAACCTACAGCCAAAGCATCAACTTAACTAAACCTACAGCCAAAGCATCAGAGAAAGGGTCTATTTGAAATGAATTTTCTGTAAATATTTTAGTAAAATGAAGGACAATGACGGTTGAAGCAGAGAGTTAAGGGATTGCATAACACTCTTCTTGCGACATTTTCTTTACGTAATCCGTATTTCTTTCAGGTTCTTTACCAAAATTTTGCGAATTTTGACGTTTCAAATCGTGACATTGACGTTTTGAGGAAAACCCCAAATTTTTCTCTTTAAATGCGTATAACTTTTTTCTTTTAACTAACAGACAGAAATTTTGGTACGTGAGTCACTACTTAAATACAAATACGCGTACCAAATTTGGTTGCCTTTACTTTGTTATTTCCCGAGATATAATTTTTTTCCGAAAGAAAACACAAAATTTCCAGGGAAAACCTGTGCCAATTTTCCTGGCTAACGAACTTATCCAAGCCACTTACAGAAGGAAGGTACATGCGAAACTTTAGCTTTTCTTTCTAAAACATTTTTTTTCTCAAAAAATAAAAAGGTTTTGTTACCAAATTTAGTAGGTAGGTTTATGATATAAAAAGTAAACTATACACCAACTTTTAGATTTATATGTTACAAGAAAAAAGTTATAAAAAATATTTTATATATATATATATATATATATATATATATATATATATATATATATATATATATATATATATATATATATATATATATATATAGTTTCTATGAAAATTGACTACCATAAAGCACTTGTTGCGTCCAAGATTTTTAGTAAATTTTCTTTAAAAAAATTCACTAATGAGGAGATCCCGACTTTAGAATTTTGATAAAATTTCTTCAAATGAGCGCTATTTAGGACCCCTGGAACCCAAATCCGTGGTCGGTTTCAGACTTTATATATAAAACTTGGTGAGTACCTTCCTTTCGCAAGTGGTTTGGATAAGTTCGTTAGCCAGGAAAATCCGCCAAGATTTTCCCGGAAAATTTGGTGTTTTCTGTCAAACAAAATTATATCTCCGGAAATAACAAAGTAAGGGCAACACGGGTTTATATCATTATAGGTAAGTTACCTATCAAAATTTAGCTCTGTAGGTTAAAGGACAAAAAAGTTAGACATTCAAAAAAAAAATTTGGGTTTTCCTCAAAACGTCAAAGTCGCGATTTAAAACCATCAAAATTGGTAATATTTAGGCAATGAACCTGAAACTAATATGAGCTACGGAAGGAAAGTGTCTCAAGAAGAATGTTTTACAAAGCCTGAAGTCTTAGTTTTAATCGTCATTGTCCTTCATTTTACTAAAATATTCCCAGAAAATACATTTCAAATATATTTTTTCTCTGATACTGTGGCAGTAGTGTTGGCTATAGAGTTTATCGGTTAATGGTATATCATTTTTCTCGAATTTTCGTAAAAAATCTTTTAAGCTCAATATATTCGTTATTATGCAAGATACGAAAAAAGATTGTATACATTAATTTTCGGGTGTCTTGAGCTATATCTTAAAAGATATTTCTACAATTACAGGGTCGCCCATAAGTCGTTGGTGATTCAAATTTTCTTTTTTAGGGAATTTTCTTTAAAAAATTCGCGAATGGGGAGATTCGTGTTTGTTTATATATATATATATATATATATATATATATATATATATATATATATATATATATATATATATATATATATATATATATATATATATATATATATATAACGTACCGATAACTCAAAAATAATAGACCGATCTTGATCGAATATGGGGAGTACTTTCCTTTTGCAAGTGGCTTGGAAAAGTTCGTTAGCGAGAAAAATAGCACCAAGCTTTCCCGGAAAATTTTGTGTTTTCTTTCTAAAAAAATTCATATCTCCAGAAATAACAAAGTGAGGAGAACAAAACTAGGTGCGCTTATTTGTGTTATAAAGAGAGAACTATGTACCAAAATTTAGGTCCCTAAGTTTAAGGACAAAAAAGTTGCGGGCATCTATAAAAAACAAATTTTGGAGTTTTCCTCAAAAAGTCAAACACGCAATTTAAAACGTCAAAATTGGCAATGTTTAGGCAAAGAACGTGAAACAAATACGGATTGTGAAAAGAAAATCTTGCAAGAAGAGTGTTCTGCGAACCATTAAGTTTCAGATTCAACCGTCATTGCCCTTCATTTTACTAAAATATTTACAGAAAAATCATTTCAAATAGACCCTTTCTCTGATGCTTTGGCTGTGGGTTTAGTTAAGTTGATGCTTACGCTGTAGGTTGAGTGAAGTTTATGGTTTCACGGTCTATCATTTTCGTAGAACAAATTCGTTACTGCATTTTAACATGATGTATGTTTGTAAGAAAAAAATCTAAACGCAGTAAGTGCTTTTGGTAGCAAATTTTCATTAAATCCTTCAAATTTCAATAACTCAATTTGCTATTAACGTAAGTTTTGTTGGTTAGGAAACCAACATTTAACTTTATTTTCGGAAAATTTTTGTATGAACGGAGCAATGGCGTTTTGGTTGTGAATTTTCTTTCAATGTTTCAAATTTCAATAACTCAATTTGCTATTTACCTAAGGTTCACTGGCTAGGAGACCAGTTTTCTAGGAAACATTTAAAGTTTATTTTCGGAAAATTTTTGTACATTTTCAAATAATTATTTTGATAAAATATAGTACATTGTTCCTACTATATAGGTTATACCGGTAACCAAATTGATGCCTGCTCGCATTAGAGCGATATATTTGTAATGAAAAATATTTTGATGAAAATTTACTTCCATAACGAACTTGTTGCGTCCAAGATTTTTTAATATTTTTTGAGGCCAACACTGCGGATCAGTATTTTAAAATCTCATTCTATAATTTGCAAAAATAGACTTTATACACTCAATAAAATGTAACCTTGATATCCATGTATCATTGTATCTAATTAAGTAAATTTATAACACTTATAAAAACGCAAAGAAGCTAGCATTACTCTGCAAAATATATTAAGCTAAATGATATTATTAGTGAATTTTTATTAAAAAACTGATAACTCAAAAAATAATTAACCGATTTCAATGAAACGCGGCAAGTGCCTTTCTTTTATTAATGGCTTGGATGAGTTCGTTAGCCAGGAAAATCAGACGAGGTTTTCCGGGAAAATTTTGAGTTTTCTTTAAAAACAATTTTTTTTCTCCGAAAATAACAAAGATAATTTAATGAGATTTATCAGGTATGTTTCCCTGGTAGAGGCCTTCTTACATAGCAAAACTAAACTTTCTAAGTTTATAGAAAATTGAGTTATTCTAATTTTAAATTTTCTTTTGAAAAATTTTTTTTTCTCCGAAAATTACAAAGTCATTTTAATAAAATATGGTGGATATCTTGCCCTACGAAAGACCTTACTACATACCGAAATTAAACTTTCTAAGTTTATAGAAAATTGAGTTATTCAAATTTGAAGCATTTAATAAAATTTCACTACCATAACGCACTTGCTGCGTCCCGAGATTTTTACTAATTCAGTAACTAACTCATAGTCATACTCATTTATTTAAGGTCAAAATTGTACATTATGCCTCACAAAGACCCACCATTGGGCTTGTATTAACATAATTTTGTCAAAATCTTCAAATAATCAGACTGCCAAAATAATTTTATTCAATGTAACTTTCTTAATTTTTGCTAGATCTTGCTTTTTCTTCTTTTCCTTCTTTGACAAATATTTCTATACATGTTACAAAGATTTATCTTCACTATCGTTTCAATATTTCTTTTTATTTCGACCCAACCTTTTTAAAAAAACACATTTCTTGAGCGTAAAATGGTATTTTTACTGACATACTAAATTAACGCAAAAACTCGCTAAAAATTAATTTAGGTGTCGACCAATGAGAAGCAAATGCGTATATTATATACAAATAAATAATAATACTTACGCAGTTCAATTTCTGCCTGGGCGCTAATAAAGCAGATGCAAAAGACTAGGGCTAGCTTCCCAAACATTTTGTGGCTAGAAACAATTCAAAACTGTCGATACGACTGTTTATAAATTGAATTAAAGGCGGTAAGAAA
Source organism: Tillus elongatus (assembly GCA_964006375.1). Taxonomy (NCBI): domain Eukaryota; kingdom Metazoa; phylum Arthropoda; class Insecta; order Coleoptera; family Cleridae; genus Tillus; species Tillus elongatus. The sequence continues at coordinate 9,328,948 of OZ023265.1, forward strand.
AATCGTCATGCTAGAGGAGTCGGGAGGACCTTCACAAAGTACATCGTTAATGAAGATATTGTGTAAGACGATACCTACTTATACGAGGATCTAGTTATAAATACTGTGTAATGCTTGAACACAAATTTCGTTATCTTATTTTTAGTGAATTTTTATTTAAAAAAATTCACTAATAGAGATGTTGAGATGGTGAGACTTTGCAAAAATTCTTTCAAATGAGTGCGAACTAGGACCCCTAGAAACCATATCCGTGGTCAGTTTCAATTTTTATATTTTTAATGGCTTGGATGAGTTCGTTATCCAGAAAAATCGGACGGGGTTTTCCGGGAAAATTTTGAGTTTTCTTTCGAAAATTTTTTTTTCTCCGAAAGTAACAAAGCTGTATTAATGAAATTTACTATATATGTTGCCTCAGGAGAGATCTTACTACGTACCAAAACTCAACTTTCTAAGTTTATATAAAATTGAGTTATTCAATTTTTAAATTTTCTTTTGAAAAAAATTTTTTCTCCGAAAATTACAAAGCTATTTTAATGAAATTTTGTGGATATCTTGCCTTAGGAAAGACCTTACTACGTATTAAAATGAAACTCTAAGTTTATAAAAATTTTTTTGATACTTGTAGTAATGACTAAGAATAAATTTCAACGAGGCATGTTTTAACTATTTGCGCATAGATGTCGCCGGCACCCCTTCATTTTAATAATTGAGTATTGACTAAGAATAAATTTCAACGATTGCATGTTTTAACTATTTGCGCATAGATGTCGCTGCCACCCCTTAATAAATGTAACATTAGTGATGGTTTAATGTTTATCCTTTTTGCTACTAGTTTATTAATAGTCAATAGTTTCTTCCTAATACTCGTTCATACTCAACACACGTGGTTTCTATTGCTTCTACTTGTGAATCACCGCTTTTTCAGTCTTTATTGTTAATAATGTCGCTTTGCTTATTCTTACTGCTATACTATTTTACATACTTATTATCCAACTAAAACCCACTCATGTTCCACCGCATAAGCGTCATGTACCTTCACTTTAGATTTATTATCCTCTCTTCCGTCTTTATGATTGATTTGCAAACCTTACTCGTCTTTTCTACAGTGACTTGATAGAGATAGTGTGGCCATGGGCGATTCGGCCGCCATGTTATCTCCACATTTAACATTACGCTTATGGAAGAATAGTACCTATGTATTTCAAATAATAATGAATTGGGGAATTCTAGAAGAAAACTGTATAGAACCTTTTCTTTAGAGAATTATTTTTCGCTCATAAACGACTAGTCGCAATGTTTTTAGTAAATTTTTATTTAAAAAAAATCACTAATAGAGAGGTATCTATGGTGAGACTTTGCAAATTTTTTTGCAAATGAGCGCGAACCAGGACCCCTAGAACCGATATTCGGGGTCAGTTTGAATTTTTATATGTTATATATATATATATATATATATATATATATATATATATATATATATATATATATATATATATATATATATATATATATATATATATATGTGTGTATATGTATCCGTCTGATAACTCAAAAAATAATTAACTGATTTCGATGAAACTTGGCAAGTGGCTTTCTTTTATTAATGGCTTGGATGAGTGTGTTAGCCAGAAAAATCGGACGGGGTTTTCTGGGAAAATTTTGAGTTTTCTTTTGAAAAAATTTTTTTCTCCGAAAGTAACAAAGCTGTTTTTATGAAATTTTTTAAAATCTTCCAGCATAATAGTGGTAATTCCCGACTAGCGTCTGGAGATAGACTATCAGCAACCCAACGATATTTATCGAGTACTGCCGATATATGTGCGCGAAATGTGGATTATGAATTGTAGTGTTATTGTTTGTACTTTGCAGTTTTTACTGAATTTTCATTAAGAAAAATTCAAGAGGCTGGTTTGGACAAGTTCGTTAGCCAGGAAAATCGGACCAGGTTTTCCCGGAAAATTTTGTGTTTTATTTGTAAAAAAAATCATACCTCCGAAATAACAAAGTAAGGGCAACTAAATTTGGTACGCGTGTTTGTATTATAAAGAGTGAACTCTGTACCAAGGTCTCTAGTTTTAAAGACAAAGAAGTTATGGGCAGATAAAGAAACAAATTTTTCAGTTTTTCACAAAACGTCAAACTCGCAATTTGAAACGTCAAAATTGGCAATGTTTAAGCAAAGAACGTGAAACAAATACGGATTGTGAAAAGAAAATGATGCAAGAAGAGTCTTCTGCAAACCCATAAGTTTCAGATTCAATCGTCATTGCCCTTCATTTTACTAAAATGTTTACATAAAATTCATTTCAAATAGACCCTTTCTCTGATGCTTTGACTGTCAGTTTAGTTAAGTTAATGTTTTCACTGTAGGTTTGGTGAAATTTATGGTTTAACGGTCTATAATTTTTTTCAGCTAATTTTCATAGAACCAATTCGTTAATGCATTTTTGCATTTTTTATAGAAATATGATGCGTTGGTAAGAAAAAAATCTGGACGCAGTAAGTGCGTTTTGGTAGCGAATTTTCGCAGTTTAGCTCCTGAACGCTTTTCACACAACTCTTTTCAGAAACCTGCCTAGGGCCCCACCTGGATCCACAAACCCCAAGAAAAATTTCTTGTTCACCCCCCCCCCCTAAGGAAGTTATGGGACCAGGAGTGAGTAGGGGTGCTGGGCGGGGTAGGCAGTAAAAAGGAAATATGAGCAGAAAATGCGAATAAAACGGGCTTGAAAGCTGTCTTTTTCATATCTTGAAGCCATATCCCCCTTAAACCCTACCTACCCCGCACAGCACCTCTATCTCCCCAGGTGCAGTAACTTCCTTGGCAAGTATGAACAAGACATTTTTCTTATGGTTTATGCAGCGAGGATGGTTCTATGCATGCGAGTGGGGAAGGAAAATCCCTACGACGAAGCAGCCACCCCTGCCGTAAGTCGAACAGGGGGCGGGGTTCTGCTTTGTCGTAGGCATTTTCCTTCCCCCCTCGTGTGCATACAACCACCCTCGTTGCATAAACCACAAGAAAAACTTCTCGTTCATACCCCCCAAGGAAGTTACGTGAGCTAGGGCGAATAGGGGTACTGTGCGTGGTAGTCAGGGTTTAATAGGGATATGGCTTCAAATAGACAGCTTTCAAGCAGTTTTCTTCTCATTTTCTGCTCATATTTCCTTTTGACTACCTACCCCGCCCAGCACCCCTATTCACTCCCAGTCCCGTAACTTCCTTGGGAGGTGTGAACAAGAAAGGTTTCTTGTGGTTTGTGCAACCAGGTGGGGTCCTAGTAATGTTTCTGAAAACAATTTTGTGAAAAGTGTTCGGGAGCTAATCTGCAAATTTACCGAATTTTCATTAAATCCTTCAAATTTCAATAACTCAATTTGCTATTAACGTAAGTTTTGTTGGTTAGGAAACCAACATTTAAGTTTATTTTCGGAAATTTTTTGTATATATTATATATATATATATATATATATATATATATATATATATATATATATATATATATATATATATATATATATATAAACCATAAGTAATTTTGATAAAATATAGTACATTGTTTCTACTACATACGCTATACCGGTAATCAGATTGATGCCTGCTCGCATTTGCTATCAACAACATTTTTATGAAAATTCACTTCCATAACACACTTGCTGCATCCAGCCTTTTGAAAAATGTTTATATATTTTCAAATAATAAAGTTATTTCGATAAAATATGGTACATTGTTTCTACTATATATAATTTTGATCCCTGCTTTTATCATCATTATATATATATATATATATATATATATATATATATATATATATATATATATATATATATATATATATATATATATATATATATATATATATATATATATATATATATATATATATATATATATATATATATATATGTACATGGTTGTACAACCTGAATTAATGATATCCCTAAGATGCCAGTGTTGTCTCATATTTCCTTTGAGGTTTTATAAAAAATATATAAATTATAATAAGTTGAAACAGTAAATGTCTTAAATGTATTTATTATTTAGTATTTTTAACAGCAAGTCTGTTCATGTATAGTTACTGTTATTGATTGTTGCAAAAATAAATTTATAACATAATAAAATATTACTTTTATTTTGTATAGATATCAAAATTTTGTAATGTACGTAAACAAATTGAGGTCCGAAACTTGTCATTTACGGTTTTAGGAATGTTTATTGTGTAACATGTAACAAATATGTACCTGTTTGGGCAGATAACCGACAAACATATTTGGTAGGGCTTCGTTCCATGCGATGTCGAATATCGTCAACAACATAACCTTAACATACCTACACTTTTAACTTACGTAAAAACGCAATGAAAATGCTAAGTTTTGATAAAAACTGCTTATTTTTATTGTCCAACAGATGGAAAATTATTTGAAGAATGTAAACACTGGTCGAGCTTGGAAAATGCACAATATACATACAAAATAACCGTAAAAAGGGAATTGAGCGCCAATGGACTGAACTGTCAATTGTCAATTGATTTAGCAACTTTAGGGTCCCTAGTCTAGTGGTTTTTTTGGTTACTTTTTGACTGCCAACTCATAAAATCAGATTCTACTAAGAGAGAGACGGAATCCGGTCACGTGGGGTTCGGGAATTAATGAAAGCCCTGTATATATATATATATATATATATATATATATATATATATATATATATATATATATATATATATATATATATATATATATATATATATATAAATGTTTTTCCAAACTGTATTGTACCTAATTTAAAATGTTTGTTAATTAATGTATAAATAACTTGAATATACATCGAAATATCAATAGCATACCTACTTTGATTAGCACAAATACATCAAATAGAATGCGTAAGCAATCAATAAAATAAACGTTATTTTATTATACAGAGTTTATTTTTGTCCTTTATCAACAGACTTATGATTAATTCAAACATATGAATATTAAAATTATGTAATTTAATTTAAATGTTGAAATATACATGCGGTTCATTGAAAATTAAACAAGTGGGTTTTCAAGCATGTAAAGTTATCTTTGTAGGAGATGCTGGAGTAGGCAGATTTTGTTTTGAGGAGGAGACATTTTTGAGTCGATGTCTTCTTCAATTTCTCATTTGAACAACCCGCATCTCTTTTAATTTTTACTTTTGGATTGAAGTAAATTTGTCCAAATCTTAGTTATTTGATGTCTATAATCTGCTCCTGCTCTGTGTACCATTATTGTTGAACCATTCTGTTTATATGCAGTTATATTTGTTTTTAGTGTAAAAATACATGCATAGAAGCAAAACGTTTACATGTGTATGTAAGGTTAGATGCATTCTGACGATATTTAGAAACACACTAGGGCTCATCAGTGTCTAAAATGACATATAAACCCCAAAAGCTTTCTTACATACTCACGCATACTTTCAAACAAACAAGAAATAAAAAAAGTTTGGGACACAGCATGTGCATTATTGTACTCAGTGAGTGGTGGACGTGCCGCTACCTGGTTGCGGAACCAAGTAGTATGTTGTCACGCCAGCTCCAAATAACACAAAGTGTTAAAAATTAGAGAATGTTTACAACTAACTAACAATTTAGAAAATTGTCAGCCCTGGCCGATTTCTACCCCAATTTAGGGACAAAATATGGGCCAGGGCTGACAATTTTCTAAATTGTTAGTTAGTTGTATACAGTCTCTATTTTTTAACACTTTGTGTTATTTGGAGCTGGCGTGACAACATACTACTTGGTTCCGCAACCAGGTGGCGGCACGTCCACCACTCACTGAGTATTTCAAGGCTGGCTATACTATAGCCGAATTACTTTTGGTGCATTTTTGCTACAATTAGTATGCCGTACTGAAGAGCTCTAATGAGAGCGAAACCGGTCTACGGTTCTAATTGTTGCGAGAATGCATCTAGTCTTGCATTATTGTAGTGAATTTTCATAAGAACTGTACACTATTAGTAAGGTATATGATTAAAACATTCTTTAAATTTAAATGGATTTTGGAGATAGGATTTAGAGGTCCCAGTAATTCCCAAGCGATTACTTGAAGAAACTTCTATTTTCTGTGGAGCTATAAAATTAAAATTTGGTACATATGTGTAAATAATGCAAATCGCTTTAAAAAATTGTGTTAAAAATTTCATTAAAGTTACAAAAAAATATTAATTATTTACAAACGGAATGTACCTGGCAAATTATCAATATGGCATGTATTTTTCCTTACTAATTGCTTGGATGGTTTTGTTTTAGTCAACCCAATCGAACTAGTTTTTGCAAACAAAACAACCAAAAAGCTGTTTTAACCAGGTTTTACTATGGCTCCAGATTGAAGATGATAGCGTAATGGGAAATTGAGTTATCGAATTTGAAATACTTTTACGAAAATTCTCTACCACAACGTACTTGCTGCACCCAGACCCTCTTCGTCGCTTATTTACTGTTGCTGTATCCATACTTTTTTAAATGATAGAATATTGTAGCTCTCTATGTGAGACTGACAAACAAGGCAGTCTCAAATTCATGTTTGGAAAAATATTTTAAACAAATGAAATGAGGTAACAATTTAAACGTAAATTCAAAATCTTGGTTCTCGGCTTTGTCACGGGGGTTCTCCTCCCCCTTCTACATGCCTACAACTGCCCTCAATTCATAAACAAATACAATATAAACAGAAAAAATTTCTTCGGAACAGCCCCCCAAAAACGTTGCGGGACCTGCGGTGAATAAAGGTTCTACGTGAAGTAAACAGGATTATCAACAGTCCCCAATGTCGCGCATAAAATGACGGATATCATTTTCAAAACTAAAAAGGTACGAAATATGCTCTCTTCTTTTAATACCAGGAACGCCGCTGGCCTTGACGAGATCCCAGCAATTGTTCTCAAAAAAATGCGCACCAGAACTTGTCCTGTCCTGACTCGTCTGTTTCAGACATCTTACAATAAAGGCACATTCCCTAGTAACTGGAAAACTGCTCGAGTACAACCCATCCCTAAGAAAGGATCCAAAGCGCTTTCTAGCAACTACAGGCCTATTTCTCTCCTTTCAGTCGTCTCTAAAGTGATGGAAAAGTATATAAACACCGAATTACTAAAATTTCTTGAAAAAGACAGTCTAATCCACGACAGAGAGTATGGATTCCGTCAACGTAGATCGACTGCCGACCTCCTTTCCTTCGTCACCCATTTTGGAACAAGTCTATGGAACTACACGGTGAATCCCAGATTGTTGCTCTAGACATATCCAAAGCATTCGACCAGGTAGGGCACGCAGCGCTGCTTAATAAACTTACGGACTCTGGCCTACCACCAAAACTTTGTACCTGGACAGCAAATTTCCTCTCCAACAGGAGCATTTCTGTTGTTGTGTGCCATTCCTCTAAACTGTATCCAATTAACGCAGGAGTTCCTCAAGCTTTAGCCCCCACTTTGTTTCTTCTCCACATCCATGACCTCCTCTTTAGCACATCCAACCCAGTTCACAGTTACGCGGACGACAGCACCCTCCACTCAAATATACAATATTCTAAGCCTGTCTCTTTAGCCCAATTAGATGAGGATCGCAGACTCATGGAGGGTTCTGTATCCGTGGACCTCCAAAAAATATTAGACTGGGGAAGTAGAAATCTTGTACAATTCAACCCTACCAAATCTTAGTCTTGCTTTCTTTCTCATAAGAGATACACCAGCCCTAGATCCATCACAATGAACAACCAAGTTGGTCAAAGCAATGAGTCCTTTTCTCTTGTTGGCATTTCTGTGGATTGAAATATTAATTGGCACCAACATGTCACATCAATTACAGAAGCGGCTGCTAAGAAATTAGGTTTCCTCTTCCGGGCTCGCAAATACTTTTCACCAGCTAATCTCTATACCTTAGATACTTCACAAATAAGGTCAACCCTCGAATACTGCTCCCACATCTGGGATCAGCTGCCGCTTCTACACTCGCTATCCTGGACTCAATTTAAAAGAGAGCTATCTCATCGGTGACCCTACCCTCACCCAAAGGCTGCCACCCCTTACCCACCGACGTGCCGTTGGCGACCTCTCTCTCTTTTATAAATATCTGCACGAGCACTGCTCAGAGGAGCTTTCTTCCATAGTTCCCCTACCTGCTGCCCCCAACAGATCTACCAGGGGAACAGAGCGAATGCACCCCAGTACTGTCCAGGTCACCAGACATAGAACATCTTGTTATGCCCGCTCTTTTGTTCCGAGGACTTCCAAGTTGTGGAATTCCTGGCCGGCACATGTTTTTCCTTCTCCTCCGAACCTCCAAACCTTCAAGTCCAGAATTAACAAGTTGCCTCTTTCCTCCTTGTCCACACCCACGGTACTATAGTATTTAGGCTGTAAGCCCTTGCGGTGTGTTGTTGAAATTAAAAAAAAATGCGCAGCGTTCGATGCCTCAGCGCCAACTAGGATGACACAAAGAGAAGGTGGTCTTAACAGATAGCCCATGCAACAGGCAAGTAAATGAACTCGTACAGCAAGTGGTCCACCTCTGCAGAAAAAGTTGTGGATCTTGCAGGCAAAGAAATCGGGAGCTTAGCGATAGTATAATGGTAGCCCTGCAGAATAAAATAGTCCTGCAGCCCTACAACGGAACCGATATCCTGGTAGCAGAACTGATAGCGTAGATAATAGCCCGACAGCGCAAATAATATCCCGGCAGAATAAATAGAAGCCTAGCAGCGGAGCCCGTCTTCGCGGGAAATAACCAAGCACGTGTTGTACAGATACCTCTCTGTTTTCTTTTAGAAGAGCACAACTTTAGTGTTTTCTTATTTCGATATTTTATTTTATAATCAATGAGTTCTGTATAATAAATCACGTTGCAACTAAAATACTCTGGCCAGGTAGTAATACTTGTTCTTAAGAATTTCTAACAATGAATCAGAACGGTGTCTACCACGTAGCGAATTTTCATAAATACTGTTTAATGAATTTAAACCACAATAGTTTACTTATTTCCAATTTTGTAACAAAAAGAACTTGTAGCACTCTAAAAAAGTGTAACCAGTGGGTAAAGCATATGCTTAGTGTATTAAGAATGTGAGCCGACATAAAAATCGAGCGTAACAAGGTCTGGTACTCCAGGAAGTCGTGTTTAGTGGGCGCAAACCCCACATTACCTCACATCCCCACACACCACGGTGTGTGATTGAGCGTGTTTGTTAGAGATGATTCACTCCCGTATAAAAAAATTCTCGCTGTAATTGGTATAAAGCACTGATGAGCTTCAATGAGATCGGTATCTATTTCTAATTATGATTAGAATACATCTAGCTTTACAATATAGTGTCCATGTGTTAGGGAAGAAAGTATCAGCCTTGACAATTCACAAAATTGTTGTTTGGTTGTACACAGTCTCTATTTATAACATTTTGCGTTTATTAGATTTGCCGTGACAAAATACTACCTAGTTATGCACCGCGATGGCAACCCTGTCGCACATCTCACAACGTTAACGTATATATTTATCCGCAATATACGTAATTAAATAAAACAAAATTATGCCATTAGGCAAAAATTTTATTACAAACTTGAACACAAAAAGTTTCCAGATATATAAAAATATAGAAATTTGTTAATAGTATGTACAATGGTAACTGCCTCTCTAAATAATCGAGAATTAAACACTACACTAAATTTATACGAAAACTAATTCTACTTCTAAAAGTTGGAACAAATTACATATCACATCAATACTTTCCAGGCATAATATTAATAGCATGTGCTAAAATCACAAAACATTGTTTTTAGGGTACAAGTTGGTAGAAACTCCTATAAAATTTGCTTCTTGTCAGAAGAAGAGTTGTTCCGTCTACTTTTATATATAAATGTTAAATGACTACGAATAAAACATCAAATAAAATGACTGAAATGAAATAATACGTGACAAAATAAACAGACTCATATCAACAGCTTATAAAAGAGCGATTTCAAAAGGTCTAGAGCTGTTATGCTTTTACTTTTAAATTACGAAATAAAAAGGTACTCTACTTTTCTTTTGCAGCGCTTTTTCATAAGCTTTGAAGTGTATCTTCTTTACTCTGCTAAAAATTCAGAAGCAGGTAAGCTAGATAATATTTGATCGATTACAACACGATATAGTTCGTTTGCTGACTCGATGAAGATGGGATTCACTGCATCCATAACAGTCCTTGGGTTCTTGTTGAAGAAGTTGGAGATGAGGTCAGCTGCAAAAAAAAAAGGAGGACTAAGATTCTAAAGTACACGTTTTATATTTAGGTTTAAACTTAATATTAAAATTGAAAAGCAAATCATTTTCATACAACTTCTCGGATGCAGACAATGCCTATTGTTCATAGAGATGATCACTTTCTGGAAGATTTTACCTCTCTAAAATTAAGTATATTTTGGTTTGGATGTTCTAAAAACATAAACCAGGTTTTTCAGTTGGTGTTCAATTATGTATACATATTGGAAATTAAATAGTACAGCCTAGCCCGGTGAACATTTTAGAAAATTATTAAATAAAGATAGAGATAAGGTTTTTGTACCTTTTAGAGCTTTTTGCTGTGTTTATTTAACTTCTAAGGTTTTACTGTGTATAAATCACGTTACAATATCAAATAATAGAACTGATAAATAATTTTCAGTTTTTTAAAATTTATAATACGAATTTAACAATTTTTTCTATGAATGGACGCAGTGTCTAAACTAAATCCCCTAAGTAAAAATAGCAGAAATATCTCAAATGTCGTAACAACTTAAGTGTTTTTATAGTACACACCAATATAGGGTTTTATGATGAATGCTTTTATAAATAGAAATATGAAAAGTAACTTTTTTATACGTGGTCTGTGGTAAAAGGTAAAGGTAAGATGCTTACTGGCAATTAGGCCATTGCTGACCCTTTTTGCTCATCTAAACTAACCTACCCTCCACCTTGAGCTCGATCTCAACGATGACAGTGATTTGAAAAATCACCCGCCGCCGGTGAGTCTCGAACCGTCGACCCCCGAGTCCGTATTGGAAAGTCATCGACTTTTCCGCACGGCCACGGAGGCGCTTCTGGTCTGTGGTAAATATCCCATTGGATTATATCTCGAACTTGCGCTTGAAACGACCAACTAGACTGGGAGTCTGGTTTTCCTGTCTCTTATCAGAGAACCGTTTGAGAAGTAGATCAAGTGCTTGCCGAATATCTTTTCAATGTTGAATTTTTTGGGTTTATATAACCAGATGTTGGTTTCTGGTAATAAAAAGAGACAGTGTTGTTCAGAATTATCGTTTCCATCTAAATAATGAGGAGGTCATTTTGTTTCAACTGATAATTAGATTCGCGTTTAAAAAGCAAATTTACATATTACTAATCTTCTACTGGGGTTCTTCTGTATAAGAACCAGATATTCAGTTAAGGCCTGAAAAATAAATTCATACTGATAAGTCTTTGGATGAGGTCATACCAATGAATCTTTTGATGTCGTTTTAATTGAAAATCACACCTGCTACCTGGATTTTTATAAGCTCCGGTTTTCGATGAATGACGATACCTGACTGACAGAGCGTCAGTTTCTTATTTAGTTGCCTCAACGATACAACGTGAAGTAACAAAATAAGTATAATTTCTCTTGTTATTGATTAAATTTTGAGCAAATGTTGTAGTCTATAAAACACTGATTTGAATTAATCTATAAAATTTAATTGGTTACAATATATGTTTTTTCAAATAAGTATTGTACAGGCTCTCCCATTCAAAGTGAACTGCATGGGTAGCTGGGAAACGGTAAGAATTACGAAGTTGGTTAAATTAGACGAAAGTTGCTAAGTTTTGAGCACATACTATAAAATTTATCACTCCAAACAGTGACACATTTTTTATTTTTTTAAATTTTTATTATTAACACACCACGAGGGCTCACAGCCTAAATACTATCATACTGTGGGTGTCGACAATGAGAATTAGTGACAAACGAAAAGAAATCGGCAGTGGATCTGCGCTGACGGAATCCATACTGCCTGTCGTAGATTAGGCTGTGTTTTTTAAGAAATTTTAGTAATTTGGTGTTTATATACTTTTCCATCACTTTAGAGTCGACTGAAAGGGGAGAAATATGCCTGTAGTGGCATTCTAGCGCTTTGGATCCTTTCTTGGGGACGGGTTGTACTCGAGCAGTTTTCCAGTTACTAGGGAATATGCCTCTATTGTAAGATGTGTGTAGTTTTATAGGCTTGTTACAAGAATGGGTGACAAAGGTGGTCGGCAGTTGATCTGCGCTGAAGGAATCCATACTGCCTGTCGTGGATTAGACTGTGTTTTTTAAATTAATTTTAGTAGTTCGGTGTTTATATACTTTTCCATCATCTTAGAGACGACTGAAAGGAGAAAAATAGGCCTGTAGTTGCTAGGAAGCGCTTTGGATCCTTTCTTGGGGACGGGTTGTACTCGAGCGATTTTCCAGTTACTAGGGAATATGCCTCTATTGTAAGATGTGTGAAACAGACGAGTCAGGACAGAAGCAAGTTCTGGTGCGCATTTTTTGAGAACAATTGCTGGGATCTCGTCAAGGCCAGAGGCTTTCCTGGTATTAAGAGAAGAGAGCATCTTTTGTACCTTTTTAGTTTTGAAAATGATATCCGTCATTTTATACTCGACATTGGGGACTGTTGGTGGTTGAACATTTCGAGGCGGGTTGAGAGTAGAATTGCTGGCGAACAACGATGCAAAAAGTTCAGCCTTACCAAGGGCGGTAGAAACAATTTCATCCCCTGACAGGAGCTGGGAACGTGCTCTTGCAGAAATTATTCCCAATAGATTTAGCAAGAGTCCAGAAGGGTTTGCTGCCGTTGGAGCTTGAGTGGACTATGTTTTTGATGTGGTTATTAAACGAGTTTTTTCCATCAGAAAGAATGCAGACATAGCGGTTTCTTGAGTCGTTAAATGACTGTTTTCTTGACTGGGCTTGTGTAGAAGCGTTTTGTGAGCTTTGACTTTTTCACGTCTGGCCTTGTCACAGGACTTAGAAACCAGGGCTTTTGAGTGGCTGAAGAGGTTTTCTGTGTATTGTTACCAGCCCGATGTCGTAACTTATTTTTTTATTGTTAATCGCTCATCATTTTTAAAGTTTTATTTCTATTTAATGTGTTCTCACACGAGTGAGTTATTTAGGATTACACAGACCGTGTCTACGTTTGTCCACAATAATCATCGTGCGGGTGATACCTTCAGTATCCCTGCTCATTTAATTCTATTAAGTCTACGATTAAAATACGGCGGAACTGGCGGTCATCTGCTGTCTTTCTATGCCTGGTGAACCTGGTTACATAGCGCGAAGTCGATCCGATGTCGATATGTTGGCATGACGGTGCCCATGTGCATGGAGTGATGACGGAAGCCGTCTCCGTCGTGTGGCTCTCTTCTGGTTTCATCTGTCGTAAGGACAGCAGTGATATTGTAGCCATGTCCATGTGTGTAGATTAATGCCACCACGTTAGGCTGATAAAAACGTCGTTCTTCAGGGCAAGCTGGTGCTTACATCCAGACTAGTGTGATTATGTTTTAGGGTCACTGCCATTCTAGTGCAGCAAGAGAATTATGTGCGTAGATGGGTCGCTATTAGTTGCAGGTTGATTGAGGCTGGTTCCACTGCAGGCCGTAGTTCCAATGGTGTAGCTGCTCAGTCGCCACATATGAGTATTAAAAGAACAACCACTTCCTCGTGGCATTTCAGTTAATTGTGTGTTTATGTAATGTCCTATTGCCACGTGCAGATATCTATTTTTGGGTGTGCCTTATCTTCAATGCCATTTGAACTCGTGTGACAGATAACGACTGTTAACGTCATTGCCTGCCGGTACAGTCGTGGACCTGGTGGTCGTCACCGTACCATGACTACTTGAGTGATTATACTGAGTGCCATTGTGGTCAGTCATTCAGCTTCTATCACTGTTATTATGATTTATGATCATTGACCTATAGGGTCGTTCAGGGCAATATTTGTTCTTATTAGTCCTGATTACTGACCTTTAGTGTCATTGACCTTATGCTTGTTTATATTGTTGATGATTATTGACCTATATGACCGGTTACTGATTATTTGTTATTATTTATGATCACTGACCTATAGGGTAGTTTATTGAGACGGCTAATCATCACGACATAAACTCCACGAGGGGGGTCACCCCTAAGTGTTTAATTAAGTCAGTTTACCCCACCAGTGAAGTGCATTATTGTTTACCTTATGAGAAGTACTTCACGCTTCTTGCAGTTTTATTCTGAAGGGGTAACTGACTTGTTACACAAGTACCTCTACCTTTATAACAATAATTTACTGTTGAAGCCCATAAGGCAAATCATTTTAACCTGTTTACGTTATATTACCTTTGTGAATGGTGTGTGAGCTCATTCGCCAGAGATTAAACACTGATCTTAATTAATAGCTGTTGATATTATCTGCCAGTAGTTACCCATATAATAGGCGGACCTTATTGTATTTATGTCGGTCCCTATTCCCGTACAGCCTCCTGTTATCATAACATAATTATATGCCACCACTGTGAATATATGGGTTATTATTATTTCTGGTAGTATTATTTGCTGAACATACCATTGCTTGCGTTTGTGTCGTTCGAGCTCGCGTTTCGCGGGTTAGCAAAATTATTGGATTATAGAAGTATTATTGATCTTGATTCTAAGTCACCAAGTCATCATAGTTCCCCGAGTAGGTACTAATAACACCTTGAACCTGGCCACGGGTTGCGGAAAGTGGCTGGCGCCTAGTAAATTAAGTCTCTCAGACTTTGATCAACTCAGAGTGTTTAAATAACACCCGAACCCCTCTGAGATGTCTCAATGCTTGAGCTCTGCTTAGGCTTCCACTGCTTATTGAGGGAACTGTGGTGTGTTCCACCTCTCTGGTACTTAGTAGCGAGCGGTCGTAGCAGTATGTGGAATAAATATTTCCATGCCAGCTTGGATAGTTTCGGTGACGTTTTGTGAAATATCAGATGGGTCAGGATGATAGAAGCAGACAGACGCCCATGGAAATGAGGATAAGTAATCCCGCATTTCGTCCCAGTTCACGGAGTTGTAGTGCCAAACGATACGTGGGTGTGTTGACTGTGTGACCTCGGGTTAAATTGTGCAGGAAGCAGTGACCATGCCTTGGTCTGAGCGACCTAGGTTGGAATGAGTTTTATCATCATTTGTAAAAGAAAGTCAAAAGCATTCCCCTAGAGAACATATGGAATTATGATGAGACGTGCCTCGTGGACAATCCAGGCTCATCTAAAGTGCTCGTTAAGCGAGGCTGTAAGTACCCCGAAAATATAAAAAATTCGTAAAAATCGAACACGTCCATAATGATATGTGGGAGTGCAGCTGGTGAAATAGCACCTGTTTATGTAGTATATAAGGCTGAAAATATGTGGGAAAGTTTGACAGAAAATGGCACTGAAAAGACTCGTTGCAACCGTACCAAGTCAGGGTGGTTTGACTTTCAATGCTTCGAGGATTGCTCCCTATTCTGAAGAAGCAACAGGGAAAGAAGATTATAATAGGCAATAATTTGAGTTCTCACATAAACGCTAGAGTACTCGACCTCTGTCATGAAAATTATATTTCAATCATCGCGCTACCGCCAAATTCCACACATCCTCTGCAACCTTTAGATGTGGCATGATTTAGACCACTTAAGATACCGTGGAGAAAGGTTCTGAATGAGTAGAAAGAAAAGGTTCGAAACAGCCGGCGCACGACAGTGCCCAAAGAAGAATTTCCAGGACTTTTCAAAAATCTTATGAATGTTATGAAGGAGAATTCTGTTCTCAACAAAAAATGTGTTGTGCAAATGAGACCGGAAATAAGATGATTTAGATAGCCTATATGGCAAGTTTTTTATTGCACTTGAAGTTTCTTGCATCCTGTCTGGATTTTCTAAATGTGGCATATTCTCTACTAATCGTCATGAAGTTTTACAAATAATACCCATGTATAGTATTGAAACTTTACCTGAAGTGAAAAAAAAAATAGTCGGTGACATCCTTATTGATAACTTTAATTCGAAGAGGCAGGCCTTCACATCCACAAGACCAAACAGAAAAACTCGGGACGCAGCAAGTGCGTTATGGTAGTGAATTTTTATTAAATGCTTCAAATTTAAATAACTCAATTTTCTATAAACTTAGAGAGTTTAATTTCAATACGTAGTAAGGTTTTTCCTAAGCCAAGATATCCACAAAATTTCATTAAAATAACTTTGTAATTTTCGGAGAAAAAAATTTTTTTCGAAAGAAAATTTAAAATTTGAATAACTCAATTTTCTCTAAACTTAGAAAGTTGAATTTTGGTACGTAGTAAGGTTGAGGCAACATATATAGTAAATTTAATTGAAACAGATTTGTTACTTTCGGAGAAAAAAAATTTTTCGAAAGAAAACTCAAAATTTTTCCGGAAAACCCCGTCTGATTTTTCTGGATAACGAACTCATCCAAGCCATTAATAAAAGACAGGCACTTGCCAAGTTTCATCGAAATCGGTTAATTATTTTTTGAGTTATCATATATATATATATATATATATATATATATATATATATATATATATATATATATATATATATATATATATATATATATATATATATATATATATATATATATATATATAAACATATAAAAATTAAACCTATTTACAAATGAACTTTAATAAGATATTATGCTGTGACAATACCTCTCTCAAGCACCCTAAAATATAATCAAAATGTGCACAGTTATATATGTTTTATTTCTTTTTCCCTTGTCTTAATACACTACATATTTTATGACAATCGATTTAATTTACTTATTTGAT